>HG738140.1:12686853-13286853 GCA_000499405.2 Onchocerca volvulus | reverse complement strand
TCATTTGGGAAAGTTTTTACTATGAACTATTACGGATAATTACCATAGTTCAGCGTTTCATATAGGTATTTCTTTGTATTTATCTCTTGCAACCATTTCATGTCAAATTTTTTATATTATTCTTGGAACATCTGCAAATTGCAATTTTTGCCTTTCCTAAAAATTCGTGAAATTACAGAAAAATTTATGAAACATGTTGTATTCATTTGTAATTAAGAAGAAACTTATCATTTAGCTTTATATATATTTCATTTTGATGTAATGATTCTGTTTATACAAATACATTATTCAAATCCTGATAATAAAGGATATTTTACATTTCTTTTTCGATATCATAATCTAATATTTAATGTAGTAAAATTGTATATGTTTTTATTCTATGACTGAATTCAATTTTTTCTACTAATGTGAAATTCTTTTATGTCAGGTAAGCTACTGTTGCCATTTCGAATTGCTTTCTCAACGAAACTGAAACTCAATGAAATGCATCGATTGAAGTTTATTTCGGGATGTTTCGAGCTTTTGTGCAGAGAATTCAGGTTCAGGATTCTGTATTATTAGAAGTCTAGATTTCTAAAGTCTTATATTTCCAGAAATGTCTCGGATATTGTCAGCATTTAGCAAAGAAATCTGAATCAGTAATTATGAAATAACACTTATACTTTTAAAGGTTAGCACATGAATTTGTCCGCGTTTCAAAGGCAATAAAATAGAAGCAATTCTCCAACAATTACGTATATGATATTTGAAATTCTATTTAGTGATTATTTTAACGACTATTATCACGCATGTACACTAGAATCATTTATATATTTCCTACGATGGATATTTTGAGTTTGTTGCTCATCTGTGTGGTAATTTTAGAAGTAAAACGCCATATTTCCTTAAAATTCAAATTTTTTCTTTTGTAATGATTAGGAGAAATAGTCATACGTTTATGCTACAACATCTATTAATATAAATAAAATCAAGCAATCAATAGATTTAATGTCATTTCGTTATTTCTGAATTCAATTGAACAGTTGTTATTGCCAATGTGTCTTCCGGAACTGAGTGAGGATGATAGGTTTGATTTTTTTTTTCTAATTCTTCGACTTTTAATTCTAACCTCTTTTCTTTAAAATTGATCCGAGTATATGAAATTGATATGTAAGAGAGTGTTCAAATTTTGTCTTAGAGCATTGCAAGTTATCAACAAATCAAATATCTAATTGTCAATAATCTTATCAACAGATATATTATATATGATAGTTAGTTCATCGCTGAAATTGTTAAATTCTCTTGCAAATGCTAGTTATAATATTATATCAATAATAATTAAATGTTTAAATACAAAATTAATAATAAATTTTTCCTAATTTTAATTTTACAAAAAAAAAAAAAGTTCTAGCGAGGAGTATGAAGTATGTTGTGGAGCTTTGCATTCCTATGTGGCAAGCGTATTTTTTTGTGTGATCGACTTTTGGTCAATGTTTGCAATGTTCTTCCTGATTGCTTTTTTTCATTATGATGTAAAATTTTTAAAAATTTCAAAAAAAGAAAAAATAAAAACTAATAAAAAAAATTATTCGATAGATTGAAATGCAATATTAATTTTGCTTTTCCAAAGGAATCAATACTTTACAGTTGTGATTTACATTTTTATGCAAAAAGTGCGTGGAAATTTTTATCAGTAGTAATTATCAAAGAGTTAAATGTAGGTTAAAAGATGATTAAATGAAGTTATAAAATATGGAATTGGCACTGGAAAACAAGAACAGAAAAAACAAAATGAAATATGGCTATATTTTTTCGCTGAAATATCTCATAATATGAATATCACTATCTTCCCAAAATCAACCATAATTTAATTACAGTTTTTCCTTAAATTTTTCGAAATTTCTTTACTTTTTCTTTAAAGATTGAATGAAAAAAAAATGACAAATTCAATTCATTGAAGTTTCTTTTGAAAATTTAAAAATTTCTTGATTTAATTCCAAATTTTTTGATTTTATGATTTAATTTTCAAACTCTATCATTTCCATATTTCTCATCTTGTTTATCTTTTGCTTTAAATCAATGAAACTTTATTTCTTCACTGTCTCTAATGGTATTTTAATACACATCTTTGAAATTTTTCCAAAAATCTGAAATATAAAATGCGAATTTTTAAGCTTTATAAATTATTTGAGTTGTATAAATCTTATTTTTGTAGCAATACAAAAAGAAAAATAATTCGTAAATTAATTTTAAAAGCATTTAATGAGTATTTTCAGGATCCATTAACATGGCTAGTAATGGTACCATTGTTCGTTCTCTATATTTCTTTCATATCATTTCTTTCAGGACCTATTGGACTATACCTTGGTGTGAGTTCCTTACAACAAATAGAAGAATGAAAAATGAAAGAAATATTATTAGCGAAATAATTCAAAAGAAAAAAACATATGAAAATCTATTACATTTTATAAATTCAAAATTTGATTTTAAAATTTCGAATTGAATTCCCAACTAAATATCTTATTTTTTTAATTGCTGGATTCATTTGGCTTTTCTTCAGTTTCATATGAATTTTATGCAGGCTTTTCTAAAATAGACAGTTGAAAAAGTATGATATCAATAATGTATAATAACAGTAATATTATGATATAAATTTGCTAAAACTTTTAGCATGGACTTCTTATAACAATATATTATTACCGAATTATTCTTATGTTTATTTTTGATTTAATATGGTTGGTTATCAGTTTCAAAGAACGAAAAACTATTCTAGGTTAGTTATCAGAATTCCCGATGATTATTGATCATTTAAGAGTGTCAGGGTATCATCAATCGATGCATGCAAAAAATAACCATGCTTTCCAAAAGATATTTATAATACAGGTTACCAAATTGTTCCGATCAAGCTATTTCATAGTCAAAAAGGTAGTAATTTTTTTGGATTAGTTTTGTTCAATAATTTTAGACTTTAAAAGATGTTCAGCTATGCAGTATCAAAAAATAAAGAAAAAAAAAAAAGAAACGAGTAACAAAAATAGCATGGCTTTTTTCGGGAAACTCAATAAATTTTTTGAGATTTTTGAAAAAAAACTTTTTTGTTATTACATGGTTCAAAATGGTAAGGAGTTTATCAACTGATGAAGTATGATACAATTTCAAAGATAGCTATGGTCTTTATTTGCCTAGCAAATAATTGTACAACAAATAAATTAAAATTAGCGTAGTTTATTTTTTCATATATTAATTTCCATGATAAAATATTCCGAAATTCATAATTTAACCAATTGCAGATACTGTTTTTTTAATATTATGGCTTTTGACAGCGCTTACTTATTGTGTCGCATTATATATTCATAGAAAAACATATAAATTTTTCAAAACTCGGTTAGTTCGTACTTTTTGTTGCTGTTAGATATTCTAAAGAAATTATTCAAAAATTTATAAAGATATTGTTAATGAGAAATTGTCAGCACAAAAAAAAATATTATTTTACAATTATCCAATGTTTGGGGATTTTCATTATGTCATTAACTTATTCCAATTAAAGCATGAAAATAAGAAAGAATGCTCTCATTTAATTTTATATCTATCATTTAACAAATTGGATCATTTCATCAACTCTTACATCATTATAATATGGAATAAACAGTATTTGATCCTAGAATATGCACTCGCTTTTTAACGTATTCCAAATATGAACAACAATAGTTTATTTGTGAAATGTTTTCTTTCTAAATGATTGAGCAGTGGACATTAGTAATGGTACTATTGATTAGCACTAGTACCATTGATTTTTGCAGATGGATAGGATATGATGATGGCGATTTGACATTTGCTGCTAAATTACGAGCTCAAGGCTTGCCCATTGCGGCTTATAATATGCGGGAGTATTTTGCTTCCATCAATCTAAAACATGAATCTGAAAGGCAGCAAAGCAAAGAAATCGCAACTGCAAAGATGGCAAAAAAAGATTAAGCCGCTAAAATGGATAGCACTAAATCAGTAGTTGAATTATGATATTTGGCAATCTATCGATATTGTGATCGTCAGATAGAAAATTTATACATATACTCTTTCTTGTTGTCTCTTTACGATTTTTCGTATGGCTTTCGAAATAAAAATTATGTGAAAGGTATTTGAAAAATTCCCAAGAGCACAAGTTATATTTATAAAAGTAAGCCTGTAACTGAAATCGCGAGGAGTACCAGAAAATAAATGATTTCCTCATAAATCAAATAGCTTAGTAACCCTTGTTTTGTGCTTTAGTGTAGATCATGCTAACAAAAGCGTCCTCTCATGAGCTAACAAAAATGCTTCCTTATGGATCATTTGAAGATGGACATCAACGAACGCGGTTGGATGGTCCAGTTTGGATATTTGAATTTCCTCTTATTTGTGTTATCCCGTTTGTATTATGAAATCGTCATTTAAATTATTTTCTTGATATGAATGATGTTGTAATTGTTGCATTCGCTGCCATCCTATCAAATCTTTTGTAATAAGATTTAATTACCAATTTTAGGATAACAATACGATAAGAAACAAGAATCCTCAATCATTGTCATTGTCCAAGAAGATCGGCACAAAACCAAAAATCTTAATGAAACATTCTTATTAATCAACTACCTCTGCTGGAAAACTTTGAAAAAGCCCAAACTTATTTCAACTATCAATTTACTTTTTGATCAAGAAGGAATTCTCTCCGGAAGTATCCAGCTAAAACACTAATAACTCCGAAATGGCATACAGGGAACTTCATTTAGTCTTATTAAGTATAAGCGAAACCCACTTGCATCTGCAAAATCTACTGAGGTGCAAATGGGATTGCACTGTTTTAATTAAAAAGAAAGTATAGAAAATAATTGCCAATAATTACAATAAATCTTTATTTTTAACTAAAATAGTGAATTTTATAAATTAGAAAAGATGAGATCATCAAAAGTAATAGCATCAAATGCAAAATAAAATGAACTATGTATCTGAAAAATAATGAGAAACGAACAAAAGAAAAAGTTGTGAATAGGGAAAAATAGCATAAAATCCGATCCGAACTATGCAAATCCATGGTTAAAACGACTGATAATCCATCTGACCTATAAATGTTTAGCTATTTTCCACGATCAATATCTAACCAATTAGACAAGATATCTCTCTTCTAAAGCGATGCTACTCAATTAAGCAACTAATGAATAAACCCAAGCAACATAATGCAAAATAGCGTGAAACAGAGGCACAAAATAATGGGTATATGATGATGTATGAAGTAATGCATAGCAACCCCATTTTATGCAAAAAAAACAAAAATCAACATCATTACTGGTAAATTTTCAAAATAACAAATTTTATAAAAAATTGTGATAACAACTAAAAAAAAAAAATATCATTTATCGGGCAGCACATCCGAATTACGACTAAAAAGGAATAAAATATTATCGCAATTAAACTTAAAATGAAAAATTACCATGATTAAACTTAATTGATACCTACTTAAGTTTTTCGATAATGACTTGACTTCTTTATCTTACCAATCAATTCTAACACAAGAAAAATCTCTCTTCTATTTTATGACACAAACTAATAAAACAGTCTGTAGATAAATATAAATCTTCAGTAGGAATTATATAATGAAAGTCTATTTTATGCATTATTCTCTTTTTCGACAAAACTGACTATCCTATATTTCAAATCTAAACAAATGAATAAGTAGTGAAACTAAACTTAGAAATAAAGTTTGTAAAATGTAAATATTTTATGAGCAATGATAACAAAAATTTTAAGTTAAAAAATATAAAGTGCTTCATCACTTCTTCAAACCGGTCCAACTTGACTGTATGGATTAGTAATACCTTCGAAAGGTACCTTGTATAAAACAGGATCGTGCCTTGAAACACTTCTAACTAATGGATTGTAACCAAAGTATGAAATGAACAGATTAACACAAGCAGAACGTTGGAGCAAACGTCGAGCATCCCATGCTGATATATTATTGTTAGCACATTCTGAAAAATAAAAATACTTCTCGTATTTGATTTTAACTTTTACTAAATTAACTTGGACATCCTTTAAAATTCAAATAGAAATGGTAAAGGAAAAAACTAATAATATGGAAACTAAATCAAATATATTAGATGAAAATATTTACTCATCAATTTAGGTTTTATTTCTACTTTCGTTGCACATTCTCTAGGTCATTTGGATGCAAAAAATTCATCTGTGTTTAAACATACATCGAAGCATACTGATATATGAAACAAATAAGCAGCTTAGTCTGCATAAGTTCTACAGATGATCATAGAATTATTATATCTGTGAGATCTGATAAGAAATACTTACTTAGACAAATAAACGTTTCTCGTGGTGAAACCTTCAATGGATTTTTTCCAGTAATACTACTAATCAGAAAATTCATCGCAATATCCTCACAGTTTTTATTCCTTTCTATATATTCTATCATTTTTGGTGGCAATAATTCATGATATAACATCCCATAGTACTGTAAAAAGAGATTATAATAATGGAGAATGAGAATCGCCCGTTTTGTAAATTTTAAAATTTCAAATTTTTAAAACGATTTAAAAAATTTTAAAAATGAATTTTAAAATTTCACTCTGAATAAAATTCCATGGAAATTAATGACATGCAATGCTTCCTTTTTCGTAGAGAAAGGATGGAATTAAAGGTAAAAGATTAATAAACCTTATGATAAAACGCGGCTCCCAACAAACTGATATTCATCGAATTTGCCCAATCCGTATGGTACTCATATAATTTAGTAGATTCATTAAAAACAGCAAATCGTGGTAAAAATCCCACTAAACGATCTGGATTTTCTCGCCATGTCTGAAATAATTTACAGACATAATACCACAACATTCTCATATCTCAGAAATAGTAAAAGACTAGGCTTTTACAAAGAAATCGAAATCAAGCGAATTAAGTCAAAACTATTATTTATTAGCGTTATGATTTTTAAAAACAATTTCTGGAATTTCTGATTGCTCAAAATTTTTGAAAATTTTTGAGTTATTTCCAAATTGGTATACTTGATAGCCAAATTCGATTTCCTCAACATTCATAGTAACTATGTCCTCGTCAAATGAGAATACTGCATCTGTAGTTATTTCCGAGAACATTATAAATCGATTGGAAAGCATATTTTGGTCCATACGGATAACATGAATGGGTCGATTTATGTGCGGCCACTCCGTCACTACAAAACAAAATAAAAAATCGTTTTTTATAACTTTATAACATGAAGAAAATAAAAAAAATTTGTAGCGAAAAAGCATTAATACTGAGAAAATATTTAAATTTTTGAACATTTTCTGTTCCTTAATGCTATCATACTATGAGAATAATTTTCATGAATATGTAGAATATAAAAAAATAACTAAAAGATAATTAGCAAGTTCGATAATAAATTCGTTTACTTGGAGGAGGCTCATCGGGATGATTCCACACAACGACAATGCTTCGTAAACTTGCCACTTTAGCAAGCAATCGTATAACGACAAACAATGAATCAAATTTGTTGTGTATCAAGATAATACCAGTAAAGCCTTCGGCAGAAGCGTGAAAAGGAAGAAAGAACGGCGGACTAAGATAATTCTATAATCCATACATAAGTAATGTCAAGCAGATTATAATTATTATTTTAGAATTTTGATTCAGTGACTGCAGAGTACAAACATATTGGTAATTCAGAGATTGGAAAAGATTTTAAAATTCAATATTTTTTACAATATTTACAATAATTTTTACAAGCAGCCCTTATCATATGAATAAAAAATACTGTAAAGGTATAGCAAAAAATTAAGTATTGTGATATTTCTGTCGTCTAATTTGTACAGATTGATCTGCTTTAAGATAAGGAGTTGACAAAATCTGCCAAATAGTTTCTTAATTTATAACATGTACAATGCGCTGTTAAGCCTTCATTTTACCATTGATGAATTGCAGTTCCAATCATCGTATGTTGTAAATGAATTGGAAATAATGCGCCTCTCCAAGATATTTAAAGTCGTTAGAACGATTTTTTCAAGTGAAGAAAAATAATGATTATATACGAAAGAAATTTGTTCTCTCATGCCCTGTTTTCGTTTAGACGACAAAAGTCGCAAGCATGTAAGAACAGAAGACAAACGACTTCGAGAAAATGTTAACGACAATCTGAAAAGAGAGGAATGACAAAAGAACAATTTTTAAAATCAAACTACAAATTTTTGTCTATGTTCTATTATAGCATAATATATCCATAACTAGGATGATTATGTCGAGTGACTGGATATCTTTTCGACAATTCTGATAAGAGTTCTCTCCATATATTGCAAATTTTGAATTTCAAATACAATTAATGACTAACAAATCCCAGTTTATCACTTCATCGAAGGGTAAAACAATAGAATCTGAGATAATAACAGGAATAGAGCCAACACGTAAAGCTGACATTAACAGTAACTCAGATCCAGCAACTCGATCATCAATCAGAGTGAACTGGCTTTCCTGAAAGTTTTTCAAACTTTTAATTTTGAAATAAACAGCAATATTTTGAATCATCTCCAATCATTGACGACTGGAGCTGCGAAGGATAGTCCTCCCTCATTCAATGATCTGGAATAATATAGATTTCTGTGATCTCTTTATTATTTTTCTCCTAATAAGATGTAATCTTATATTTATACATGGGAAATTGATTCACAAGGATAATTCCTCTGTTATTACTGATTTTGAGTAAAAGATTTTTTTGTTAATAAAAAATCTGAACCTTAACAACGGCATCCAAATTATGGGGATTTTCATGAATGTCGCATAAAAAATTTCCGTCTGTAACATTGCAACTGTCCAAGATAAGACAATCATTTTTGTTAAATAAATTTTTCAACAGTATCTTAACACTGTGTGATGCAAAATTTATCGGTACAACGATAAAATATGAAAATTTCTCCATAGAGGATGAGAAAGACGATGATAAGGCATAAGGATTCCATAAAGGCAGTGATAAATCGAACCCGCGTCGAAAAGTTCTACGATGAGATCCAGTCCTGTAAGTATATGTATTAATCTATGTATTTAGATTCCTATATATTTAGGATAATCCTATATATTTATGATAATGTTTGAGAAATATACTCAACTATCATCTGTTTATTATAGACTGCTATATATTCAATGTATTCTCTGCTATTTGTACTCATCAACGCATTAATATTTAAAGAAATTGAACAGCAAAGCAACTAACATATATGGAGATTACGACATAAAATTCATAATGAAAAGAAACCAACCTGGCAATAATAGCATTAATATCAAGAAGATTGCTACCAACAAATGCAAATATGAGCACATTGTAATTGCTTAAGCGAGCACCTGCATTGAAATTTTTCGAAAAAGATGATTCGCCAAAACGATAAATATTGAGAGTATCAAATCCAGGTAAAACAAGGCAGGCATCCTCAATTGCATCAACACTATATCTGGATCGTTCAATGATTGAACGTATCTCAAAATATTCCCTTGAAGGTAACGGCGTGATATTCTCACCATTCTGAAACAATGCAAAACTTTGGATAAATATAGTGTATCATTTACTTGAAATTAATTTATTTTAGCTCAATTTGCGAATTGTATCCATGATAAATTGTGCTCCATTTCGTTAGGATGACCATGTTTCATTATTTAATTTTTTTTTTCTTTCTTTTTTTTTTTATATTTCTATTCTATCCAAACAATCATCAAAAAAATAATTCACCTCATCGATGACTCGTATGAAAGGTTCAATGAAAACCGTTAGCTGATTGTTATGAAGTGAACATGGCAACAAATTGAGACATGTATCTGTTGTACAGTTTTTGCCACTCTTCAACGTAATTGCACCATCTGAAGAGATATGATACTCCAAAATCTGTTGGTATTGTCCTTTCTTGTAAAAATTCCACCAGGTAAATACGAGAAATAATACAATCAACAGCACAACAATTCCGCTGCAGCTGCATCGCATTCCTCATAAATAGTCAAAACAAGGAAATATAAATATATATTTCTCCCGCCGAATCATTATCAAATCTGAAAAGTGATAAGCCATGATTACTGACAAAAGTCGATAAATGATAGCAGAAAAGGTTTGTCGTCATCCGTGCAGCAATAAAACCAACCAAATTTATGCCCTGTTTTTCAGTATTTTTCATTCCAGTCTGAAAAAAACTCGAAATAATGTTTTGATGACGTGCTGACTCAATAAGATGTGTGTCAATGATGTCTATAGTACTGAGCAATTTATTAATATCGAGAATTAAAAAAAAAAGAAACGAAAAAACAAAACTATAAGAAACTGCATGAAGTACCAATTATGTATAGAATCCCAACAACCTTTACACAAATCAAGCCATACCGTTATAATATTGCAATGATATTGACAACAGGAAGACTGAAGTTTTTAAACTAACAAAAAATTGAATTGATGAGAATGTGTCAAATAATGAGAATGTGTCAATTCTTCAAACGGTAAAACTAACATTGGTAAAATTCATGACATTTTATTAGAAATTTAATAAACTTAAAATTCCTATTGGCACTTCACAAGATTTCAGAAATATCAAAATTCCGCATTGAGTTTTGATCCCTGATATTTAATATTGAACACGCAGCAAATAACATAAATGTATTGAATAATCCGCAAAAATAAAAAATCGATTTGCACAAATACAAAATTTCATCAGAAAATGAAGCAATCATAAGTTTTTGTTTTGGATTTGCAAAACTGAGTAAGACTTAATACCACATGACTCAAAAGAGTTATACTTTCAATTGTAGCTTCAAACATCAGGTATTTCATCGCTCACATTATGCATGAGATAACTAATATGAAATAAATAATACACAATGAGATAATCTAACTAGCAACTTGACTATAATAATGGCAGAAATAAAACAATAAAATAACCAACTGCTTGGAAATACAGTATTGAAACAAATTATCATTTCTTGCACGTTATAAATGTGATATTTCTTTCAAAACTTTTTCTCGGAAATCACTGGCACATTTTGTAAGATCCACCGCAAATGATGTACAGTTTAATAATTTGTTTTTATTCTTCGTGATGCATTCCATTAAATCCTGAACAGTTAAAATGAATTTTCTACCATTTTGATGTGCATGAATTTAAAAAAGAAAAAAAAAGTAGGAAAAGAATGAGATAGATAACTAAAAGTCAATTATCCATTAATTTTTGATAAATTCTGAAGAGTTTTTTCATCTGATCGATTGTTGAAGCATATACAGAAAAAAACATCCCAACGGATGTCAGATGGAAGTAAATGAACATATCTGGCTGGACATTACTTCTTCATGTAGATAATAACTTACAGTCTCAATCGTTTTACAAACATTTTCCGGATGATAAGAGAAGTACTGCTTTTCGATACGTTCCAATGTCTCATCAAATGCATCTTTCCGTGCTTGCAGTTCAGCTATTGAGATTTTTCCTAAAAAATATTGAAATTCAAAACTTAAAACATATTATAAGTTCCATGAATTTCATTTTTTTCTATCAATGGTTTTTCAGTGCATCTATAAGGAACGAGAAACTTATTATTATTTATGAATATTCCATAATATTGAAATATAGTTCATTGCTTGAATTTTGAAACACTACTAATGCGGAATATCTTCAATTTAGAAATTATTTAATGCCAGAAATTTCCAGCGCAACAGAGTTTAATCAAACGACAGACAAAAGAAATGAAATAAATTCGAAACCAACCAGTTGTAGTTCTTTGCAATGAGACCATTGATTCTGTAAGGTTTTTTACCTGTTCACGCAATTTGAAATTTACTTCTCGTTCTTCAGCCAGTTGTTTCCTAAGGTATTATAATTCAACAGTTAAATACATAATAAAAAAAAAAAAAGCAAATCAAAACCCAGGAAGAAAATTTTCAAACAAAATCTGAAAGTAACATACCTTAAATCTTTGGTATTATCATTTTCCGAATTTCCGAAATTTAGAATCTGATTGACAACATCATTTGATACCGCAACTGTCCTATATTCTTCCGGTATTTGATTTCGCTCAATTTTGACCACCTGAAACTGAAAGCTTTTGGAAAAAAAATTAAGACAAAATGTGAAACAATGACAGTGCTCTTATCGTAGTTCAATTATAATTTAATTTGATAACAAGAATTTCGGGTCTGCTGAGTATGAAATACAATGATCTATGAATACAAATTTCAAGTCAAATATTTAATAAGACATTTCATTTTTATGAAATGAATAACAGAAGTTCATATAACGACTAAACAGCCATTTCAGGATTGAAGAATGATTTTCTTCAAGATGAAAGAAAAAGAAAAACAGAAAAAAAAAAACAAACAGATACTTTTGGATGTTCATTGGAATGAATGCCTTCTTCATAGCTCTGAGTTGATCCCATAAGATAATGAAAAGTTATCCTGCAATATAATCAAAAACAATACATTGTGCTAAAATTCCCATCATACTTATCTCATCTCTAATCATTTTAATCTTTGCACTATACACTTTCAAATTTCATCAAATCTTTTCCTTACTTTAAAAGCATACTATTATTGAACCTAAAATACAAACTGAAAATATCAAGAAATCACTACATAAATAGACAGAGGCATACACGCCTATGCACACATATACACATATTTTTCTATTTCATCCATCTTATATCAGAAGAAAGAGAAATGGAACGAACCTGAAAAGATTTACCGGAATTAATCCAGTCCCTCTCGGATAACAACAACCTAGACAAGATTAGCTTCAATTAATACAGTCAATCATTAAAGACGTTGTGAAATTTCAAGTTTCAGTATTTAATTTAATTGTTAATAATGCTAGTGGATAATATAATTTGATATTCTTGATGATAGTTTTTATAATATTATCTGGATGCGAATTTATTGTGCTAATATTTTCTTTTTTAATTTGTGAGTCTTTTTAAAAATTCATTCATTATTTTTGCATCAATTTTTTTTTTCCTCTATTACTTGACTGAAAAAATCCATTTAAATATTCCGACTGGATCAGTATTTAACTTATTTTTCGGATTGATTGAAAATTTTTTTGTAAATTTCATTTCAGTTTTCTTAAATTACTTCTTCATCTTTTCAAAAATGTAACTTGTTCTTGAATAATATCATTAAATTCTAATAATTCAATTCGAAGTTTTATTCCAATTGCTTCATTCTACCGAGAAGGGTTGTATTTTTCCGTATTTTTTTTCATCATCACAAGATTTGCTGTTGCATCGATGAATAATATGGGCGTTTTCAAAGCTTTGTCGCCTAGCGACCATTGTCTTTCAGGCTAATAAATACTTCACTGAAAATATTCTCGAGAGACACTCGAAAACTTCTTTTTCATCATTTTTTCCTCAAATTCTTTCACTTTATGTCTAACTATAACTGCTAACATATGGATTTCATGTTATAAATCTATTCGATAGCTTGTCAATGCATGCGACATCTCATTTTAAGTAAACATAGAGACATAATTTTAACTATAAAAACATTCTGTTTGTTCATACACTTATTTCTGTTTAGGCTATCATCGATAACTCGAATTGCATAACCATAATCGATCGAATAACTTCGAGAACTTAGAAAAATTCCCAACTTTTGTCTTGTTTTGGATTCGGTATGAAGTAAATATGAATTTGAATTTAAAAATGCTATTCAATTCTCAGAATTTTTCTTCAAATGTTTTTTTTTTTCTTTTCTTTGGTAAATATCCATCCATTTATCTGATTGATGCTCATGGAGCTTATGAAATATTTATAAAGTGTCACGAGAAAGTTTTTTTTTTTTTCCGAAATATATTTGCTCAACATTCAGCTTCAATAAAAGCATGCAATTATACTTTTTCTTTGTATTATATGTTTTACTGACTTTTTCATTAAAAAAAAAAAAAAAAAAAAATTGCTGGAAACTTCATTTATTTTTAACAAATTTTAATTTTCCTTCCAATCTAAATGAAGTGAATGTTTTATTTTTTCAGGATGAATAATATTTCAGTCTGAGGAGTGTATTGAAGAATATTTTTTCATGCTGCTGCATTATACAGCATTATGTCTCGAGCTCAGCGAATTTTGGAAGGATTCAAATTGTACGTTTTGTCCTACCAAATTATTACTAATCTTTTTAAATGCATATTTTAAAATGAACTGTTTGACATTTTTCATGCATTTTTTAAATGAAAATACATGAAAAATATGAGTAACAATTTATGCAATTTTAAGAATTTATAATTAATTTGAAAGATCTGGTAATTTATTTGAATCAAACATCAAATTTATTTGAACTATAAATGGAAAAACTTATGAGTATATCGCGAATGAATGTAATAATTATATTATTGCTAATAATTAGATGGATTTGTAGGAACTGGATGAGTTTACGTGATGCGGAAAGTGGGAAAGTATTATGGCAAAGTTATGAGGATCTCTCCTCGCCAGGAAGGGAGCATCAAGGTTGATCGATCATTATGCTATTAATTATCTTTATATAAAATATTTTCAAATGAATGATAGATTTATAACTGCTGCATATTAAGCTAAATGATAGATTACATAGACTATATTTGTCATCGATTATGGCAGTAAAATTATAGTCATTGAAACGATGAACAATAATCTTTAATTATTCTGAGAGCTATCCACATTATGTCTAAGATATTATATTACGATGAATAACATTTCATTATTCGAGTCTTTTTTCGTTTTTTGAACTTTGTAGTTCATTTCGTTCCATTGCATTGTCGAGAATGAAATGAAATAGACTTTTCAACATAAGCGCATGTATTGCCGGATTTACACCATCTTGCTTGTTAGCTTATATACAAAACAATCGGATTCGAATGTTTTAGTATTTTTTTATGAAAAATGTAGATTAATTTGGTTTTTGATATATTGTTAGCTTTACTTAAGTTTTTTGATAATGACATATTTTAGCTCGTGTGCCAAAAAGTATCTTGAATTGTCGGGCAATATCTCGTGAGATTAATTTCACTTCAGCCGAGAAAATAAATAAATTTCGACTAGAACAACGTGTTTATCTGAAAGACGAAGTTATTGAAGGTATTTATAATTATACCATAAAAGAATGTTTTGAAACTGGAATCTAAATTCCCATATTATTTATTATTTTTGTCATATGAATTAAAGAGAAATAGAAATTTTTGTTTTTCAAATTTATATTATTCACAATTTTACTCATACCTCATTAATTTAAATCTCTGCCAAAATTTTAATAAATCAGCTTTCTTCCCCAATATTTTCTATTATTCTATTTTATTTTGGAAAAAGTTGTAGAGTGGTTCTTTGATTTTGGGTTTGTGATACCACAGTCAACCAATACATGGCAAAATTTGATTGAAGCTGCACCCGAAGCACAAATGCTACCTGCATCATTATTAAAGTAATTGTACAGTCGTTTAAATTCTTGCATTTTTCCTTTTAGACTTAAATACAAGCTTAAAAATTCGTGAAGGTCTAATTTTCCAAATTTTATTCATATTTTAAACTATAAAAAGAATTTAATTACTGAGCAAATCAAACTTCGATAACAATAGCTCCTCATAAAGGTACGTCATTGTGAAATGGTATTCTTGCTGATATTCTTTATATTCCGTTTCACACGAGTGTATTGCTAACTTACTTGACGATTAAACAAATTTTTATTAAAATTCTATCCTCAATCTTTAAAATCTGATAATAGAGCATTTGCAGTGGTAATGTGGTGATCGAGACGAATTTTTATGATGATGATTTGCTAGTGAGCACATCGCAGATTCGTGTTTTTTATGTATGACATAGGAAGTGGAAATCAGCGTATTTTGCTTCCGGATATTCTAGACTCTTTACAAAAATGATTTGGATGAACTCCGTAGTATGTGATGGGAGAACGTGATCAGTAATTTCGAAAAATGGCCGCTTCCAGCGATGAAGTTATAAATATAAGCATGTTATGTACTGGTCAACTTCTTTCGATAAATACAAAATTTCTTCCTATATTTTAAATTTTCGATAAATACAAAATTAAACTTGTTTTTCATAATAGTTATTTAATGTTAATATTTAAAATTCTAACTAACTTTTGTGCATCTTTTTTGTAATGGTCATTTCAAAGCTCTGATTTTTGTGGAATTAATAAAGATAGTGAAAATAGATTTAAAATTGTGGCCAAAGTGCCAAAAAAAGTTTTAAATGGTAAAAGTGGTGATAATTTGTAATTAGATAATTTCTTCTTCATTTAGAACTATATGCATTTGTCAGCATCACGGTATCTATTGATACTCTTAAACACTTGTTTTTGTGCTTTAAATTGATATTCCAGATTGTGAATAGCCAAATATCTACAAAAAAATGTTTCAAGTCAGATAGTGAATTTTTAATTATCTATAGTTTATGCATTTTTTTAGTGCATTTTATCATAAGTATTATGGATGATGCCCTTTAATTATCAATGAATCCTGATAAGAATAAAACTGAAAGATTTCTTAATCCAGTTCTATTAATTATATGAGATTTAAGCCGTGAAGCAAAAATGCTTTACTACTAATCAAATTGTTTATCCAATGCTGAAATGACACTTTCTGTTTGATTTTTATTCTCTTTTTCTAGATATTTAATTCACAATATTTCTTTTTAACCTTTTTTAAAACAATCTAATTTATCTTTACGAAGAGTAATTCAATTTTTCAATTTTTTCTCTTCTATTTGAATTACTTAAAGCAAGAATCATAGAAAGTAAATGTCAAATCGATGTATTTAGTCGATCATTTTAATTTAATTGAGAGAGTCCACTAATATAAGAATCTATGTTCAATACATTTTTTTCACATATGGTAAATACTTATTGTAGTATTAATCATAAAATGAATTGGCGAATTAATTTCCTATCAAAATAATCTAATAAATTTCTTATAGTAGTGGTTAATGAAAGTAAATTGCGATCTACACTGTGCTCTTACTTTAACTTTATTCGGATTTTAATCTCGTTGTTTTCCTTCTTTATGCTATTGACAATTTCAACAAATTCTTTCCGTCGAAAAAATGAAGCAAAAATGGATAATGATAGCATGGATAGTTAAAGAAAATCTAGCATTAGCTAGGTTAATTATTGAAGATTAGTTGTATTAAAAAAAAATGGGAAAGTTTGGATAATAATAAAACACTTATTTATATTTCTGAAAATCTTGAAATTTCCGCAACATATATTACTGCTTTTTTTTGAAATTAATGTTCACACAAATTTAAAATCAAAACAATGAAATTGAATGGCTTTATTCGGTTAATTCAGTTGGTAGAAAATCAAACGAAAAATCTGACAATTGCTAATCTGATCTCAGCAGCAATCTAGCATCAGCTTTTATTTCGCTGGTTTTTAAATTTCATTTCTCAAGTAATGAATAACCAATTCATAGAAAATTAACATTCCCATAATTATTAATAAATAATAGTGATCAAAAATTTAATTTCATGCTTAATGCTGCTTAACGGATTCCCAGAATTATCAAAGATCAAAAATTTTCATTGCAGTAAGATATTCATTTTTTTTCTTTTTTTTTTAATTTTTAAGAAATCCTGAAATTACAACTTTAATTTAATTCTTAAAATTTCAAAATAAGAAAATTTTCCATATTTACGATTATTTATTCTAATAATTGTTGAATTATTGACAATGATCGTTGACTGCGATGAGATGGAATGATAAAACGAGTTGAGCTTCAGAAAGTTTGCGCATAGTTTTAATTCAATAGAGAGCAATAAAATTCAAGATAGTAGTAATTAAATGAAAAGAGATGGCATGTTGTCATTAACTTCGATAAACAACATTGGTAAAGTAGAAATAAAAATGAATTCAATGCCGAAATTGTAATATTATAAAATTGGCATATCTTCGGGCTTCTTCTGATTGAAGTAGCAACGCATATGAATTGTATGAGTTTTAAATTTAAAATTGTAAATAAAGAAAAAAAATTTAGATCTGCAGAATTTATGGGAAAAAAAGATCTTTCAGCGATCAAAACAAACTATTTTCCAATCCAATTTATTACAAGAATAACTGTAGCTGATTTATATATGTGTTTAGATTCTTGAAATTTTCTCAATTGCATGTAATCGATTTCGATTGAATTCAATTTATATAAAATTGAATTTAAATGAAATATTCAGATTTCTTTTGAATTCAAGCTCTAAAAAAAATGTTAAAATTATAATAAATTTTCCGACATATATTAGTATATGGTTGCTATAAATTAAAATCAAAATTTTGTCTAGGAAAATTCAAAGTAGACAAATAATCAATCTTTTCATATTTCTTAAACTGCTTGATAAATTGATCAAATTTTTCATAAATTTGGTGTTTTAAAAATGAACTACAAATCTGCGGATTTTTTTTCAATTTTTATCACAAATTTTAGATTGAAATAATTTTGTTTATAATAATACGATATTAAAAATGCTTCGTAACGGAACAAACAAAAGGGTTGCTTTGATATTAAATAATTTTAAAACAATGGAAAATTCATACGAATGTAGTTTTTAACTCTTTTTTTCTGAATCAATTAAAGTTATACAGAAGATTTAAATTATTTTATCTGAATAGCAGTCAAATTCTACTGCTAAATACAGTTCTTACGACAATTTTTAGTTGAATTTTTCATGAATTTTCAACAAGTTTTTATTTCCAGTACAAACTAATTAATTTCGTATTATTACTTCAAATCGGTAAAAATCATACGTTTGCAATCCTTCAATAGCCCAAGTACAGTATTTCATCGATACATATTCTGGCCTTAAGGCCTCCGATAAGTACTGTTTTTGATAAAGTTCTTTTATTTTTATTGATTAATGAAATTTTCTTTCAGAACATTAACAATGAAACATTCTTTTAAAGCTTGATAAGATTCAATGCTATTAAATGCAAAAAATTATTAATAATTTCGATTTAATATATTACCGTATAATCTTTGGTCATTTCATTGTTTAAGTTTCTAATTTTATTTTTTCACCAACATTTTTATCATTTCGGATAAATAATTTCAAATTATTTAGCACAATACTTATCATACTTAAATTCATTTAACTGAACGAGAAATGCGATAATTTAATTTCTGATTTCTTTTCTACACTAGTTCAAATACAATTATTATAATATGGTATGAATAATATCAAATTATTTCAACATTAACAAAACATTACATCTTTATTAACATTATCAAATTTTTTGATTTTGTTAATTTGATTAACAGTTTTGAATTGCTTAGAGATATTCGAAAATAATTCACATTTTCTAAAATTTAAATCCAAATTAAAATCAATATATATACGAGCGGTATAATGTTGCTTTAAATGAAATGAACTAATTTACCTTCAGTAAATGCAATGGTGAAAAATGGAAAAAAGATTACATTTCAAAGCACTAATTATAACAAATAATTATAAAATAAATTATTCCAAACAACAATATGTTTTTTATTATTTTATAAGTTATCCAATCCTTTTTTCAAAAAAAAAAAAAAATTAATTCCCATTATTAATTTACAAACAAAAGGAAAAAAAAAAGAAATGGAAGGTAATTCTTCCTTTCCGAAAAGATATATTTGAAATAAATTCATCAATGATTGATGAAAATTTTTACAAATTTCATTCATTTTACAAAATCTGATTGGTCCTGATTATTAGTTCAAAATTTTTACCGGAAAATTTTGGAAATATTTAATACATCGAATAATAATAATATTGAATACAGATAATATGGTATATAAATAAGATTTGCTACAAAATTCTTGCAAATATTTTTGTGAAACAATTATTTTATTAGAAGAATTGCTAGGAAAAAAAAAAGGAAATACTTCAATTGTCTGGAAATAATGATTGCTTGTTCTGATAATAATTTCAGGAATATTAGATAACCTGTAAGATATGTACGATATTTTTAATGGAATCAGGAACGAGAAAGAAATAAGCTTAAAAAGTAGTATAATTTAAAATATTATTTTCTAATTAATAAATTCTTTTATTCCAACGATTAATCGAATTTACATTACAAATAAGCAATTTTTTAGTATTATTATAATGTTACTTATTTCTTATTTATATTATAATTTGATAAGTTTACAGTATTAAAACAAAACATTAATAAAATAAATGATACGTATTATAAATTGAATTCAAAAATTAAAACATTTAAATTAAGATGAAGATCAAAATTTATGATTGAAATGATAATACTTGATTTTGACTGAAAATTTTCAAATAATTTCTGAATTTTTAATAAAATCTTGAAAAAAAAAAAACAAGTTTCAAGATAAAATAAAAAAAGATGAAATAATTAATGTTCATATAAAATGTTTTGTTAAATAATCAATGATAATCACATTATTGTCTCCCGGGTACTATTTTTACCTCTCAAATGGGTATAAGTCATGTCAATCAGCTGATAAAAATGAAACGCAAAGTATAAAACGGGTCGTCTCACGCATGTCGCACTTCATTTTCGCATTTCGCTAACCTGTTTTCGATTCGATGAACATTAATTTCTTTGTCGATCCGTTAAAATTAAACAAATGTTGGTGCCAAAATTGATCCTCTAACCTTTCTTTTGTCCTTTCTATATATCATTCATCGATTACTGTAGGAATTGTTGATCGAAAACTTTCATTTAAATTTCGATAGATATTAATGGAAATTGAAAATTTTAAATTAATTTAGAAGTTCAACTTTGTAGAGGTACACTATTTTCATTTCAAATTGTGATACAGATGCCAAAATTATTGAGAATATATTATTATTACTACAAATTTGCGAAAAACCAAGAAATGAATTATTACCTTTCCTTTACTTTTCATTAGTCGGTTTTTTTTTTTCAATCATTTTTATTAAATTTGTTGATTCATTAAAGATATTAGATATTCGAATATATTAATGCATTCAATATACCTATAAATTTAGTTTTCAAGTATTTTGATCCTCGCATAATGCTATAATCATTAACAATTTTTTGAATTTAGCATGTCACAGAATCTTTCATCCCGAAATTCAATATAACGGAACGCAATTACATTACTCATGGAACCGACATCAAGTCGAAACCAAACGGATAGAGGAGATGTGAAATCCTCCAGAAATTTCGATTTTTGGGGTTCCACGGTTCGTTTCACTTGTTGATAGCAACTTTTTACCATCAATTTAACTATTTCAAATTTATTTTTTGAATTTTATTCAATAATTTGCAATTAAAAATAACTTCAAAATATGACACTAAAAAAAAATTTTGAAAAAAATAAAAAAAATCAAATCAATCAATCATCGATTTTTCAAACCACGATATCAATCATAGACTTTTCAGGAGAATTTTTTTTTTCTTTTGATGTTTGATACAAAATGATGCAGCAAAACAAGAAAAAAAAAGCATATTGTTAAGTGCAACTTGGAAATAATTTAATTGAAAAATTGAATTTTCCAATGTTTTCATGAAATTTCATTCAAATTTCATTAAACTCAAAACGAGCAAAATTTGTTTACGAATTACACGTTATGACATTGCTAATACTAAAACAAGCTGATTTACTTGCAGATATCAAAATTATCTTAAAAGGTTGTAAGCTAATTTTCAAACTAATTTTTGGATAATTCTAATTTTAAAATTTTAAGTCCCATAAAATGGATGATTTCGTTTTAGTTTAAGTTTATTTATTGATTTTTATTTGCAAATTTTGTTTTAAATTTGTTTACTAAATTACTCGGATGATCCACTTTAAAATATAATATTATGCCAATATCAAATCATGCAATCCTTTTATTAATTCATTAATCAATTAAGAAATTTTAGATCTTTTTTTGGGACAGATTGATGAGAGTAAACTTAGTATTACTTGTTAGCATAGAATTTACTTTTAAAAATCGAAAATTTGTCAAATGTATGTTTACATAAAATTTGTTTATCATATACCAAAAACTTACCAAGTATGCATTATGGAATTTATTCCAATGAAATTTATTTTTCCATTAATTAAAAGAAAAAAATAAACTAACAATTTTTGAGAATTTAACAGAATTCGAGGATTTCAAAAAATGAATTAATTTCAGGTTTTACGGGTATTGGTACCTTGAATTAATTTCAGGTTTTACGAGTAGTGGTACCTCAAATGCTTATTATCGTATTGCTTATTGTATACATTTTTTTCGGTTCAGTGATGTTTATCATTTTGGATGAGAAATTAGCTGCGAAAAATTTCACAGATATTGTTTTGTTCTCATTCACCACCATTGCTACGATAGGTTTCATAACTTTTGTCATTTAATAGACAAATATAACATAAAAGTTTCGATCTCGAATTTCGATGTTGTAAAATCCACCTAATCAATAATCCGATAATTGAAGACTTGATGACTAAGACTATGCGGAGAATATATCTTTCTAAATCTATGTAAAAATTAATGAATTACAGGTTATGGCAATATTACGCCAACAACACCAATGGCGCAATTATTCTGCATAGCTTTTTCAGTGCTTGGCATCCCGATGACCTTGCTAACATTGGCAAATCTCGGGAAATATCTAACGAAAAGTTATTGGATGCTACTAGTCTGTTTTGGTAAGGTTAGTACTCATTCTTTTAATCCTAGATTCATCGTTAATTCAGAAAATACAAAAATAAAACGAACTTGAAACGGATGAAACAAGTCCAACTGGAAAAGCTTCACTTTCTTTTTTTGCTTATAAGCTATAATTAATTTTTTTCAATTTCTAGTATTGAAATTAAGTTTGGCAATAAAGTAGTAAGTTTAATTTTGTAATTAAATACAGAATGCAAGGTTAATTAATATTTATACTTAACCAATTTATGATAATTATGTAAATGATGAATGTGGATTTTGTTTAGGAGATGCGTTGGCGACCATGTGAAAATGCAAAGATGCCATTGCCAACGATTATTGTTTTATTTCTAATAACATTTGCTTTTGGCTCAATATTGTTCTATCAGAAGGGAAAAGGTTTCTCGATAGACGACATATATTTCAGGTAGATAACTATTTGAATATTTGCAATTTACAATTTAGATATTGTATTTACAATTCAAATATTTCATTTATAATTCAAATATTGCATTTGTCGATTTATCATTTTATGATATACTTATTCTGATTATCATCAGCAATTTTGTCCAAAATATTATTATCGAAAATTTTTAGCATTATCAGTTTTGCTACCGTTGGATTTGGTGATAAATTTCCGAATGCCAATGATCCGATCCGTCTAATTGCAATGGTTTGTTATTTGGTATGGGGTATGATTTTGATGACAACGACATTTTCTATCGTAAGTGGCTATTTGAGAACGGTAAGCTTATCATTTTCTTATCTTGCCCATTTTTTTTTTCACTGATAAAATTTGTGCAAAAATTGAAGAAAAATCAAATAAGTGTCAAAGAAGTCAATTAATCACTTCAATTAATTACTAATTCACTTTTAATATTTCTTTTTGTAATTAAACTCATTAGTTCAGTAAAAATATTAATATTGTTATAATAATCGTAATCGGAATGATAACAACGATTATGACATGTTAATAAAAATAAAAACTAAAAAAAAAAAAAAGCAAATAATGCATCACAAAAATCAACAATTTTTTTTTGGAATTAAAACACTCAGCTATTTCGATATATATCGTAGCAAAAATTGAAAAACCTTCACTAAAGATTCTAAAAAATTTGAATGAAATTTCGAATTTTAGATTCACTACTTGGGACGGAAGTTACGACGAGCTTGCGATGTACACGTTTGGTTTGGTGGTAAAAGTATGAAAGTATCGAAACTAATTGAAATCGTTGCCACTGAACTAAATGTAAGCTCAAGGAATGAATGTTTCTCAACACCCAATTAGATCTGAGTATGACATCATTTCGAATAATGTAAGAATTAAATGCAAAAATAATTATCGCAATTCGCAATTGTTAATCTTAGACAAAATTACTTCCTAAAAATTTTAGAAGAATTAATTATTAGTTTGACGAGTAATGATTGATGAATAATTCTTTTTCTTTCTCATTATTGAATACTATAAATAGTTATTCTTACACTTGATAAAATAAGCAATTTCAAGGATTTCATTTCATTCAAAACTATAATTAACATGGCCAATTTACAGGCAACACCTCGACAACTGAAGAGTGTACTGAAAGATCTCGATAATCTGATATCAATAGCTATTGAAGAAAATCAACTATTATCGAGACGATCATCGACTATATTAAAAAATTGCTCTCCTGTGAAAAGGCATATTGGCTATTCCTTGCAGGTATCATTTCTTCCTCACATATTCATGTTTATTTCAATTCAAAAATTCTTTCAAATGATAATTTTTTTCTGAAGAAAATTTGGAAAATTTTGCAGATTATTGATGAACGAAGATTTTATGATAATATGGCAGCTGGGTAAGTTCTAATCTTTTCAGTCTATTTAAAGCCTCTTTCCTCTTTTATAACTTTTTCCTTAGAAGCATAATCATGATTATCAATATTATCAGGTCGGTTCAAAAAGCAGAAGATGACATGTCACGCAATGAAAAATTCATCAGGAAACATCGAGCGATTGATAGGAATCACTCGATCGATTTAGGCGAATTAAACAGGCGGAACAGTGATAATGTAAAATTTGAAATTTAAAGAAAAAATAAATAAATGCAAAATTATTGCTTCTTCATATAATTGAACTTCGAGATGAATGCATGGGATATGAGGGAGAAATATTTCAAATTCAAAAATTAATTGACAGTAAGTTTAGCTCTTTCGTATTATTTTACATATAGTCTTCTTTTCAATCATTAATCAGCCTTTTCAAATACCCAGTATAATATATAACTAAATCATTATAAATTCAATCTACCACTTCAAATTACTAAACAATGTCTTTATGAATCGTCAGCAATCCAAAGAATCTTGTTATAAATAATATTGTAAATCCGATTCATAGAAATATTTATCGTAAAAATATATACTTTCCAACTTTCTTCCTCAATACATATCTTCTCAACTTTCTTTTGGCCACAGAATTAGTTACAGAGCCCAGAAAGATTTTCAACCTCTGTATAACCACATTTCCAAAAACATAAATATCTAGGAAAATTTACTCTGTAAAAATTAGGATTTTAAAAGATATAAAAAGAGGCAAAAGTTCTTGATTTTGAAAAGATAATTTAACAAGTGATCCAAATTCAATAAAATGAATTGTTTAACTCTGATCTATGAAATATGCTAGTTTCTTTATTTGGATTATAAAATCCTTGAAATGCCTCAAGTAATAATCTAAAATTCATACCAATTTTGAAACGGAAGAACAAACAAGAAAAATAACATATTCTGACATTGCGCACATTGAAGGCTATGTATGCATAAATCGTATTCATAATACCTTATTCATTTTACCATCAGTTTTTGAGAATTTGATCTTTGGAATCGGAAAATTAATCTCTGCAGATAAAAAGAGCTGAAGTTTATAGCATACTATCGTATATTCAGGACAATATCAAAAAAATGAAATTTTATTTTAACGATTTAATACAGGCAAAAATTCCAAAGGAGAGGACTGTTTTCAAGCTTCATTTTTTCCTAGCTCTGTTAATATTAACTTTTTTTGAAGCTGGAACAGGAATTGTTTTTCTGGTTTCATGCCCGGATTCCCTCAAATGGGCAAATAACTTTGTCCGAGATTCGAAAAATTCACCACAGCAATCACATGTACCATTTTTTGGACCTGTATTTCCCGTCGCATTACTTTTAGCAGTTTCTGCTTCTTTTTTACATTTCTGAGCTGAAACAGTTTTTATTATTATTCTGTAAATAGTCATTAGTATAAAGATATTTCTTTAATTTCTAATTTTAATCAAAAATTTAAATCGAAAATTCTGTCAGTATTGTTCAAAGTCACTTAGTGCTTCGCTTTATCCATTGAAGATATGAATTTCCGAAATAATGCCATTCGTCATATCATATTGTTTAATTTATTTGTCCAACAGAGTGTACTTATCACCAATTTTAAATTACGGAAAAGTAAGTAATGCAAAGTGGACGATTAAATAGAAAAAGACAAGAAAAATAAGGGTCAAACATCCTTATACTCCTCTTAACAAAGAATCATTTAGGACTAAGTCAAAAATATCATTCCACAAAAAATAAATTGCAAAATTTATAACACGAAAACCTTTATTCCTAGATTGCGATGTTTCTGAAACTTCTTTGGACATTTTCAAGAATATATTTGTCTCATCAATGTTTACATCACATCCCTCGCCATTACATTCATTATCATTTTTAAAGAAAATTTCATTCGCTTCATCCGATGTGCCTGGTTCGCCCCTGAAATAATACTGTTTAAAAGTTAATTCGTCTCTAGAATAATGCTAAATCAAAGTTAAATGAAAATTGGAAGTTAAAAGCAGCAGAATAAAATTTTTTAACGGTATTTCACCATTAAAAATCACTGTAGAGTGGGAAAAAATTAGTAAAGAAGAAAAAAAGTTCGTTATTCTTACTCATTCTTATCAGCTTTATCCGAATCATATCCATCTTTTTTCCGCTCCCTTCGTTTTTGCTTTTTTGATTTCTTTTTACCTATCTCGAATTCCTCATCTTCAATATCTCTTTCATCAGTCATTAATAAACAGACATCATCCTCCTTCAAAGTAAAGTATTTAAACTTTGATGAATATGGGATTTCATCTCATCCAAAAACACCTCATATAACTTTGATTTTAATTAAGAAGATTATAAACTTCATTTCAAAAATTCAAAATACTTGAAAACATAAAAGATTATATTAGAAATGAAAGCAATTCAATAGGAAACCTGGATACCTCTATGTGTTTTTTTAACAAAGCAACTGTATCTTTGTGTTTTTTCGATCTCTTGTGATTGCTCATTGCCTTTCTATAATGAATTACATAAATTATCATAAAGAACTATGCAAAACTTATCTCTAAAAATTTGTTATCAACGGAAATGCATAAAAAATTATTCGCTTACTCAGTTTTGAATGCTTTTTCACAAAAGAGACAATAAAAGTTCAGCTCTTCCTGAAATTCTATTTCACTTCTGTCATTATTGTCTCCAAATTCGGCATCCAAAGCTTCTTCAATTTCACGTAAATTCTCCAGCTGCGACTTTCGTACCTCTTCTGATTCCTTGTATTCACCAGCTTGACTTGAAAATGAAAACAAATATATAAATATTATTAAGGTGTTTTGAGTGTCAATATTATTTTCACATTAAATATTACTGAAGAATTTGATAATTTTTAACGGAATTCATAAAATCACCTTAACTGTTCCAAAATCTTCAGTTTCCTATTTTCCTCTGTCCTTTTTTCTTGCTCCAGTCGCCTCTTCTCCAGCTCTTTTTTATGTGCATGAATCCGTGGATCTCGTTTTCGTATGAATGCAACCAAAGCCTTAAATGTATATTGATATGGTTCCAATAAAAGAATGTTTTATCTACATCGCAAAAGTAAAAAAATGTGCTCTACAATTCTTATAATGGAAACGATAACTCTCAATGTCCAAAATATATAATCTACAACATCGCAAACCTAATGAAATGTGAACTAATCTCAGCATTTTAAACTACTTTAAATTTCCAAAAGATCACTAAATGTCCAAAAACATATTAAGATAACCCGAATTTCTTCGTTCCTTTCACGTTTGCTCGCTTCTCTCAATTTTTTGTTTTCTTTTTCCATCGCTCTAACAACACGACGATTTGTAGCATCACGTATGTCAAATTTGTCTACCCATGCAAATGATCGGACGGTGGAGAAACTTCCCCAGAATGCATAAAACGGACCAACTATCTATACAATAATAGATTTCTATAAAAAATGGATTCTAAAATCGTTTGATAGAACATCAAAGAGAAATAAATATTCCTATGTATTCTGGATTCATTCCTGACTCTGCGAGTTTACTAATATTAATAAACGAATAATTCTGCAAATTAAATCAACAATTATAGAATATAAAACAAAATCTGGACATACATCATCATAGGTGCTGCTCTGATCACCGAAGCTTGGATATGCCTGATATTTACCATCAAGAAATTCATAATCTTCGGATGCTAAGGTGTCGAAGACTTGTCTATATACAGCATAAAAATTCTGCAATATTTTCAGTTGAATCAGATACACATTATTTATTATATTTTCTTTATTCTACATTAGACTTTGTTCAAGGGAAATTTCATTAAAATTTCACTATCAAAAAATTTCAAGAATTTCTGGAATATGTCTGGGAGATAAAAACATAAAAAGGAGCAAATTTTACAATATCCTTCTGTTTTTACTGTTTCAATCTTATATTTACTTGTCATAAAATATATAATTGATAAATACTATAAAATCAATGCATAATTTGCTTTCAGAAGAAAAACTTACATTATCATTGCAGTCAAAACCGGAATAACACGTTGATGTAAAATAAGGAAATAAATTAAGACTGTTATCTTCATAATGCTCGTCAATTCCTAAACAATAACAATGTTCATTCAAGGTATAAATCCAGTTACATACTGGAATATTTTGAGTGAACTGAAATTTGATTCAATCCAGAATTTCAATAACTCATTTTGCAATAATTCAAGAAATTGGTGTATAATATATAATTATAATATTTCCAGAGAATGCGTTGCATTTAAAGCAAAAAATTTTCAGAACACTAGATAACTGTAACACTAACTGTTACCATCTTATTAATTTACATATATCGAGTAGCAATTGTATTCTGATCATACGAAATCGATTTTACTTTATATGATCTCAACTATATTTTACTGCCTTAATTCTAACTAGTACCATACAATTAAAACCAGCCAATTTCTATTATCATATGTTATTTAATTCCCTCACCAATGTTAATGAAACTTGTAATCAGAAGACTTACATTAAAAAATCCAAACTAACCTCCTTTTAGAATGCTTTCTCTATGTCGATCATACCAAGCTTTCTCATGTGGGTCACTCAAAACATCATATGCTTGCTGTATTAACGCAAAATACCTAAGAAAATTTTTCCGCATAAATTAAAAAGAAATATTCTCGAGATCTAAACATCTCTTCTTAAATTTTTGAAAATAATTCTTATCAGTGGACACTATCTATCAATGATTCTTCAATTGTGTAACAGTGAAATGTCTAAAATTTTACCTAGTACATTCTTCCACATTGGTTGGATTTTTATCAGGATGCCATTTGAGAGCTAATTTTCGATAGGCCTTTTTAATCGTATCATCATCTGCAGCACATTCAATCTCTAACACATCATAGTGACATCGCATTTCTTACACTGTTCTAGAATATATGCCGATCGATCGATACTTTAATAGTTGAAAATTTAACGAAAACATTACAGAAGTGTTGAAATAATGTTGACCAAATAACAATATTTAATAAATCGTAGGTAGCAAATTAATTTTGAAATTTATCATATAGTAAACGAGAAACATTCCTTGAAATAACAAGCATAAATGAGGTTTAAATTACTTCATAAATCCACTTGTTCTTTCAACTACTATTAGGGTGTAAAAAAGATATATCAAATATTTCTATGAAATGTATGTTCTGATTTTGAAACTGATTCGACTAATGATCACAGAGAAAAACATATGAAAAAAGCACACCGCTAACCATTAATTAAAAACCCTTATAGCAATGTTTACTGGATCAAAAAGTTATAAAACAATTGTAGAAAAAATCCGGGCGAAAAAAGGAATTATTAGAATTCTAAGAAACGAAAATTCTGTCCTAAAAGATGTGTAAGAATAGCAAACGAAATACTTTCAGAACATTAAGGAATTTGAACACATACAACAGTATTGAAAAGCTGATGAATATGATAACACTGTCATAATTATGCATACAACAAATTCAGTAGTATGCTTCACTAGATGAAGTGATACACAAGAAATAACGCATCAGTAAAAAAATAAAATAAAAAGGAAATAAAATATTTATTTGAAAAAATTATATTCAAACAAAATTATAATGAAAAAACTACGAAACATAAAAAATGCAAAAGCTCATCTGAAATGACTGGCACAATGGACTAAGTAAATACAAGAATATTTGAAAAGAACCGAAATTTTTTTAACAAATGAGATTCTGTAAAGTTTTAAGAACTTGAAGATTAGTGCTTCAATGGAGTGACACATAAAAAACAATTAATCAGTGAAGATTTAAATAAAATTAAAAAACTAAATATAATGATTACTTTTATTGATTAAAAAGACCACTTTATATCGATATTTACAATTTAGTATATTAAAGCGAATGAAATTTTGTTCAGCTTTTTACTTGGTTTAAATTGTTCAATCTTCACATAAATTGGCACAACGAAACATTGACAAAAGCCGAAACAATAATAATAATCAATGTATTCCTACATTAAAAATGACTTTAAAACTCAAAAAAAAAAATTTTTTTTAAGAACTCGAAAATTCGTTGAATCCTAGTGAAAATCCTACTAGATAGAAAACTTAATTTACCTCCTACATAAGCTATGTTATTTAAATGATGTAAATATATCAAAATTAATGATATTAATATTTAAATAATGTAAATATTAAAATTATCGCAGATTGTTAGGCCACTCGGGTACATAATATCGTCTGATAGAACCTTCCACCAAACGATCCAACCAATTCGGAAGACCATTCAGCACGTCTTCCAATTTTAAATGTTGTCCTTTACGCAAAGTCTGGATCTATAATTAATTAATTAATAATTCAATTCCATATTTTCTGAGAAAACAGATAATCTCAAAACAACAAAACATTTAAAGTGAAAAAATATTTGAACTTATAAATAGAATATTTTGCATCACACTATCAGCTTAATTTAACCTCTTCTCCAGATGCCTTTTCAACATCGGAATCTTCGCTACTACAATCTTCACCATCATCATCGAAACCCAGGAAATGTTTTTTCCCAGGTGATGTGTGCATTGGATGATACATGTTAAAATATAATTTCCAGCCACAAAGCACAAGTACAGTTCCCAGTGTTTTACGAGGATTTATGTTTTTCAAACGTTCATACATTGATGATCCACCTAAAAAAATATTTAATAATCCGACTTGAGAGATCAAAAAATTATAGTATTGTATGATTCTTGCTTCGAATCTGCAATTCCGCAATTCCGGGCTTTTCTTATAATTCCATTTCTTCAGAAAAGGAAGAAAATCGTGTAACGTCAATAAAAGTATATGACACGAAACTGTACAGTGATTATAGATTTTCTTATAAATGGTGATATTTGAAAGATGGAAATTTTCAATTGTAAAAAATTTAATTTAAAGTAAAATAGAACGAAATAGTGCAATCTAAAGAAAATAAATCAAAAGAAAGTTTTAAATACTCACCTGTTTGTCCATTTTCAACCGGTAATGTATGCTCTAAGAGTTTACGAAACCAAGAAAGATTTTTCTCAACCATTAAATAGCCAAATGAGAATGTTTTGTTGCTAAAAAGTTATATCATGCTATTTCATCATTAATTTCATTACATTATTTGAACTTCTCAAAAATTGAAATAAATGAGCAATATACAAATATCGCATAAAAAATGTATAGCCACGCTTTACTTTCTAAACGGCCAAACATGCTTGGCAAACTGCGGTAGCAAAAGATTCTTCGATTGTTCATCAACAAGAACTACAATTGATCGACAACCAGGCTTCAACAATCTGATCAATCCAAAATATGTTTCTGCTCTCAATTCATGTATCATTGGTTCCATTTCACGCATTATTCTGGAAAAGTTTTTTGAATTTCCCCGACTAATCTTGAAGAATTATAAATATGATGATGGAAAATCAAATTCGACTGATGGTTTCACTGAGAACAAGCTGAAATACCATTCCAAAAGTCATGAGTAAATTCTGCGCAACCATTTTACTCTTGATGATGACAAAATCGAAAAATATTAATTTACCTCTGCTGTTTTCTGAGCATTCGTGACTGGTCATCGTTAATTCCAGGCTCGATACGTGGATCTTCAGGATGCCACTTATCATCATCAACGGTTTGTTTATTACTTTTTTTTACATTCTAAAACCTGAGACAAAATTGACCAATTTTGCCCAAGGAAATTTTATTAAACAAACTGTAGAGAAAATAAATGATCTTTCCTTAAATTTTCACCACCTTCAGAAAGTTAAATGGTTGTCATATTTTTAAGAACTTCACATTCTGATCGAATTAAGAATGATTAAACCTGTGGCACATGATTGCGAGATTTCCCTTCCAGTGTATTTGCATAACTCAATCCATAACCGATAACAAATATAATCAATAATGTCCCTACAGCACTTAACAACGGTAAAGTTTCTTCCTTAGTCAGACTAAACCACATAACTTCAAACAATCGTACGACAGCACGCGAAATGCGAGTAAACCATGACGGCTGATATTCATCCACCTGCAACAAAAGAAATTTTCTTGTCAAATTTAGCTATGCTTCAATAGATTTCGAGAAAAAAAGAAAGTTCATTTCAAGTAGATTCCATGATGTAAGCGAAAAACCTCATAACTAAAAAAATTTTGTTCCAAAAGTATCATAATGAATCATAGTAAATTGCATTTAAATACTGCTTAATTGAGCTTCCTGATTTGTCGACAAAAACGAAAACGAAAAAACATATACCAGTGGTTTGAGAGTTGCTTGATAATCTAATTTTCTAACTCCTTTTATGTACGCATTCAGTTCCAAATGAAGATCATTTTCATTAATACTCTCTTTTATTGACCAGCGTTCATTCAACCAAGCAAAACGAACTTTGTTCTGATCATAACGCCAAAGAATTAGCAAACCACGTCTCCTTTCCTATAAAAGTAGTTTTCGAAATAATGAGGGCATTCATTTTTATATAAAATATGAATTCTCCAGGCAATTATTCCTCAGCTTAGATGAATAGATGAAAATTAATTTTGATTTATTCTTTCGCCGTCTTCTCAATAAATGATGTCAACATATTAAGTAGCAGATTTGCTTAAATATTATCATAAAGTAACTAACCTGCAAAGAAGAATATTCACTTTGCAATAACTGATCAAAGAAGGTCGTAATAAATTCCTTTTGTTTGTTAACATAAACATATGCAAAATGCAATCTTTCATTCTTTAAACTGTTTCCACGATTACGAACGAAATTGCGAAGTGATGCAATATGCGGTAGATCACTGGTTGAATCTGTTACCGTGAGGATAATACAAAGTCTTCGCAAGGTTTGTGATGAGATCGGACAAAGGTCATCGAAATAAGACTGGCTTGAAAGCTGCAAATACTCTCATAAATGGTAAAAACAGAATATTTTCATAACAAATGCATATTACCGTCGCTTTCAATTTGAAATCTTTAACTAACATCTTGCTTGCAAGCAGTCTTTAAAAATGACTAATAATTATAATTAGAAAAAAAAAAAGATTTTAATGCCAAACTCTTACTCTTGGTAAAACGAGATACTTATTTCGTTCAATAAATTTTCCTATAGTGTCGACATGAAATTGTTGACCATTGTTAACTGAAAGACGAGCAATCGGCCCTTCCTGCAAAATTCTTCCATACAAAATTATCATATTATTTTGTTCAAAATGTAAATTAATTCAACCTTTACAATCACGCCATCTAATCATATTTAGGTTTCTTTTAGCCAAACAGATTTTCATGACTTTAAACTTACTTGGGGAAAATCGTTAAAAATTAGAATATTTTCGCATTTGAAACATGTAATATCTAAAGCTTGTCGCATTTTGGCGATTTCAGCACTTTGATCGCTCAAGTAAACATAAGCAAATCGTGCGAACTTTGAATATTTCATTGCAGTTAGCATGTAGCGAATTCGAGGATCTTCTTTATTCCCCAAAATTATAACAGAAATCTGGAAACGTAAAGATGATTTTCAAGAAATATCAAATAAGAAAAAAAAAGTGAGATTTAAAAATTAAATGAATTTTTTAGCGAATTAAATCTACTGCTCTATCATAACTGAAGAGAAAAAAAAAAAAAAAAAAATTCTCAATAATCTAGAAACGAGAACCATACACTCAGTATATCGACTGCAACATTCTTTATAAAACAAAACACCGCATTAGATCTGCAGTTAAAAGAAACATAAATGCGCAAAAGGAACGTACTCTATTTGAAATTTGCCACTGATCAATAAAACGTCGCAAGCCATCATGATTTGCAATTTTAAATAGGAAGGTATTTGGGATTACATCACGTGCAAAAACACGGACAGTTTTGGCAGAAAGTGCTGCAAGTGTGATCAATAATATTGTTTCTAAAAAAAAATAAAAAATTATAAAAAAAAAAAAAAAAAAAAAAATGTAATCTTTACGGTGCATTGAGCCTCGATAATGAATAACTCGTCCTTCGACAATTACAACAATAGATGGCAGCCGAGAAATCCGCACTTTTTCCAATAAATTGCCATCAGTGATTGCATTAATTGTACCGATGCCATAGCCTGCAACATCAAAATTTTAACAATTTTATAAAACATGAAAATTTCAACAAAAATTTCATGCAATATCAAATCCTTTGGTCTCAAAACAGAAACATAATACTGATTTAAAAAAAGTGTTGTTTTTGAACACAACAATGAATACTATCTACTATCACTTGCAAATATTGAGAAGGAAACAACTCTTCACATAATCAGACAACTTTAAAATAACCACTATAGAAAAAAATCTAGGAAAAAAAAGGAAAGATTATGCAAAAAAAATCAATGATTAAATAAATAATAATGAATCTTACCAAGTGGTTCAAGATCGTTTACAATGCTTTGCCAAATAGGTTCCAAATGAAAGCAAAGTTGGCAATAGCCGGAATATGCAAATATTATGAATGGTTGAAAATAGCTACGTTCCAATAGTGTATGCGAAAATGCCCGTACAGAAATGCGATAATTTTGAAAAAACGAATTGCCATTATCAAAACCACCGAAGCCTGACTGGAAACAAAATTGGAATAACCGCATGTTCAATAAAAAGATGAAGAAATAAATTACTGCAAATACTGTTAAAGCAGTTTGAAAGTGTCCATTCTCAAACAATCAACTATCTATTTACAACTGATAACGATGGGAAAATTTTTCGGAAAATCAGTTTTGTTTCATCATAAATTAAATAGACACTTTCAAAAATAGCAAGCATGATTTTTCAATTCTAATAAAACTGAAAAAGATTAGCAAGAAAAAAGCTACCAAATAAAGTCGAAAATAAGCAAAACAATTCAATAATATTTACCAAATAATCATCGAATGAATAATGTGCATATGTACGACTAGGAGGTGGATCGTCGAATGAACCAAATTTATCATAACGTTCCTTCCTCAGTGGATCTGAGAGAATCTGGAAAGCTTTCTGTAAATTAACGAATAAATGTATGTAAGCACATGCTCCTTATTGAGTATTTATGAACGCGTTAAGGACATCATCTTCTTGCAGATAATAATTAAAATGAACAATAAATTAGCACCTCGTAAGCTTCTGTGATAGCCATGAATTTCTCATGTGCATCCGATTTTTGGTTTTTGTCTGGATGCCTAAAAACATTTTTTTCTTTTTTTCACAAATCATAATATTCATCAAAGATTTTAAATAACTCATTTATATATATATATATCCAAATATTACCATAACTTAGATGCGAGGTTCCCAGTGATTTTCATCGATTATCAGCGCATTCATTATCAGATTCAGGAATTATTTGCAACTTGGAAAAAAAGTTTTCCATTAGACTAAGAAAAAAAAAAAAAAAAAAAAATTTTACCATTCTTTAGCCAATGTTTTATACGCTTGTTTGATTTCCCTGATGGTAGCTCTACGTGAAATACCCAAGATTTGATATGGATCGTCAATTTGTGATGAAAATATTCGATCTACGTAACAGAACGACTGTATCAACAATAACAATAAATACTTTCTATTAATTGATCCCAGTCGTTCATTCATGACACTGAATCTTTTTTTTAGATTCCGGCAGAATCTATAAATTTTTTGCAAATTTAAGAAATCATAATTCACTGCACAATTTTAGTCTCGACGATCCTCTAATCTAACCTTCCTCCTATGCGGCAAATTGTTGAACTGTTTCTACAGAAGTAATGATAACAAAATTTGATCATCATTTCGGTAATTTTGATGATGATATCCATATGAATTATCATTGTACTTAGTCTTTACATTAGCATGATAGTTATATTAGATACTGCTCTGATCACTTGACTAATGCAAACTTGATTCAGCATCAAAAGAATGAAGATGGATCCTCATTTCTTGATGAATGTTTAAATTAAAGCAGGCCAAATTACGTGATAAAGACAAAATCATTCAAGAATCGTTCTCAGACAAAATCGTTCAAGCCTTCTACACTTTCCCTTAGTAATAGAAAACTAGCACTGCTTGCTAGAAGTACTAGAAAAACTTCCGGGAAAGATTTAATGAAATAGCTTAGACTAGCAGACGACTTGGGAATCGTCACTAGAATTATCGATTACCAAGGATGCTGCTAACAATCAAGCCTTTCACGATAATTTTGCACAGCGGCCTCCGCCTTCTAAATCCGGACAGAATATCGGGAAGGTTATATCGGATTTAGGAAGTGACATTGACCTAATTCAGGTTTAGAGGAGGAAAAACTGTGATGGTAAATTCCTCGGATACCTGAAGATAGATCTATTTTGTATCCCTGAAGCTTTATATTGCGGAACTTCCCACATCCAAATCGTCCTAACTATTCCAATAACTATTTATTGTGAATTATTGTTGCCCATAATCAAATGCTTCTCAGTAATTTTCTAATTGATCTTTCATCATATAATATACTGATTGAAAGCATTCTGATAAGATAATCGTATCGTGGAATTACCCGTTTATGAATAAAGATAGGCATGTTTTAATGAGAAACACCTAAAATTTGTCAATAATTTATGGAAATATCGAAAAGGCTCAGCTAAAAATATTGGATAAAATTCAGTACGCAACAAGATATGGAGGAAAATTCTTCCTTCCATGCGAACTATAGCTATCATATAAAGTTTAGAATTAAAGTCAACGAATTTTTCCGAAATTCCTCATATGTTTGCTATATATGCGTCTTTTTTTCCCAAAAGTTAACACTGTGATCTGTTTGTCCCTCTTTTTCAACTAGATGGCGTTACTGCTCTTCTAACGGTAAAAGTATTATAATGAAAATGTTTGTTTAAAGATTGCAGTCACCATTATCATTGTTATCAACATCATCACTATTATCAGTATCATACTGGATGATAACAACGGCAAATAATAAGTGACATTTTCCTTCTTTTTTTTTTTTTCTTTGCTGATTAATATAACATGTAGATGATACAAAAATATTAGCAAAATTAATTCTTTTCATTACATTTCACACTATACGAAACATTATGAGAATAAAAAAAATATAATAGAACTTTTCAATTTTTAAAAAAAACTAAGATTTCGGTAATTTCTGTCAAAGTCCCTTTTCAAAAAATACAATAAAGAAACTTAAAATAAAGGCAACAATAATCGAAAAAAAAAAACATTAAATACAAATAATTGAGTGGTAGCAAATGTATTTTACGTCTACAACAATTAAAAAAATTAATTTCACTAACACAAACTGATTGGAAACGACCGAAAAATTGAGGTATATATTTTTGTTGAAAACAAAAGAAAAAAAATGAAAAAATAAACCACGCATTGGGCGAATCAGTGAACGAAAATTTTAAAACAACACAAAGTCAAATACTACACGAAATACCATATGAAAATATAAGCATAAAAAATTGTAAGGTAGAAGAGCGGAAATAGAGAGAAGATGAGAGTGAAAAAGCTATAAACGTTGTTCAATCATTTACTTTTCTACTTGTACAGGACAGACCGATTAATTCCAGCTGTCAAAATTTTATCTAGACCAGTATCAATGTGATAATGATAGCAACTAATGATAACAATGCGATAAACATGAACAAGAAAAAATTTTCACCGGATCAATTGCAAACCTGTATATACCAAGAGACATGTGTACGTGAGTGGAAAAATGATAAAAAGCAACATCGATAAAAAATCCAATCGATAAACTAAAAATTTAAAGAAAGAAATAGAAATGTGGAATATAAGAGAATGAACAAACAGACACGTAGCACATATGTATATGTGCTAAAATAACAAAATAAATTATTTATTACTCTTTTAAACTATCAAAATAAAAATGATCTGTAACATACGCTAAATTTACTATGTCGTCCTTCATTTTAAACAGAATAAAATTTAGAAGATATTTTGAAATTGAAAAAAATTCGAAAGGTTCAAAAACAAATATTTTTTCAAGTTTTTTTCATCACAATTTTGATAATTCCTGATTTCCAATTCAAGACACGACTTTGCTCGGCTTCATATTACAAAATTCACTTTTTTTTTTTAGAGTTAATCTCTTCTCCGTCAACCACAGACTAGGATATGAAGAAAGAAATTGAATATATCAAGACAAGGAAGAAAACTGAAATAGAGAAATCAATAAAGTTTAAACAATGGTACTCAAGCTGAAATCTAAAATTATTCTTTCAATGATTCAAATCTGATTCGTTAAAGCGATAATTAAATTCTATTTTTCAAAAACAGAAGAATGCGATAACTAAACATGACAAAATTCTTGAATGTTCAAACAAAACTGCGTTTTGGTATTCAAAACAAATGATTCAATTAGTACCAAATCCAGAATTGCCATGGTACAGGCAAATTGCTCTACTTGAAATAGTTGTCAATTAACTTTAAAGATAACGGAAGGTGTTAGTGACATCAGCAGGATTACTAGAATGACCAGAATCAAATATTCCTGCTTGTGAAACATAAGTACCAGTAGCCGAAGCAGATGGTGGCTGTTGGGCGTGACTTGGATAGGTACCTGAAACTGAGAACTGCCCTGAGTATGGGAAATAAAAATTGTATGAGGTATTGGGTCCAGGCGGTACAATGATTGGAGTAACACGTTGTGGTTGAGGTTGATGAGGTGTTGGTGATGTTCCATTGGCAGACATTACTTGCTGTTGTTGCACACGACCATGCATCACCGATCCAGAATTAGGTAACGATAAAGGTGATAACGTCGATAAATTCACAGTTGGTGGTGGTGTTAGATGAACCGAACTTAAGTCATCTACATCTGCGGATGATGCCTGCTGTTGTGGCGAAGTTTGTAGAAAAGTTTGCGTGGAAACATCAGCGCGTTCTTTAGCTGTTGGTGATGGGATTACTTCACCAGGTGAATCCACAAATATTTCGATCAACAGTGGATCTATCATTTGACAGCCAAACATTCGAGCGAATTGCACATTCTCGCACAAAATCGAAGAAATTTTCTACAACGATTAGTAAATTTTTCGAAATGTTTAATGAATTCAGTTGGAATTTAAGATATATTTTAATTTTCCTCAATATCAAAAATAATTTTCTTGAAATTTATAAATCTAACGGCTACACTTCTCTCCAACTATTATTAACAAAAATTTCCTTACCGCTAACGGTGGCAGTAACAACAGTATATTGCCAAAACGCGATATAGCAGCCGAAATTGGTTGTTCAGCAGAACTCACACGATCGCGTATCATCTGGAATAGCACATGCTGAACGCGATCGCGTAATGTTCCTAAAGTCTGCGATGTTTCCAAGCTTAAACCTGGTGCATCTGCAATAAATTATGTCATCAGTAAACAAAAACAAACTTTAATACTACATTACATAATGATGATAAGACATCATATAAAGAAACGATAACAATATTTCAACACTGCTATGAAATATTACGATAAGAAAATACCGAATGGGCGAAGGAAATGCATCGAGCATGTAAAATCTCTAAAGACTTATGTTTTGAAAATTTCTGAAAGTTAGAAAATTACCAGCATCCAAAAGAACAAGCGCTGTTAGTGAGACGATTTCAGCTTCATTAAGTAACAACTTCCGTATAGGTTGTGTCAGTTCATCCAGTATTCGTGCAGTCATGTTATTCGATAAGAAGCTGTAAAACATCAATCTCCTTTTAGAATTATCACATATTCAATAATGACTGATGTAGTAAAGATTATCTTAACTGAATAAACTTAAAATCACTGCGATTTTCAGCACATATCAAATAATTGCTCGAAATATCCTACAATTCTTTTCTTAAGACAAATAAAAAATATTCCTCAAATAATGTAAATTTGTGTACAGATTGTCAATCGGCAGTCAAAAACTGGATCATAGCAACTCATCATTTGAATTCTGAAAGACTGAGACATCGATTCTTCCTTCTTCATCACAATTAATATCAAAAATATAATTAGGAAACATTAACAAAGTCCCTTTCTTCGAAAAGCAATTTTTCAGAAAAAATAATCTATCTATGAAACAGCTGCTCCTGACAATTTATTGATGTATTACGGCATACAACATCTGCTACAAATGTTTATGTTCACATTTATGGAATGCAATTACTCCCTTCTTTTTCTTTTGAATTAATTAGTTGCTCCAGTAAAGGCCCTAAAAAATTTACAATAACTTTCTCTGACTAGACTAGAATTTCACGATGAAACTTCAAATAAACTAGCAATTTATTAGACAGGTGGTTTTGGATAACTGGAAAAGATTAGCAAATATTTTCTCTTAAATCTTAAAAACTTTCTACTTAAACTAAAAATTAAAAAAAGAAAACACCAGAAGGGAAAAAAAGAATAGAAAAGATTTCTTCTTTTTTTCCTCAATTCTCTTCTATCAGATACCCATAGTCTTCTTCATCTGTCTTTATTGAACTCTGATTTATTCATAAGAAAAAGCATTACTTATTTTCAAGCAGATGTCTAGGTGTTTGCCGCGGAATAACAGTTCTATTGCATAAACACAATAAATCTGGATCGGATGTTGCTTGTGCCGTTCGAGCGGCTTGAGTGAATGCACAAAATGCAGCAAATGAACTTTTTAGCACAAAAACCTGAAAACTGAATTAAACTGACGAAGAAAACAGATGACATATTTACATTTATATTTTTTATACCCCATATTTATGAATTTCATATTTTTTTACTTGTCCCCTAAATTTATAAATTTACACATATTTTACACTTCTCTTTTCTCTAAATTTATTTTCATAATTTTTTCCTGTTCATATCCATATATTCTCTCATGCATTTCTAAATCTTTACGTATACACATTTTTGTAGAGTATAATTTTTATTTTTCATTATCTACAAACATTTTTTTTTTTCGTAAATCACTTTATACATTTGTTTTATGCTTCTTTTTTTTTTTCTCTCAAGGTAAATCTGAATCTAGAAGCTTAATTTGTTTTACATGACTACTTATATGAGGACTTTTTCTAATGATGATGATTCTTTTGTTCAGCATGTTAATAATCTTCGTGGTAGACAAAATAAGGAACTTTTCCTGGTATTTGAAAAAAGTATTGAAACATGAGACTTAATATATTATTATATTAGAATTTTTTCAAAGCAGTTACCCTAATGCATGTTGTGATTTACATATTAAAAAAGTTAGCTTAACCGGTAAACTAATGTTCTATCAAATTTGGCTAAAATTTCCAAAAGTAAATTATGAAATTTATTAGAAAAATAAATAGTAAATTATTGATATTCCTACCTTTTCATTATATCCATTCAGATTGACAAGTGAAAACAGCGCATCAATCCAATCAACTGCTGCACCGATGTACCGTCGTACTGCTTGAGATAATTGCTCTACCGTCGCCGTACGGCCTGCTTCATAACACATCTGCAAGAGTGAACATAATTTAAGAATACATATTTGCAAGCACTTTCAAGTTCAGATTTTATATCATTATTTCATTTTATGTCTCTTATCATTCACAGTATTCATCACAATATTGGTAGTGCACTTATATAATTGTGCCACATATAAAATAATAGCAAGTCTTCCTGAAACCACCACCTAAAGTAAAATTATGGGGAGTTACAAAACAGCAGTCATAGTTTAATCTTATTCTTATCCTTATCCTATTTTGATGAAATAAGAATTCGACAGCAAAATTTACATCGAAACGATCGCTATCCAAAATGTATTTATTCTGAAAAATTCCATTCAATTCCAAATCTGGATCAGCTTTAACCCTCGCAATTCCAATTGGTGTTGCTACTGAAAGCTGTTTGATTGAGCTCATTGCTTGCAACTCGGTATCGAGGAGGTAGGTAAGTAAGGCATCTTCTTGCTGTGAACTGAAATTAGCGCTCTATGAAGTGAGATAAAAATAGATAAGTTTTTCAAATTCTGAAACAATTTTTTTTGCAATTTTTTGTAATTTTGACAATAAGACTTTGAATGCTTCACTTGTAATTAATCACTGCTATTGCTAGACTGAACAGCAGTACTTTTTGTCTATTATTAGATTAATGCATCTGTCTTATGTCTAACTTTACGTTCTGCAACAAAATTTTCAACTTATTCGAACATATGATCGTCTTTGTGCACGAGATCCAAACAAAAGAAACGGCATTTTATATGATTTAGTTCGTCAACAAAAGAAAGAGCAGTAAAGAAGTGAAAAGAAGAAAAGAATTGGTTTTTCTTTAATTTTACATAAAAGTTTTAAGGTAATTATTAATCTACTCTTAAACAAATCACACGAATTAGTTGAACAATTTGGAAAAGAAAGAAAAACACTATGATACATAAACAACTCACCAATGCGAGTCAGCTCCTGGCGATGGTAATAAACTGTCTTCACGTCTTAACTTTTTCCGCCGTGGATTTTTCTGTTTCCCGATAATATCACGGTCAGGTCGAATTGCTGAAATATGGAAGATAACGACTTATCTAGTACATTTACAACGTATCAAATATTATTTAAGTGTCACTAGTAAAACTGGATTAATTACTGATAAAATATGAAATAACACTAAATAGTCGTGTTATATCATTATTGGTTAAACAACCACAAAATGCAATAAATATCACAGATCTAACACAGAATTTATTACTTTATAATTCTCATAAAGATAACATATTCACCTCTGCAATCACAAATTAATTGATCGAAAAATAAACAAATTAACAAAACATTACCATCAGGTTCCATGCCCACTTCCAAACATCGCTGAAATCGGCAAAATCGACAAGCATTACGTTGGTCTAAAAAAAAAAATGAAAGTAATGACAAAAATATGCACCTTTAAAGGCATTAGTTAATATAAATATGAGATATATTTATATTAAGTAATAAAAGTGTTGCAATAATGGTATATATTTTATTCAAATAATATTGCTGCTTTATATATCATTTCTTCAAAACATTCAACCTTTATCAATCGAACATTTTTGCATAAAACGACAAGTGTATGATTGTCCGGAACGAATGGTTCGCCGGAAGAAACCTTTGCAACCGTAACATGCCATCACGCCATAGTGTTTACCAGCTGAACGATCGCCACACACCATGCACATTCCCTCTCCCAGGTCCATTGCCCTGTAATCACTGATAACAACAATCAGCACCTTCCTCCTTCCAAAAGACGAATAACTGAAACGATCGCAAATGCAAGACAAATATATTTCTTCAATAAACGATCAGATTGTTTAATACGGTAAGTTTTTAAAAATAATCCATAAAACATATAATGATATCGTAGCGCGGAAATGATATTGTCGAAAATAAAAATGTCATGTAAATACGATTATATTGATAAATGATCCGAAAAATGAATTGATTCTTTGACAATAAGAAAAAAAATCTTCAAATTTTCTTATTTGCTTAGCAAATAAATTGCATGAAAATGGAATGGTAACAGTTACTGAATACAATTCACTGATGTATAAACTAAAATTAGGACTGATAAGGTAATCAAAGTATGAAGAGAAAGAATGAAGGAAGCGACGAATCAAATGATAAGGATAGAAACGATGCCATAAAACTGATAACTGATAACTAATTGACTAAAAAGTTTATAATTTATTTTGAGCTAACATTAGTCAAAAGAAAAGAAACTCAAGAAACCAAATGCTACATCTTATGTTGGGAGAAGAAGGATGAAATAAGTGATGGGAAGTGAGGATCGAGATAAGGAGAAGAAAGAACAACTGTTGCGAAAAAGTTTTAAAAAATGAGTTTTCTCATAGAGAAAGGAAAAGGTTGAGAGGAAGAGGAGGAAAATGAGAAATAGGACAATATGAAGAAAGAGAAGATAAGAAATGAGTGAGAATTGGTGGAGGAGGGAGCATCGTCGGAGAGTAAGAAACGACGTGGTGATGATTTTTAAGGGAAAAGAGAAAAAAATATGGGCAGAGTAAAAGAGAAGAAACCGAATAAAAAATGAACCATTTGTGATGGACAGGAAGAGCATGAAGTAACAGTGGCCCACCAATAGCATGATCATCATCAACATTATCATCATTATCATTCATCAACATCATCGTCATCATCAACATCATCATCATCATCATCATCATCATCATCATCGTCGTCATCGTTAACAATGATGACAACAGTAATAAATTCCATTTTACAAGAAGAAAATGACTGCAAGTTGTTGAACATGCGAATGAAAGAGAAAGAGGAAGGGAAAAAAAGGAGAGAATTACATTTCCTGAAGTCATTCCTTACTTTATTATACCCTAATATGTTTACCGGCCGAAGAAAAACTGAAAGATTTTCGCCAACAATAATAATGTCGATGAGAATGATGGTAACAGTAATGATGATGATGACGATGATGAGTAAACAGAGCACTACTACATCAAACAAATGTGAAAGCAAGTAATTTAATATAGCGAAGAAGGAAAGTATTTTTAAAATTGAAAATTGAGCTATCCAATATGATGTTTATTTGTTGGAGTCGAGCTAAGTAAGCGGTAATAAGCGAAAGCAGTAATAAAATCAAAATAAATGAATTTTAAATTGAACAGGACGAAGAAAATAATATCTAAAAATGTTTAAAGCATGAAAACGAAATAGTTCCTCCAATTATCAATCAATTAGAATAAGAGAGGTGAAGCAATGGACAATATCCATATTGCATCGATTTGCAATTAATTAATCAATATTTACAAATGATACAATTAACTGCAAATAGCCAAAAATGTGAGGAAAAATGAATAAAAGTATGTGAAGAATTGAGAACTTTTTAACACCAAGATTGAAATTGAATTCAATTTGATGATAATCATTGTCAATTCATCGTCATATCACATTATCATTCGCTTATAACTTAACTAAACTGATCAAGTTAGCTTAATAACTTAACCATTGGTGCATTAACATGCAATAAATGATAACAACGACAACATTCATAAATTGATGATAATATTCACTTGTAACTTAATTAACCTAATCATCTATATAATATCGCTAAAAATTCTAAAATAAAAAAAAAAAAACAAATTAAAATCTAAAAAATAAAGATATGAAAAAAAATTTTCGATTTCATACATCAATTAATTCATTTCAATTTAATTTATCGCTCAAATATTACTTTGAAATAAGAAAGAAGTAATAAAATTATAACCAAATCGTTTATTAAAAATTGATTATAAGTAAACAATTACAAGGAATGATAATAATGATAATAGAAATCATATCCAAATAACATAATGTCCAAATGATATAATGTACATTTCAACTAATTTCACAAAACAAAACAAAATAAAACAAAACAAATCATTTCAAACATTGCAAAAAGTAAGTGAAAAGTCCTTCGTGTATATGTATATATATGAAAATAATCATTTCGTTCCTCACTTTTTAGTATTATTATTATTACTACTATTGTGTTTAGTAATTTTCACTTAGTTTTTTATTATGCTTCACTTCCTTAATGCTAATTCTCGACAATTCAACCGTACAATTACTTTCGGGTTTTTTAAACATATCAATATATACATATAAATATATATATGCAAATATACACAGACCTATAAATATGTAAACAAAGATGGAATAATAGAAGAAGTACGAAAAACATCTGCTCATATCGATTGAGTTCCATCCACTCGATTTTTGCATATATATATGTGAAAACGAAAAATACAAACACTATTAATGATATCAAACGATTCGAGAATTTGGGAAATTTTAGGATAAAAGAAAAAAATTTCTATAAAATTTAATTACTACAACTTCAAGCTACACAATTCAATAATTTCATCATTTTCATTTTTCTAATTCAAAATTTTCATCTTTTATAATAATTCCACAAACGTACTTCTTACAGAATTTTTTACTTATCATCAACATCATTTTAAATAGAAAGAAAAAATATTTTTTTTCCACTATTTTTCTTTACTGATAAAATGTCAATTACTTTCTCATTAATGGTAAAAAAGTTTAATAATTATACGGACAGCTACCGACTCGAAAATTTCGCATAACGCCCATATTTAACATTTCTTGATAAATGTTTTCAAAGTTTATCATTTAACGCGAAATTACGCAAGTGAATGATGAAATAAAATTGAAGAATTAATTAGTTTACTGAGAAATTAATTCAAGAATCATATTTGTCATCATTAATGGAAATTCTTTAAGTCAATTCTGATGGGAGGAACAAAAAAGAATAGAGGAAAAGGAAATGAATGATATGAGAAATTAATAAGTGAATTCTAATGAGAATAAAATTAAATAATTTATTCCCATATGTTGTAAAGAATTTCGTTAATCTATTTATGGATTAAAATTATAATTTTTGCCTTTAATTCTTTCAATTTTTCATATAAACAAAAGTTGGCCAGAATATTACTTTTTTTCCTCTAACCTTCTCAATCTCATCTCTTCTTTTATATTTATTTGAAGGAAAAACAAATCGTTTATAAATAATTGCGTTTCTTTTTTTCTTCCTCTTTCTCTCTTCCTTTCCAAATCATCTGATGGCAACGAACTTTAAATTATTCGTTTTTGAGTTTAATGTAGCAAATATATGCAAGTAGCAATGAATTTAGACGACGAAAAAGTGAGAGGAATAATCATAAAGGAAGGAGAAATGTCAAATGAAATGAAAATGTCACCATATGTGTGCGGAAGATTTCAAAAGGTTGACAAGAAAAGGAAAATGGAAACTTTCTTCATTTTCTTCATTGAACAACCAATAGGAAGAAGAAGAAGATATATGACAATAACAACAACAACAACAGATATCATTGGCATAATGATATGATAACAACAATAATGCTACTATTGCAGAAATGACAACAAACAACAAACAAAATAAACAATATAGCATTTATCATTATTAATTTGATATAAATAATTTTGAAATGATAAAGAGGAAGGAAAAAGAAAAAGAGAAAGAAAAAAACATTGAAAATGAAAAATGAAAAAAAATGGAGAAAAACAAAATTTATTATTTTTCTTTTTTTTCTGAATTCTGATTTGCTAAAAAAGATTGAGTAAATTTAGACAAAAAAAAAAAGAAATTTGAATATTTTACTTTAATTGAAATATATAAGACAATTTTGACTGATATCATCATTTAATTTACATAATTTGAATCTTTTTTCCCTTAAGTGATGATAGAGAATAATTGCATGATGAGGATATTCATATATTCTACATACTAAAATTTTACAATTAAAAAATTCACAAATTTAACAAACAAATAAGTAATCAAAAAAGGAAAATTTTACATATATATATATATATATATATAAATACGCACAATGAAATCGTTATATTGTTCCAGTAAATAATTACAAATTTTATTGATATTGAAGCGGTTATTTCGATGAATAATACTACATTGAATAGATTAGAGCAATAAAAAGATATCATTAATAGAAAAATATCATTTGATAAAATAAATTTTAAATTCATTTTATCAAAATTTAGAAGAAAAAAGAAATAAGTTCTTTTTGAATAAAAATAAACTGCGTTAACACTGAATGAAGATCTCAATCATGTCTTATCTAAAATCATCCAAATTACTTCATTAAAGGAGCAAAAAAAGAAAAAGAACCCTTAGGCATATTATTTTACTTTTCAAGTTTACTTTGCAATAGATAATATTTGGCAAGAATTGCTATTATCTTTTACTTATCAAACTATCATTTTTATTAAAATACATAATTTTTTGATTTATTCTCTTCCTCTTTTTCTCTCTTTCCCTTTTCTCTCTCTCTCTTTTCTATTTTTGAAGCATGCGAAAAATAGGAGAAAAGTAAAGACAGAAATTACGCAAGCAATTGTTTGAGGGAAATATTAGAAGATAAAAATAAAAGGGAGAGAGAATTTTCTGAAGAGAAATAGGAGGAGAAGGAAGGGAAAGGTTATTGGGACAAGTTATTATTTCGGGAAATTTTTGAGCTAAGGAATAGAAACTTACTCGAATAAAAAGCCATCATCACAGTCAAACAGGTTTTTCGCTCCTTTTATTCACTCTTCCATCAATCCATCCACATAATATTTGCACAACAATCAAATATTTCCTCTTGAAATTGCCAACTCTTTTCTCATTCCTCTAACCCCCTCACTTCTCTCGATCAGTTATTACAAATACAAAACAGATTAGATTATATTTCAAAATTATGTAAAATTAATTTCATAATTAATTTGAAATTTTGAACATTTGAAATTTTGTAAAATTAATCCAACAAACGACCAATCAATCAATCAAATCAGATTATAATGTTCCCAAGTAAATTAATATTCATTAACAACTAATTTACTTGAATGATATATATTTATATGATAAAAGCAATGATTATAAAACTATTTCGACAAAAATTTATAAACGGTTTCCAATCATAAATAATTTCTATAAAAAATTTTACAATTACATTTATTATTTCTTTTTAAATTTTCCATTTTTAATTAGTAATAATTATTAAATTCTATAATTTTTAATTGGATCTAATTTTACAGATTAATTTATATGAAATGTGACTTAAACTTTGACTTATGTCTGAAATGATAATATTTCATAATTCAATAACAAAACGAAGCAAAATGAATAAATCAATAAGTTTAATCAAATAAAACAACACAAATAATGTGAAAGAATTAAAATGTGACGGAAATGTGTTTGACAAACAACAGGTAAATGTTGAAATTATGTCAAATACGTGTAGAATAATAAATAATATGACGTGCAGGGAAGTAAAATACGTGTAGAAGAGAAATTTAACAATGTCATGAATTTAACTACTCTTAGATGTGTACGTGATTTTCGGAAAATTTTGATGGTAAATTGAAATTGCGAAAAATTATGAAAATTACTGGATAGAAAGAAGTCCAAGAAGATAAAATGGTAGGAAAGGTATTTGGAAATGGAAGGATTATTAATGAATAGAATGGGGAGGCAGGGCAGGTAGAAAGAAATGATGAGTGGATAGATTGGGTATAATAGGGATTGGGATAGTGGCGGGTAGGGTAAGTGGATGGGCGGGCGGAGATAGGGTAATGGGTAGGGTCGCGGGTAGGGTAAATGGATAGTGTGGCGGGTAGGGTAAATGAATAGTACGGCGGGTAGGGTAAATGGATAGTGTGGCGGGTAGGATAGAATTGCAATGTAAGCAGTAGCAGAACAGAGTGTGAAGATGAGGGAAGGGTCGATGGCAATCCCAAAGGATGGAAATGAGACGGTCGAATGAATGTTCGACAGGCAGGGGAGAGGGGAGGGGAACATGTGGTACAAAGAGTGGAATGAATGAATGAATGGAGGATCGATGTGTGTGTGGATGGATGAATGTGATCAGGCTCGTTGGCCTTCTTGGCCCCTGGCTCTACCTCGTCTGGGCCGCAATTCACCTCTTAACTGCGGTAATAATCGTTATATCAGTGAACATCGAAGACAAGCTATTTGGCTGGCTATTCATGAAACTAGGCTCTAGTCTAGTCTTTGAAGAGGAAAATTGGACAAAGAGATGTGGGAAAAAGATTCGGTTTCGAATCGATTTCAGTCTATGCCTTTAGACTTCTTTTCAATGAGATTAATGATCCTAAGATTGCTGGGACAGAGAGATGGCTAGCCCTCGAGACTTGTCCAATCATCCTGTCTTCATCGATCTACACTATTCGAGTATGGATAAGGTCCTCATAACTCTCAATAGATGAAATATCTTCAGGGAAATTTTCAGCTTATCAATAGAAAGCTACTATCAGTGATAGGATGCTGTTATCAGTGATAGGATGGGCGATAGGAATATCTCTGATCCTATGATCATCAATAATTGACAAAGGCAATGTAGCAAATTTGCGTGAAAAAGTTCCTACTATTACTACAATAATATCCTTCCAAGTCACTTAAATATATTTAATATTTGAATTTTGATGATGAATTTAAATTCTATGGGATTTAAATTATGAATTAAATCTGAATAAATTATCTTAAATATACAATTAGATTACAAAGCTAAGGGTACTAAATGAAAATCTATTTGCTATTATTTCTAAACCTTGAAAAAAAAAAAAAAAAAAATGAATAAAAGAAGAATAAACGTTCATTTTACTAATGGAATGGATTTAAATTCCGATATATCATTTAATTTCCATATCGTCTTCCAAACTGAATACCAATATAATATATTTGTTATAGGACTTTGTAGTATTCTCTGAAAGGTGTAAATGTTTGATCTAAAAGGCAGGACATGATTATGATAAAGATAAGTTAAAGATATATGCGTTTCAGAGAATACTAAAAATAAAGTCTTGCAACAGATATATTACTTATATTGCTATTCAATTCGAATTTCAGCCATAATAACAAATAAAATAGAAAATAGTAACATCTAATCAGTGATAAGATGTCAGGAATTTAATAAGATTAATATAATTTATTATTTGCTTCTGCTCAAGTTTCATACCTTGTAAATATAGCTGAGAAAGTAGGCTCAACTTCGGAAGTCACAATTTCTGATCCAATAAATTCATTCCGACAAGCTCGTATGACGCATTCCATATCACTTATCAGTTAAGAAGTTTCTGGAGATGAAATATTTCAACGATTATCAATCATGATCTGCTTCCCTTCCATTACATATTTGAATTTTTTATTTCTGTTTTCTTTCTTTTATTTCTATTTTTATTAAATCTAGAGAATGCTTGGAGAAAACATTCTCTAGATTTAATTAAAATATCTCAATATCTTATCCCCTTAGCACATAATATAAGAAATGATTAATCGCATAATATAAAATGAACAATTTGTATTCTAAATCGCACATTGGGAAATGCAAAATCCCTTCCATATCATGATTTATAGTATGCAACAAAGTGGAATATTCCGGGAAAATGATAAAGAAAAAGATATGAAGAATTATTTGAAGTATTATCGATAACAGAGATCTATGAAATTTCAACTATATCGGTGTGACTGTGATACGGAATCTAGTTTATATAAAAAATTGCAACTAATGTTGTGCATTGTTCGTGGCATATTTCATCAATAATGTACCAAGTTTGATGATATTTCGATGATAAAACCAACCTACAACGAAGAATTATCAATTATTTCTAAAATAGAGCGGAACTTATTTCAATTATAACAACCAAACTTATCACTTTCTGCAATCACAATCATTACAAGTATCACGAAATATTTCATAGTTCAGAAAGTTTTCTATATCATAAGATTGTACCATAAAGAAAAAAAAAAAAATCATCAATTTGCTGCTAAAATAAACTTTCAATTTTTAAATAATTAAATTTTTTCATGCAAAAGTTTTTTAATTAAATGAATTAAATGAATTTAAAACAATTTTTGCATATTTTTTTAAATGTTTGATGCCAAATTTAAATTTTCTTCCATGTTAATTGGAAAAAGATGAAAAAAAAATTTTTCGTTTTTTTTCAATCCTTTTTACTTCTTTCAGAATTAAATGATGACAAGTTTACCGTTCATTATTATTATTATTTAAGGAATAGTAATACTCATAACAACAGGTAAGTCATAATACTAAGCAATCGTTACTAAAAGAGTGGAATGTAATTCAAAAAGTTGAAATCTCGAAATGTTTCATCACGGAGTATTTTACATGCAAAGTTTTTCTTTTTTTTTTTTGATGTCAAAATATTTATTGAAATTTAAAAAAAAAAAAATTGAATAACCAAAGCTGAATGAAAAAATATTGAACAAAAGATATTTTACACGTCAGATAGGCGTATAAACGAAATTATTCTACATGGGAGTCAGATGACACAACTAATGTTAAATCGTTTAATTAATGCAAATCTTCCAAATAAACTATATTTCATCATTTTTATGAATATTAAACACTCGAAATTTCCACTTCGACAACCTGCCATAGTCAATTTTACTGTTCATTTAATCCTATTTTTTCTAACAATCGCATCTAATTCAGAAGTTATGAAAAAATAAACTTAAAAAATATAGAAGGTAGTAAAAGGTAAAAATTTTGTACCAATTTTTAAAATTAAAAATCGATATAAAATTGAAAAAGAAGAAGGACAATGAAAAGAAAAATTTGGAGTGAAATTTAATAATCAAATCAAATTCTTTCCCTATATAAACCTCATTTTAAGCACCATTCGATTCTTCTAATTTGATATTGATTTTCAATTTCACCAACCAGCACAGTTTAAATTTCCATCGAAAAATATTGTCTTTTAGTTTGTCAGTTTAAATTTTCATCGAAAAATGTTGTCTATCAGTTTGTTAGTTTAAATTCCCGATCGAAAAATATTGTCTATTAATTTATTATTTCGAAAAATTAATAACAAGCGTTTGAAAATTTGAATGAAGAGTTAGTTGTGCTGAAGAGAATAACATTAGATAGTCTTTGATAAAATTTCAATTTATCAAAAAAAAAAAAAAACGAAAAACTTGTGACTCAAAGAGATTTAATTTACTAAGCATTTTAGATTATTAATGGTACCCGAAAAAGATTACTGTAAGTTGGCCAATATATTATTATAAAAAATAAATTATTATAAATTCAGCTGGCCATATATTAACCTTATAAAGAAATGATATAATATCTGTTTAAAAATTATAAGTGCCTTATTAAATTGAATAATTTAAAAGTTTAATATTATTTTTTCATAAAATTTACGAATAAATCTAACTTTGTCTTTTATACTAATAACTAAACTTTCAATAATCTTTACCCAGTAATTGATTAGTATGTTAGAAATGTTTTCCTTTTTCTTAATATTATGATTAATATATCATCATAAGTGACAAATCAAATGAATAGATAATAATTTATCATCAAAATGAATAAGTTTAATTCGAAATATATCAATATTTAGAAATGAAAATAACGATTGAATGATTATGAATTATTTTAATACAAATATTATGATCAGAATAGTTTCAATAATTATTTATTGTTAGACATATTAGATCCGGTACATTAATCCGTTTATGGCATACATTAGTTATCCGATACTTGATTACCTATAATATTCCGTAACTATAATAATTCATTTATTCTATTCTTCCTCTAATATTATACTAAATTTGAATCTTTTTACATATGTAAGATTATTTAAAGAAGTTAAAAAAAAAAAAGTTTCTTTTTATTCAAACTAACAACAAAGTTTTTCTTCATTCTCATTTTATAATGGTTGATAAAAGTATCATATTTATCAGTTGATTGGATCGAAGTTGGATAGAATGAATTTACAAAAGTTCCTGAACGAAGTTTTATATCGAATAAAGTAATTCATTTGTAGTTATACTTTTATTATTTATATTTAAATTGTCAATTAATATAATCATATAAATACTTATTTCTGATATGTTTACATGTTGGAAAAAGCAAAATTATCAAAATTATCAGCTTAATATGCTTAATATGGAAGTGAAAAAGGACAAAAAAAAAAACTTCACAAAACAATTTCAATTATTCGTTATATTTTATTTGTACTTCACTTAAAAGATTCAAATTATTTGATGAAAATTTGCAAATATATAGGCATTTTCAAAAACTTCTTTTTTAATATCAAAAAAAAAAAAAAAGTTCATACTATAATGAATAAGAAACATTTTTAGGCCAAAAGAAAAAAAAAAAGTTGCAATTACATAGGAAAAAAAAATTCTTTTCTCTAACATTTTTGTCATGAATAATTAATTAATTATAATTAAATCGAAACAATAATTAAATAGAAAAGGACAAAAATGTATGAAAAAAAAAAGTCTTATCACTATTATATATTGGCAAAAATTTATGATATAAAATTTGAAATTTTCCTTTAAATATTTTTCGTCTTATTAATATATTAGTTTGAGAAAAAATGTCAACTAAAAACATGAAAGGGGAAAAAAATGTCACCATCGTCGTCTTAAATATGCTAACAAAAAAAAAGAAAAAATATAAAATATAATATTTTATATTATAAAATGATTGCTACTAAATGGCACAGAAAAATGAAAAAAAGAAAAGAATTTTCTATTGAAATATTAAAAAGAAAGTTTTGTTCGGATGGGATGGCAATTTATGAAAGGCAAAGAAATTGAAAGTAAACTTTTCTCTGTTCAATTTCTCAGGAAAAAAAAAAGGAAAGAGTGGAAGAATAATTTTTATAGAGAATAATAAATATGCTGTTTAGAAACCTTCCTTTCTTTTCAGCAAATAATTCAAATATTTGATTATTTGATTATAAAAATGGTAAAAGGAGAGAGAGAGGGAGAGAGAGAGAGAGAGAGAAAGAGAAAGAAAGAAAAGAATTGATGTGAAATTTATTCTTTGAAACACATTTTTTAATATATCAATCGCATGATTTGTGAAATATATATATCCCAATATTTGCTCATTTATACTATAAATACACAAAAGATTGTTTTTTTGATAATTGTTATTCCATTTCGAATATATCTGTATATATAAATATGAGTTATGTGATAAGATTATCACTTGAAATTTGTCATATAAATTTCGAAATGAAAAAAAAAAACTATCAATATAAGTTTGGATAATTATTATTGAAAGATGTATCTTTTATTAATTCAAATAAAATTTCTCAATTTGAATTTTTAAATAACATTTCTTTTTTTTTTTTTAAAAAAAAGTTTTTAAATAACATTTTTCTTTTTCTGAAAATAATATTTCTCAATTTGAATGCCAATTTTGTTATCCAATTAACAGCAACGCTCTTCATCGATAATTTAATTTTAAAGCAACTTTGCAAGCCGATTTAATTTCACCTTAAATGTAATCATTCATGAAATGGGTTGCCAAGCATTCTCATTCTTTATGCTATTTACATTGAACAAATATAATAACTAAATTGGCAGGAATTTATTTATTCATTGTTACTCAAACTGCTGGATAGAAAAAGGGAAATTGCATTTCAAATTTGGAAGAAGGATTTTACAGATGAATGAAGGAATTCAACCTACAGAAGCCTCCTACTATTAGCAATTCTCGACAAGAATTTATTCTCGAAAAGTCAAAGATCAAATAAGTGATACTGGATCAGCAATATTTATACATAATTGTTGTATGTTTAGCATTCGAAAATTGTTATTCTAAAACAGCTGTCCTAAGAGAAGGGATCAATCTTCGAATGAATATTTTATTGCCTCATTTTTAATAATTTCTACTGCAAAAAAATAAATGTTATGTTTACATAAGATAATCAAATTGGTCGAAAAGTTCTTAACGACAACAGAATGACCAGTTTTTCTTGCATGTAAACAAATTTATCACTAATGATAGATAAGAAATTAATGTTAACATAATGATTATTTCAATAATCATATAAATATTTGAAAAAATACGAAGATTGTTGCCTTTTTATAATTTTAACAAAATAATATATAGATATGAGAGAGACTGGATTAATTAAGCAATCAGAATCGAAAACTTTCTTATCATTTTATCAAGCAACTGATATCAAAAGTCTCCTCTAATCATTCGTATCATTATAACACTCTGTCAATCATCATTTAACCTTCTATTTTCTCGAGAACAATCGTCCTAACACTTCGAAAATCCCCTTATCTCCATATTATCTCTATCTTATTTATCCTTTTTTATCATATTACTCTCTCTCTCTCTTTCTCTTTCTCTCTCTTCCTCTCTCTCCATCGTAGTTAAATCGATTGTTCAAATTGGCCATTTTTTATCCAAGGGATAAAAAAAAATGTGCCCAAAGTGGATATAATGTCCGGACGGGATGATATTTATTGGCAAATGTGTTGTAAAAATCGAAATTACCGTTACGTGTAAACGTAAGCGTACGTGTAAACGTGTGTATCTGTGATTGCATGCAATTATGTGTGCGCGTGTGCATGTGGCGTGCCTGTGTGTGCGTACGTATACGTATGTGAAAGATTCACAGCACTTAACTGCAAGAAAGAAATGCTTTTAGCATGAACAGATTCGTGCAAGATTTTGCGGGAAGGAGGAACTTTCGAGAAGTGGAAAATTGCAGAAAACTTGCTGCATGCAATCTGAGAAACAGGCGGATTTTTCAAATAATTATGCGCGAAAGCAAATCGAATTTGGCGTGAATGAGAAATTGCTAAGAACAAAAAAAGTTGCATAAAAATCGATCGATATGGATGTTAGGCTATGAAATGATCAATTCTTCGGTTAAATATATTTTGAACATTAATACATTCAGAATTTAAATAAAATTTAGTATCATTTTATGGCATAAATTACTGATATGTTATCTTTCGCACTTTAATCGTCCACCATTCATCCTACTAACTGATAACAATTATCATCAATAAGTATCACAAGCCTGAGAATATTTGAATTTTTAGAGACTTACTTAGCTTGAAATAAATATGAATTTCCGAAGATTAAGTTAAAATTTCACAATTTTATTGTAATAGTCTTCTAATATGATTTATAAGTAAATTAAGAATGATTGACGTAACATTTCTCAGTAATGATCCAAGTAATCAGTATTGATATAATGTTGCTTGTTATGAGAGTAAAAAAAAAGTGGAAAAGAAAAAAAAGTTACAAAAAAGTTTCAGAAAGTATTGAAATTGTTGAAATAATTCAACGGAAGCATTACATAATGTTGATAGCAGTATGTTTGAACAGCTGCAGATATCATTCCTCTTATCACACATCGAAATTTGTGTAAAATACTTAGTGCCCATCTTTTTTGATAAACATTAAAAAAGAAAAAAAAGATAAATTTCTCGCTAAAAATAATGTGAAAGATTTGGGGATATTTTGGGAATAAAATTTAAAAAATTAGTCAAAATCGATTTAAATTTTTGGTTTTTTTTAGTCATAAATTGATGATTTATGCGGTAATTAAGGTAACATTCGGAAATAAGACTATATTAGATAATCAGAAATTAATTTCGGTTCTTTTTGCTAAAAAATTTCAATTTGACGAAATGAAAAACAAAATTAAATTTGAAATTATGATATTAGAATGACAGATTTTCACTTATATGTATTATTTTTTTTTTTTCATTTCTATAAATATAGGAATTTGAAAACTATATGGGAAGACTAGTTTGAATTTAAATATTTCAAAGGGTTTATTCGATAAGACATTTCATTTCATATATTAGTGGAGTTAATTTCTTATGACAAATTACAAGGTAGCAACTGTCAGTATTCCGGTTACTTCGATTAGAACAGGTTTTTCCTATTTCAATTTCTTCTTTAATGATGATGAAATGGTTAAAAGATAAGATGAAGAAGAAGAAGAAGAAGGAAAAGTTGAAAATGGAAGTGATCAATGTTCTGGCCAAATTATTGATTTCTTTTGGGGTTTTATTCAGTCAAGTAAAAAAATATTCCATCTTTTTTACACAAACGGTAATATGTTATAAAAATAGGAATTAATTTTTTTTTTTTTATACTCCAATCAGAAATATTCCAATTTTTTTCTAAATAAAAATTAAAGAAAAAGTATCCCAATTTTTTTAAAGTATGGATAATTTAATCAAAATATAAATAATTATATTATGTATACAAATAAATTACTTTAATACTAATAACATGCATTGGTAATACCTAAATAATAGAATGAATGAGAATTTTCCATCCAAAATATTTAATTGAAGTAATTAAAGAATGAAAAATTGATGGAATAATATTGCTTTAATTTGATAAATTATGCTGAAAAAGTTTTTTACAAATACTTTGTTAGCTTTATGCTATTTAGAGATTAAATTATTTCTTTTATCTTTACAGTAAAATGAAATAGCTGAATTATTGATCATTTTAGTATAGTTATCTTTTAAATTTAAAGTTTCAGAAACAGACGAAACAATTAATTTCAGTAATTAATTTCCGAAAGTATGTGTAATGCATTACTCGATAGTAGATAATTGATGGTCATTTTAAATAAAAGATAAAAAAAAGCAAATGGGCACGAAAATTATACTGATTTGCAATTAATTTCGTAATATCTGCAACTTTTACAAATCCCAAAACCTTGAAATTGAATTTGAAATTCCTATCCAAATAATTTCCATAAAAAGTGATATGAATACTTTCACTGTTTATGTCATTACTTCTTGTCTTGAATTACCGTAATGCATCATTTTTTGCTGTAAGATGATACAGCACTAAATATTTTTGAAAAATGATATTTAAGTATAGATTACGATTTTTTTGGGATTTATATATTCGTTTACATTCAGATGTTTTATTTTTTGAGGGATGAAAATAAGCGATTGATTGATAATATTTTGATATATTAATATTATCAGTATTAAAAAAATGCATCATTTTTTTTGAGCCAAAATTAATTATTTAATGAAATTGTAACGAAATTTGTTACATCATACAATTAAAAAACATACAAATTTGATCTTAAATTCCCGAAATTTTTCGATTTTAACGCAGCAGTTAATCATTAATACAATCATTCCTAAATGTTTTCGTAATTAAGCTATTTGGAAAAGTTCTGAAAAATTAATTTGCTTAAGTGATTCACGTAATTGATGATTATTTCTGATAAATATACCGTTTTAACAATTTTAACACATTATTAACTTGGGGCTGTGCATGACTTTTCAATATTTAAAATGATAAATTGATTCAGTTATGATTTGATCAACAGTATCTTATGCATTATCGATTTTATTCTTGGATACGGAAGTTTTACTTATATCAAATACAAATATCGGAAATGGATTGATCGTCTACTCAATTGTATGATTGTTTCAGCTTTATTGATAATATGACAGGAAGCATTTATTATTTATTGCAAGGTATAATTAATTAATTAATTAATCAATTAATTACAGGTTAATATTGAAATAACATTGAGAAAAAACAGCTGAGACAGGATTTATTTTTGAAAAATTCTGAAACCGTTAAACGGGCAAATGCAGCCAAAGCTAGTAACTTTAATTGGAAGTTACCGACATCTTTGCTAAAATGAATCGTACTGTATTCTTCCATTCGAGCCATTTCTTGACCGGATTCTTCTAATACACACACCCATACCGTAACCCTAAAAAACTATTCATTTTTTGCATCTGATGAAATGATTTGTAAAAAAATTCAATTTACAATGAATCATTTATCCTTCTTCATCATCTTGAAATTCTAGAAGCAACGGAAGAAGGAAACCGTATAAAAAAAGTTCTCATTGTTTTAGAGATATAATATGAATTTGGTAAAATCGAAATTATGCTTGCGAAAATTTGATAATTAGATTTTAAACTTACTTTTTAACAAACTACAAAAAAAAATTTGTGTTTATTAAATTTGCGCCATCGTTGAATTCAAATTTTGCATTAATCAGATTAATTTCTTATTTATCATTTGCCCAAAGTTTATCTAAGTTATTGCTCAATATTGTTTCCCTGGCAACTTGAAGATTTTGTTATAGACAAACTTCATTAATTATGAATATATATGTCACTATATTTCTTAAATAGCTTATCAGTAATATATACCATTGGAATGCAAGGTGATTATATTGATAAAATCTAATTTATCAATAATATTTTATCAATGAATAAATGCCTACCTTTTCACTATTCCAAATGTCATATTTTAATCAATAAAATTATCAAATAAGACAGAAATTTGAGACGAAAAAATTCTTATCAATCAAAAAACGAATGATTGGATTAATTTTATTTTGAAAAAAAAAAAAAAAATCTCAAACATATGAAATTATACTTTAAATTAATATAAGAATAAATTAACCTTCCATATGCACTTTCAGCAGCTAAAATTCTTGCTATTGTTTGCTTATCACTATCTTCTATTAGAAATGGATCACCTGAAAAAATTAATGAATAATGAAATTGAGATCTAACTAACATTCATTTAAAACTCTCCCTTGAAACTATTTATACTTTTTATTAATTAAAATAACAAGTCTATCTTATGTTACGAAGATTTAATCATAAATTAAATAATATAATTAGTGCTTATCACATCATCGGCGCTTATCATATCATAAGTTTTATTACTCATTTTCCTATCAATCAGAATATTTTTGAGGGGAAAAAATGGAATGAAATAATGATGTATGAAAATGTACATTTTTGTTCTTAAGTCCGGAAGAAAAACATATTATTTCATACTGATACTAGAATTTAGTAATTAATTTAGTAATTAATAAAAATATAACTTACCAGGCAGAAAGTAAGCGAGTAAATCACCATTCCAATCATTTACAACAATCAAAGGTGGTTCCGATTTCCTCCGAGATGTGCATCCGATAGATGAATTTTTTGATATCAGTAAAACCGTTCGACCATATGATTCCAAAATTAGAGTTGATTTTTCGCAGTTTACATCTTCCCAAATATCAAACAATGGGAAATCGATTGAATCGGTTACCTGATTATCTTGATTATCAGTAGTAGCATTTATGATGATAGCTATCGTATTCATAATTTAACTTTAGATTGAATTTGAAAAATGAATTTTCATGAAGAATATCATTAAAACAAATCTAATACTTGCAAATTTTCTAACGATTAAACAATTTTCAAATTTATTTTTAAATCATTTCGATAACATCATGCCATGTGCTTGGTAAATATTTCGAAAGAAGAACAGAATCAAAAATTTAATAAATGAAAAGAAAATGTAATAGAAAAAAAGAACAAAAAACTAAAATTTATATGCTTTTAAATTATTTTAAATTTAATTTCGAATTATCAATACATTACAAATATTATAAAAGAAAAAAAAGGAAAATGATCATATACGAAAATAAATGAGTAAATACTTGTAATTCAGTTCCAGCTCTTTGAATTCTTAGTAACGATGCATCACTCAAATAAAATAATACTTGCGATTTATTTGGCATGAAATAATACTCATATTTATGCCGTATCGTTGCCAGTTCCTGGAACGAACTTCATAATCAAATTTTTTAAAAAATGAAAGAGAAAAAATTCTTTTTTTTTCTCAAATGAAGAATTCATTTTTTATATTTCGATTTAAAATTTTAAAATCGAATCAACTATTTTTAATATAAAAAGTATTCTAAAATAAATTATTACAATTAATTATCATTTAAAAGTATTCTAAAAAAATTATTAATTAATTATTGCAACGACAATTTTATCTTCTGCACAAAACTTTCAGTTTGTTAAATGCTTAAGTTTTTTTCAAATATTTTTAATTCTTTTCCAATATTTTCGTATATTTAAACTTTAAAAGCAAATAAAAATAATTAATTAGTTTAAAAAGCTTTACAAAAAATTGAACGATATTTATGAAAATAAACAAGCCGATTGGTTACGATCAAGTAATCAAGCAATGACAACAAATAAATGGAGTCAATAGGAAGACAAAATTATTGAATTTCCCAATTTTCGGCGTTTAAATCTATTAAATTAGCAGAGGATAAACAAATTCAGCTGCTCGATTGTCCGTTAATTTTTCCTATTTCAGAATGTTTTGGAAAAAATTGAAATTGAAAAACTTTCGATTTCATTTTGTCATTTATCAGAAAGATTAATTTTTAGTACTGGCTAGCGAAATTATTTTTTAGTTTTAAAATTTTTAATATATTATGTTTTTTTCCAAAACTGAAAAATTCAACTGCAAAGTAATTTGCAATTTTGAGATTTTAGGACTTTCATATTTTTGACAAAGATTTAAATTATTTTAAAATATGATTTAAATAAATTTCAAACATGATTTAAATTTTTTTAAACTACAATTTAACCAATATAATAGCAGATGGAGTGTTCTTTGAAGCGGTATTGATAAATTTACAAAATTAGCAGGTGAAAATTAATTGAGAAATTGTAATTGTGAAATGCTGAAGAAATGTTAGACTAAATTGATATTTTCAAGCGCTGATCGTTATTAATTAGCAAGATTAAGCAATTTCAGAATGTCTATTAGACTAAATTGGCATCTTTTTTTTGCAACAGTAGTGAAAATTTTATAAATTTTTATATGAAAAAATTTAGTTTAACCGAAAAATCATATATTTTTTTTTTTTTGATCAAAATGTTGATATTTTTTTTTTTTTTTTTGTTGCATAACAACCATTAATTTTTCAAATTGATGCACATTTTAAAATTTTCTATAAGTCAAGTTCAGAAAAGAAATTTAGAAACCACCAGACATAGATGAAGTTAATCTCAATTTCCTATTTTAATAATAATAAATAGTGAGTATTTTCATCAAAATTATCGATCTAACTCAGAAAAATAATCGAAAAATTGATTTCAAAGCACGAGTAATATATTATTTCAAGGGAAAAAAATGATTGTGAAAATTGGATATTTAGTTTAAAGCTATTGAATTCTCTTTTTTTCTTTCTTTTTTCCCTTTTCTTTTTTTCTAAATAAATCTCTAAGGATTTGTGTTAGGATTAAATATTTCTTGTTTTTTGACTAATTTTTTTCTCTTTCCCCTCAAAATTAACAATTTATTTCAAATTTTTGTTTTAGCTAAAAAATAAATAAAAATTTATCAACGAAAAAAACTGATGAAAATAATATAATTTAATAGTATGGTAAGATTGAAAAATATTATCGAATGATTTATCATATATTTTGATAGGAATTTTTATAAATTTATTTCTGAAAATTGTGTTAAATAAATTTGAGGAAAGTAAAATGCAAAAATTGAAATAATAAAATCATTGTGATAAAATTAAATAATGATATGAGAAGGAAGTATACTTCTGCATCTAAATCATCGTCACTCTGATTTGGTTGAAAACTTCGCAATGATAAATCGCTATCACCAGTTTCACGACTAGCAATCAACGTTGTCACTTCACCATTATTACCGTGATATTTAAGATTATTTTTACTACTGTTATTATTGTTAACACTGATAACAGTAGCTGTTGTGGTGATAGATTCCGAGAATTGATCCGAGAGTTGATGATGATGATGATTATTTAACATCGGTAGCTCATCAAATGATGTGCCAGGTTGTGGCATAGTCGAATTACTTGCAGCAATCAATTGGGGCAGTATTTTGACTGAAATATATTCATATTTATTTTCAATATTTTAATTTAAATTTTTCAAACGAAGAAAAAAAGCATTTTAAGTTAAAATATTTGATTCGATTTATTGTCATATTAAACGGAATATATAATAAGAGTGAATTTTAAAATGATAGAAAAGGAAGGAATATTAAGAAAGTCAAAAAAAAATGCTCATATTTAGGCAAAAAAAAAAAAAAAAAAAAAAAAAAAGTCGGTAGATTTGAAAATTGTCAAGAAATTTCTCAAATTCAATAAATATAAACAATAATTATATAAAACATAAAATTAATGATGATAATGATAATAATCATAATAATAATAATGACTGATAATTATAACAAATAATAATAATAATAGCAGTAATAATAATAATAATAATGATAATAATAATAATAATAATAATAATAATAATAATAATAATAATAATAATAATATATGCGGAAAACTTGGACGAATCAACAAGAAAATTAAAATACATGAATTTGATTCACTACACTAATATTTAATTCAGAATTTGAAAATATGCAAGCATAACTGCAATTGCAGTAATTGAGTAAAATATTTTCCGTATATCGTTCCATTATGCAAAAAGTTGTTCATCCAGAAAATCAATAATGCACATTTGATATTCCGTTTTACTATCCTTCTATTCATTCATTAATCGTTTTTTTTTTAGCAAAAAAAAATCGTAAAACTTCCTGATTATTTGACAATAAAAAATGTATGCATTCAATTTCAAAAATTTTTTAAAAAATAAAAGTAAAATGAAAAAATTTTGAATATTTTATGTAAGAATTAAAGAAATTAAAAAGGAATCTTTTAAAACGGCAAAGCAAAAACAAAGATGAGTTTGCAAATTTTAATTTAAAATTTTTCATTTAAAACTAAAAATAGTTAAGATATTATATCTTATGAAATTCAAAAGTATAATTCAAAATATCGAACAGTCTGCTTTGTTTTGAGAGGTTTTGGTAAAATTTAAAATCAAAAAATTTAGAAATTTCAATTTGGAATATTTTGAAGTGAGAATGAGAGTATAGTATCACAGAAATGCTCCAAGTTTGTTGAGAATATTAATGCTCACATAGGCCAAAGAGTGACAATATTTTTGAGAGCCAAAAAAAAAAAAAGAAAAAAATTGGAAGCAATAAGTTAGACATAGCATTTTTCATCACCATTATCGATTTTGGTTTGGTTCTAATGACTTAAAAAAAAAGTTATACTAAAATATTAGCAATGGAAATATTCCAAGTTTGTCTGAAATCATTCATTTATTCAGGTATAACATCAAAACTAATTAAAATTCTATCATAGTAACGAATGATGATTAATTATTTTGGACATTGCAAGCATAGTTAAATGAATGAAACACAGAAATAAACTTGGCTAATGAGCTTGACATCTAACGAGCAAATTAACAAATCGAGAAGCAAACTAATAGTATAACATATTTAGCTTCTTAATTAGTTAACTTTTGAATGAAGAATGTATCAATAAAGCGATAGAAGTACAAATTCATACCTTTAAAACGACGATTATTTAAAAAGTTTTATCAAAACAAAAAAAAAAAAAGAAATTGTATTTTTCTTCAAAAAAAAATTCCATTTTCGAAAGTTTTATCAAAAGAAAAAATGAAAATTATGTGCAATTTGGAAAAATGAAACAATCATTTGAAAAATGAAAAAATGTCACCAAAAAGTTTACAGTAATGATGAGATAATAGATGAAAAATAGAATTCGAATGCTATGGAATGTAATAGAAATGGTTGATAATAGGTTATTCAAAAGTGGCATAAACAGGTTTTTAAATTAGGCCTGTTCTTCAAGGCTAGGCTCAGACAAGCTATTATTTATTTCATTATTTATGGTTTGCTGTAAAAACAGCCTTTTGCTTGTGTATACCCATGAGTATTACATGTGCATTATTTTAAATTATATTTAAAAAGGTAAGTCGAGGGACTACAAATTTAATCATTATTTTCAAAAATCGAAAATTTCAAGCATCATAGCAACCTTTATTATCAATTTTGAATTTGATTATTGTATATAGTTTTAGTCAATATTTATTGATTACATTTGATCAAAAAAAAAGAAAGATTATTTTCCAAATCAATATTTATACGAGAAATAGAAAATATTTAAAAAATCAAAGTTAAAAATTAAAAGCAATTGTTATCAATAAGCTAACAGTAACAATAATAACAATATCATATTTTTTATACAAGAAGATGTATGATATTGAAAAATGTTACAATATTTATAGATCTAAACATGTATAAGTGATACAAAAAAATTTGATAAGATTAAAAAGTTTAATTTTGAAAATTAATTGCAAAATATTCGAACAACTGATGACGGTATCATTATTGAAAACAGAAATTTTAATCTTAACAAATCGATGGTACCAGAAGAATTTTCCAACAATGATAAATGAAACAGCAAAGAAATGATCAAAAATTCTAGAGCAGTTATATTGATTCTAAAATAACAGAATTGAATATTCTACAAAAAAAAAAAAAAAAAAAATTTAAATGAAAGAAATTTAAAAATTAATGAAAATGAGATGAAATATGCATCATGCATAAACAAATAATCTATAAAAATTAGTTAGTTATTGCATCATAAAATAATCGAAAAAAAAAGGAAATTCGTAAAAATGAAACAAGAAATGAAATGATGTACTACTTGTCCTTGGAAAATTAAAAACAAAAAAAGGATGAAAAAAAGGAAAAAAAATCCCATTTACACTTTTTTTTTTGCCATTAACTTAGTATTATTGCGATATTTTATTAAATATAAAATGAGTCGCAAATGTGAAAAGTGAGAAATTTTTTGTTTAATTAAGCAAATTTATGCAAATTTTAACAAAATACATCAAATGGAACAAAAAATTATTTACCGTTTTGTTCATTCCTATCATTTCTCCGTGTTTTCTTTCCTTCTTGAAAAAAATAATAATCCTCTTCCTCCTATTTTTAGCTCACTTATTTAATTTCATCCATCTTACGAATCATTTTACTTTTTCGTCGAAGAAATTTTATTAGCAAAAAAAATAAATTGCAAAAATAAATATCTTCTTTTTCTGATAAGATAACATATATCTATAAATATCAAAAGAGATATTAAACGAATCATATTAATTTTTATGATGTATAATTAAAATGATTTGTGCATCAATTTTCTTATCTCTTTCATCCGTCTTCATTTCTAGTAATTAGTTTTATTTAAACATTACAAAATTTTAAAAGCAATAACAAAAATTAGACAAAAAGTGTCTTTCGATATATAATTAAACAAATTAATTGTAATAATTGATTTTCAAATAATTGATTTGTTGAAAAATTATAATTCTACTAGTTTAATAGCAAGAAATTATAATGGAAAAATTGAAGTTTGAAATAATGAGATGGTTTTGGGGATTTAGGAGAATGATTCAATATGAATGAATGATTCATGTATGAAATTGCTCTTAGCAGTTTTAGATTCTTTCTAAATTTTCATGAAGTCGGAAGTTTTTTTTTAAAAAAATAGCTGAATTTGAAATAGAATTAAAGTAGTTGAAGCAGCTGGGAAATATGACAAATGCCTAAATGTGACATGAAAGTGATCTGAAATAATGAGATTCGGGGGATGTTAGGAGCGGGGGACGAAAAAACAAATTGATAATCAATTTAAATTAATTTTTTCTTCTTTACCATATAATAAGCAGGGATGAAAATCAATATTTTACATTATTTTCAAGAAAATATTGAAATAACGAAATTTAATTAATGTTCTTTCTGATTCATTATCGCATATTTTTATGAATTCTATTGAAATAATTAATGCGAAATAATTAGCATATTGAAGATTAATATCGCGGAGAAACTTGTAGAAAAATCTGCGACGAAATCAATCAATAGAACCTATTTTTTTCAGGTAATCATATATTGAATTACGTGACATAAAGAGACAGTTCAAAAATGATAGGTAAAGTATTTCTTCGATAAATGAGACAATACAAATTTTCCAGAAGATAAGATTTGTTCATAAAATTTTATAAAAGAAATTCTTCTGTTTAAAAAGTATAAATTCTTCGAAAAATATGAGAAATTACAAGTGAAAAAAATGATACTTCAAAAATTCAATCCTTAATTATTTTAATTTCATTCACTAAAGAATTTTTTTTTTGTTCAATTTAAAACAATATTTTATTAAAGTATTATAAGATCAAGTAAGTTCCGACAAAAATTGTTAAAACGAGATCTTCCATGATATGTTACGAAAGATGAAAGTTCACGAAAATTTTAAGTTTGCTAGATAACATGACAAAATATAATGAATTTTGAAGGTATAAAAAGTTGAAAAAAAGTGATTTTAAGAAGAGAGAAAAGCGAAGAAGGAATAGTTTTGAAATAGAGAAGAAAGAATTAAGTGTGTTAGTTGGTTGAAAATTTTATTTTCATCAGTCAAATATCCAATTACATCAATGCAAACTATGTAAATGTCCGAATGGCAGCATATCACATAAAATATAGTAAAATTTTACTAGGAGAAATGCGAAAAATTGGAAAAATATTTGATAATAATCTCAATGATATTTGACTTCATTCGTTTAACTTCTTCAGACTTAAGCTACTTTAGTTTTTGATTGGCATAAAATGAAATGAGAAAATTTATGCTTCAATTCCAAGAATTTTTTACTTTTTTTTTTTTTTTTTTTGGAAAAATTCGATTGATGTAATTTATATTTTTCATTAATATGAAAATCAAAAGATTTCAAAAAAAAAAAAAGTTTCATTAACAAGAATTTATATACATATTTAAAATGCATAACATTTTTTTAAGAATTTTATTGAAAAAAAAAGAAAATTGCATAGATTCAATTAAACTAATCCTAAACAAAGTGAAAGAAATAGGACAAATATTCAAAAGGAGAGATATCTTTCTTTTGCAATTTCAATTGCACACGCTGAATACATACAAATAAAAAAAATAAAATTGATTTAAATGCAAGTGTTATCAATTAACATTATTATGAATAATCACTGAGATTAATGATAATAATGATAACTATTAAATAACAATGATAATAATGATAGTAATAAATCTCAATTTGCTTTTTTAAAATGATTAGGATTAGGAATTTCGATTACGAACAAGGTGATAACAACCGAAATGAATTGAAAAGCTAAATATGAGTGCAAATTGAAGAAAGATGAAAAAGTGCGATACTTTTGGTATTCTGAAATAGTATTCCGACAATCAGGTTGGATTATTGATACTGGAACTTTTCCGGAAGATGCTTTCATTTCGGCAATACGATTATAGAATAAATGCTTAATTTATCTATCTAAACTTTTGAAAAAAGCTTTAGTTGTAATTTCATTCATGAAGAACTCTATGAAAGATTCGATTCCTATTTTTTTTTTCTTTTGTTTTTTGAACGAACGATTCTTTGTTCGAAGGAATTCAAAGTGCTTTGAACGTTTGATATTGATTAGAATCACAAATTCCTGTTCAGTAAGTCAAAACTTAGTACTAAACGATTGTTAAAACGTCTTTCAAATGAAAATAAATCACAACAACGGATGCGAGTTGAGAAAAACAGATCAACTTTTAACTTATCTAAACCTTGATCTATCGATTTCAGAAACTTTTTTTCTTTTTTCAGACAAATACATCTCTAGCCAAAATGGAAGATATTCCGCAACAAATTCACAAATACATAACATTTAGCCAAATATCGATGCTTGATTATGATAATTAAATTGAAAAATCAAAAAATATTTCTGAATATTTGAGGATATTTCTTTATTAGAATATTTTTGAATGATTGAAAAAAGAAGTGAAAGAAGAAAAAAAGATATGAAACAGAAGTGGGAAGAAGAATTAGAAGGAAATTAAAATAGAAAATCGTCATTAATTAATAGAAAAATACGAAGAATATATTAAAAATAAACTAATAAACAATCATAACGATAAATATATATTCAAAAGACATGTTAAGATGGATTCAGATTATAAATTCAAATTTTCATATTTTCTTTTTATATTTAATTTTTGCGACAAAAAATTTTTCGTATTTTCTAAAAAATTTAAAAATGATAAAACAGAAAAAGACTTTTATTGCTCACAGTATTACAAGAAAAAAGTAAAAAAAAGAAAGAAACAATACCGAAAACAACCATACTAATGAATAAATGCATATAACAAATAAGAAATGGATTATATTATATAGGAAATGAATTATATTATATGGGAAATGAATTATGTTACATGCTGGATTATTTTTATCAGAAGAAAGAATCTGAATATAAAAATAATATTATCAAACAGACCATGAAGAGAAGAGATATTAAAATTAAGAAAAAAATTCAACCAGAAATTTGTTGTGTTTTCACACAATATGGATGATTTGAACAATTTAAAAATATGATAGTGAAATGAGGAGAATATTGAAAGCATGAAATTAAATTAGAACAAAAATTGGAACAAAAACTAGAAAAGTTGCAAAATAAGAAGTAAGAGATTGATAGCGAAGAAAATTGATAGACAATGATTATAGAAAGAATAAAATATTTTTAAAATAATTATAAATTAATGAATTCATTATTAATAATAATGGCAAAAAGTTCGGAAAAATTGAAATAATAGAAAATAAAAAAAAGGCTCAAATTACCAATACGTCAGATTTATTAATTATCCCAGATTATGGGACAAAAAAAGACAAAAAAAAAGAAAGCTAACAATTGACTATATCCAAATGTTCAGTATAATTCTGGCTAGAAAAAAAAGTTCAGTAATGAAATTGAAATATTTCAAATTTTAAGTTAATATTCATATTATAAGATCGATATTAAAAGCGATTAACATAGAAAAATAGCTTTAATTAGGAGCTCGGGTAATGTTTTTTTTACAATGTTAACCAGAATGATCGCAGTATGACGTTAGCATATTTATATTTTTTAAGAATGATTATTTCTAAAATCTGTGGAAAAAGATCAAATTACTAATGCTGAAAAGCTGTAAAAACCAGAGATAGAGATACTTTTAACAGAAAATATATAATTCCAGCGAATCTTTTGGAGTTTTTAAAAATATCGGATAATTTCATTCAGGTAAAAATTCAGAAATGAAATACTACTTAAATAATAAGTAATGCTGAACTCTCAATGAATCTCAATTAATTAATTGTTAACAATTATCTAATTCTCTTCATTTTTATCATTCGCAATATGTCTGTGATTCGACGGAAATTTCAGATGGATGTAAATTTTAATTATAAACATGTATGAATCGAAATTATATTTGAAACTTGAAAAGAAAATTTAGTCATTAACGATTTGGGAATATATTTAACAATATTCGGATTGCTGCATTGAAAAGATAAAATAATACAGTTTGGTAAAAGAAAAGTATTAACAAAAAAAAAAAAAGGAAAAAGATTTTTAAGTATCGAATTTAATAAAAATCTCGAAATCTATTGAAATAGAAAGTTATTAAAATGTCGAATTAAGAAGAAACTCGAGATTCATCATTTTGATAACATGTAGTATCATTACAAAAATTATTTAGCCTAATTTAAGAAAAAAAAAAATTATGAAAAAAGCTTGTCGAAATTAAAATCAGATAAAGTAAAATTATTTGAAACTATACAAATATATAGTTTTATATACATATAAAACTATTCATCCAATATATATGGATGAATACAATTGCAAGAGAGCAATGCATCTATGAATTAATTCTATTTAGCACAAATTGATGAATTTGATTGATAAATTGAAGTTGCAATTGCAACTTTAGCATCGTACAATTTTACCTTCATATCGATCAGCTAACTCCACATTTGCCATAAACAAATTATAACTGATAAGAAGTAATTAATGAATAAAATATATTCAAATAAGATGATAATATCAATTCAGATTAGTAAATAGAGAAGAATAAAGATTTGTGATGAATACATTTTAAAAAATGATGATTGATTCAGTTGGTAATTTTTTTTTCTAACCTTTTTACATTGATAATTATTATCTTTCAAACTTCTTCCTAGAAATGGTCCAAGATTTCTCTCATTTCTTTTATCACTTTTTGATGGAAAAGATGAACTTTGATCCAATAGATGGAAATCCATCAACTCTGATGCGTTATACAAAAGTAAGTTACACTTTTTATTGAATAATATTGATGAAGATTTAATTTTCTTTTTCTAAATGACCAAAAAAATACTTCAATGATTTTTAATAGCCACTAAATAAGTGTTAAAGTTAAAATGTCTGGAAAATACGAAAACAGGAATTTGTCTGCGAAAAGTGGAAGCGATCAGCATAAGTTGGATTGAAATGCTGTGTAATTCTTTACCAACTCTTCGTTGGTCAGTTGTCTTTATTGTTTATCATCGGTTCCATATTTCTTATCATTATCGATTAACATTTTTACGTCTGAATTATACTTTCAACGATTTTTCATGAATCTTGTCAAAATGAAGCGTTGAAATCGATTTATAAGTATATATTTAGCAATAAAATATGATGCAAATATATGAAAATAATAAATATTAGTTGTTGATTTCATTTCTTTCTCTATTCATTTTTCATTATTATTACTATTTCAATTATCAATAAGAAGTGAGAGCAACTGATAAAAATGATAACTTCTTATCATTTATTTGTTTATGTAAGCCTTTCTTTCAACTAAACAAAGAAGAAAGCATTAATTAGTCTAATCGAAATGTAACAATCATATCTTTCATTTTGAATTTTTTTTTTTTCTATTCCTTTCTATTATTTTTCAAATTCATTAAGCTTGAATTAGAACAATTATTTCGATGACAATCAATTATCAAATGATGATAGAATGATATTTTTTGATGTTAAATTTGTACAACATATCAGCACAGTATACTTTTACTAATCAATCAGTTAATATTTGAAATTTTAAATCTATCTAATTTTGAAAATTCTAGTTCAGTTTGAAAAAGTTTTTTTTTTTTTAGATAAGACGAAAAGTTTCAACATTCTAAGTATATTTCGCACTAAATAAGTATAACATCATTTGAAAAATAATTTGTTTATTCGCTTATTTATTCATCCTATTTCATATGCAATTTTATTTTTTCAATTGCTCATCTTTATTGTCTTCTCCCATTACTTTTCTATCTTTTCTATATTATAATTCTCATTTATATTGCAATAATTAAACTTAAATTTTCTTTTTTTTTTTGTTTGAAATAAATTTTACAAGTTTATAGCGAAAATTTCATGTTAAGTTAAATTTTTTCAAATAATCGCAAATATAACTTGATAATCTAAATGTATCAAAGATCATTTAAGCTTAATCTCAATTATCTATAGAGTGATAAAAGGTTGCTGCCATTTATTGATTCTTTCGTCCTCTTTTTTTACAAGAAACTTGACCTCAACCTTTTCCGGGTCATATGCGATCAGTTCAATCAACCGAATGATTATGATAATGCAATCTGTATTGCATGCAACTTGTTGATTGCATGAAGTTTGCATGAGCAATGATCAAAAATTTCACATCGCTTATTTTTTGTTGATATTTCGAGGGAAACATAAAAGGCAAACAAAAAATTATGGAATTAAATCAATAGATTGACATGAATGGAATAATAATAATGAAAATATTTTGGATGCAGTGTTTTTTATTATGAAAATTCATTTCATTTCATTTAAATAAATTCAAATTAAATAAAAATTAGAAATTCTTTTTAATAAAAAGAGCATATCGAAAATGACCAATGGCTACAACTTGAATTGTGTTATTCTTTATCATTTTTTGATATTCCTCTATTTTTTTCAGGATACAAATAATCTTCATGTATTTAATTCATCTGACTTCTTATTTACTTCTAGTCGTTAAAGCAAGTTTTGGCGAAAAAAAAAAAATTTTTTTTTTTGCAATATATTTTATAACTGTAATTAATTTTTAAGTTCATCAGCAACTTGTTTTTAATTATTTTTACTATCATTATTCATAATTTTGTTAAAATTTTATCAAGAGTTAAAAAATGAATGAACAAATCTTCAGATTAATTTAAACATTCATTTCGATCAAACATTTCAAATTAATAAGTTATTGATTCTCCTTTCATATCTACGGATTAAACTGTTAATATATGAACATATTGCTTCTCTAGCCGACTAAACTGGTTACATTGAAATCCCCTTACTCAAATTCTTATTCAGGTTGAAAGAACTGGCAAAATATTTTCTAGTATGTATATGTATGTCCAAAAAAGCATAATAATGTTTATTCCAATAATTTTCCTAAAATCTTCGAAATATTTCACCAAATATTTCGATCATTTAGAAATTAGCTGCTACATGCTCACTTTTTCCTCCTATAATTCCGAATCTTATAATTCTTTTTCTGTTTTATAATCTTTTCGGATTTTTCTTCAAACTACTCAATGATATCAATAATCAATACTTAAATTTTCAAGTAACTTCCACTTCGAAATGTTTAAAAACTTAATTTTTTGTCGATAACTTACCACCATTTGTCTTAACTTATCTCTTTTCACAGTTAATATCCTAAATCTATCATAAATATCTTATTACAACAATGTAATAACAATTTCATTATATTTATATTTGTGATGAATTTTGAAATTTTATACGCCACTAAGCATTTCCTGACAGCCGATGCTTGACGATACTTCAACTTTTGCTTCCATAGTGTTATAATTAATCCTTTAAATTTCGTCTTCCATTATAACCCTAAACATTAGTGGGTTTCAGGATTTGTAAAGACCAGATGGGAGGGATTGTTTCTTTGATTGAAATTTGAATTGAATTGAAATCTTTCAATTTGAAACTAAAGAAATGTAATGAAGCTATCAAAAATTTCATGCCAAATATTCGATAATTCATGCAAACAACGAATTATATCTTAAATAATCATTATAACGATTACAAATGCACTGTAATAATAACTCCTCCTATATCATGATTGTATTCATAATCAAATTACTATAATCGTAATCACTAAAAGAAAATGAAAAGTGCATCAAATTATAATCAAGAAAATTAACTTGTTGATATGAAAATCAGAAATAAGATTAATAATAGTAAATACAATAATAGTTTTTCGATTTTTATTTCCATGTAAAAGGAAGAATTGGGAAATTGAATAATTGAAATAAATGAATGTTTCTCTATGAGAACTGGGAAAGGGCATCATCGTATGCTTTTTTTAATTATTGATTGGAAATTTTTTATTATTGGATTTTATCGTAATATAATATCAAGAAATAATCCTTTGTGCACTTATATCAGTAAATTTATCCTGTACAAATGAATGAAATTGTTTTCATAACAGTTGACAAATTTCGAAATTATTTTTCTCATTTTATCTCATTAAAGTTTCATTTCATTTAATTTTGAAACTGTTCAAAGAATTGATCTTTTTCTTAACATCAGATAAATGCGAATATTAATCTCATTAATCCGATATTATTTCTTGTTTCCATCAATTTTGACAATTTTTTCGAAATAATTTCGAAACCATTTTCCGAAAGCAGTATTTTTGACTAATTATTTATGAGCATGTATAGACACAATTCAATAGCTTAAATATTTCATTAAGATATATTTCAGTTTGAGAATATTTTATTTCCAATCTGAAATTCTTTTCTATGCTTATCAATTATATCAATGTTCAAAATCATTCAATTTTCATTATTTCATTCTGCCAAGAATATACAAATATAAAACGGGACAAAGCAAATATTAGAATTAGCTTTTCTGGCCATCTTGAAAAGCTGATTCATTCTTTTATAAGAGATTAACAAATCAAATATCATTGATAATGTGATAACTCAGTATTTGTTAGTCTATATAAAGTTGAAAATATCAATCCCTTTTTTTCAATACTTTTTGAAATAAAGAAGTTAATTATAATTGTTATTCATAAATTATAATGAGATTTTTATGATGGATTTTATGAGAGAAAGAGAGAGATTAATTGAAAATTCGCAAAACTTTCACATATTCGCATAAAGCATACATGAAATATTACAAACAGAGTTTTCAAAAAAAAAAAAAAGAAAAAAAAGAAGGAATGATATAAAGATTATTGCCAGAGGAATAATATAAATCGAATTTTAGTTTTTAAAGAATAAATTACAAGTGTGAAAATATAATAAACTGAGAAAAAGGAGGAAAAAAAACTAAACTAGAGAAAAAGTAATTTAAACCATCTGCTGAGAACATCGAAGAAACAAAACTTGCTGTTTATTAATTTTAAAGAAAGACGGTAAAACTAAACTTTTGCCACCACTTCAACTCCTCAATTTTATCGTTACCAAAGTTGACTTGAAAAGCATCTACTGGAAATGAAATGAATCAAAAATTAATGAAAAAATTCATTTTACTACAATAATCTGAACAAACTAATGCTTAAGAAAGAAAATAATTAATAATGCACGAATTTCACAGTAGTATTCGATGATGATTGAAAATAAAGCGAAAAGAAGAAAAAAAGTGATAATTCATGAATGGAATGATTGATGTTGAATATAAAATAAGAAGGCTACTTCCAATATTCTTTTCGCCGAAATTATTTCGCAATAAATACTTCACAAATATTATTAAATGCTAAAATAATTGTTTATATTTAAAGTTGTTGAAAGATGCTTTATTTTAAAATTTTGAAAGATTTATCGACATCAATTGCTATTTTTCTTTTTTTTTTTTTTTTTTTTTGCATAAGCTAAACTTCTACTTGTGTGGCATTTATTGATCGATTATTATTAATATTCAAAATATCGCAATATTGATTGATTAAGCGAAAAAAAAAAAAGCAAAAAAATTCTGAAAACTATATGTGAAATAATTGATGTTTTATTTTGCATGATTTAGTAATGATGAAGAAAAGTGAATTACTGTATTATGTATAATAAACGATCGGTAATATGACCACAAAGATTGATGATAAAAAAAGTAACAGCAATGAAGCAATGAAGAAAGAACCTTTTTTTTATAGCCGCAACAGATGACGGATGTGAAAATTGATGGAATTTTTTTTATTTCTGTAAATTTTTTCCAAAAATTTTTGCTGAAAAAAAATGCAGGAAATGCATTAATTTTTACAAGCTGCAAACACTTTTTTTATATGAAACAGAAAAATTAATTAACGATATAAATAACTTAAAAAAGAAATAGGTAATCATGACAACACATACAAAAAGAAAAAGAAAGAACAAGAATCAGAGCTATTCAAAAAAAAGAAGAAACTTCATGAAAAAAAATTTTTAATCTACTTCATCTCTAAGCAAAAAAAAAAAAAAAAAAAAAATGGACAAAGCATTTAGAAAATCAAGTCTAAAGAGCATGACCATCACAACATTATTATGATAATGCAAGTGAAAGCTATGAAAGAATACACAAATGATAACAAAGAAGATAAATATTATAATAAAAAACAGAAAGAGAAGATAAGTGAATGAAAGTGATAAATAGTCTTCAACAAAATTTTATTGAATTTCTTAAATAATTTCTAACTTGCAAACAATTTTTGTTTATTATATTATTTCTTGAATTATTATCTTTCTAGTAAATTGCAACAAATAACATTTAATCCTGGATTTCCAAATTCAAAAATATTCTCCAAATGAATGATTTATCAAAACTGATAAATTTTGTTTTAAGCTTAATTTAAAATTCATTAATCTTAGTTAAAAAAAAAAAAAGAAACGAGATAAAATTTTCCAATATTCATTACCATACAATCAATGATTCGAATAAAGGAAATATGTATTTTAAGGAACACATGGCCTACGTAAATTGGGTATCTGTTCTATTAGTTTAACACCGTCCATAAAACGACTATAAGCATTTAACAAATTTTTGGGTGATTTCGGATCAAGATCAACGATTTTTACGGAATATGCAAAACTAGTATAGCCAGTTCCAGAGGCACCGACAATTCGCACAATTTGCTGTCCTGAAGATTGCACATTCTGGGTAGCAAAAGCAACTGGATCAACTAATCGCATACTAATCATCAACGAACAATCTTTCATTGTAGCAGCCAAGAGGTAACGCTCGACTAAGGCACGATCTGTATTCTGATGTAGAAATGTAATGCCTTTCCTTGGTAATAAGCATTTATCCAGCAGTTCTTTCTGTAACAAGAAATATTAATCATATTCAACTATTTAATGCGAAAAATTTTTTGACGGTAAAGTGACTATATTCGGATTATATATAAAAGAATATTTAATCCGTTTTCATGATAGCAATAAAATATATTTTTAATCCTCGGGTAATTTGATTAAAAATTTCTTTAAAAATCTTTAAGGTTTAAGTATATTTAGAAGGATTCGCAGAAAATAATAGAAAATAAGATGAAAGTAATCCCAATGATTTCCTTAAATTTTTTCTTAAAGTTTCAAATTTTCAAAAATGAAAGCAATATCATAATAAATCATAGCTAACTTGTGTTGTTTCAGGAAGACTTGTATAAATTTGGTAAGCACGAACTATACCAATCGTATCGATCCGCTGTCCATTGAGTAATTTTGTAAGAACACCTGAATCATGCACAGCAAATAAATCGTCCGATGGTGCATCCACCAAAATGCAGCATAACTGCAAAATTTTCAACTATCATTTAAAATTGGCTATAGGAACAATAAAAATTTCATTTAAAAGCTAATATATTTCCGAATTAAATATGCAGCATGACATTTGATGAAAATTGCATGGAAAGTGATGAGCGACAAGAAGAAAATACAATTTCTTTTACTGCATAGAGAGCAATTAAAATGATATCGAAAGCTAAGAAAAATTAATATATATTTTAGATTTTTTTATAAAAATACTAAATGAAGGACTAGCTAGGAATTTAGCTAACAATTTCAATATGAAGCTCCATATTTATAAATGAAATCAAAAACTCATTAAAACATAATGATACTTACGGCACTGATTAATTGTTCAACGGAAACAGAACCATCACGAAAAAGTGATTCATGAAGTTGTTCGCTCGTCAACTGATGTTCATCAGAATGTATTAAACTCCCATCTAGAAAAATTCGTAGATTTCGATGTGGTACCATGAACAATGAATTAAGTGCTTTTCGCATTCGCTTCAGATCACCGCTAAACAAATCCAAAGGACAAAAATCGTACATTTGTTCGAAAGCATCCGAATGGCACTTCTCCAGCTATAAGCATAATCTAAAATTTCAATTTGATCGATTTTTTAACAAAATTTTTTTAATAACACAAATTACCTGTAAAATACAGTTGTTGCAGTATGGTACATTGATACCCGGATGATTCTGCATAAAACCTTGTTTGGGCTTAATTTCCACCGTAATTGTCGGCCCAAAACATCGTGATGATAAGCATTTCGGAATCCTTGTAGCATCCATCATTTGTAGAATACTTACATAACGAATATTTTTCATACAGCAAAATGGAAAGAAGCTCATTGTGGAGGGATATTTTTTTGGATCACATAATTCATCGAATGTTTCAATCTTTAAATTAAATGGAAGGGCAGGAATCTGAAAAAAAAAAAAATTTGTTAGCTAAATTAGATATTTTTTTGCTACATACATTATTGCAAATTTAAATGTATCCAAGTTACAAGACATGAGCTAAGCAAATAAGAAGAGATGGAAAAAATTCTTAGAATGCATAGCAATAATTATCTTTTGAAAAAAATATTTTCATTGCACATAAAATGATGTTGTAAATTACAAACAGCATTTTTCTCCACATACATGAATATCATGTAATATTATTCACTTGTAATTCAACACACTCTTATTATCATTCGAATACAGTCATACAATGTATTCAGATGTCAAACTATTTTCGGTTAGTCCATCTGCTGAATAGACTGGTTCTGGCTCAGCAAGCAACATTTATCAGCATCTTGGCGCTTTGATAATTGATAGGGATGGAGATATGCAGCAAGCAGATAATAAAAAAAGATTTATAAGAAAATTTTGGAAATTTACAAGTAAAATATATCTTCTAGAATACCAAAGGATATAAATTAATCGCTTACTTTAGCGAGATGATGCAGAGATTCTGTATCAATTTCAACAACTTTAGGTTTAACAAGAAATTGTCGACCAAGAAAAGGCACAATTAATTTCTCTAAATATGCAATAACAATATGACATTTTGGTTTCATTGTTACATTTCCCGATCTGCGATGTTTAGTTAATCTCCAAGCTATTCTGAAAATTATAAGTCTTTCACAAAATTTTTTTCTTTTTTTTTATTTACATTTCTGAAGTTGAAAATAAAGAATTTCTGTGATAATAAAGTTTTTCAACAAATCATAAAATCTTCAGTATAAAATTTGGTAGAAAAACAGAATGCTTCAAAAGAGGAAGAATTTTTTTTTTTTTTTCGTTTGAAAAAAAACATGCCTTAAACCTGTTTTTTCACATTTTGCACTAATCACAAAATTTGCACGACCTTCGCCTCGAAAACAAAAAGAACGAAAGGAATGTGGATCAATAACTGGTGCAATATTTGATGGAACCATTGACTGGACATTCCATTCACCTTTGAATAGTTTCATAATTACCTATCATAACGACCTAAAAAAATTTGATTTATAATTAACACAAATATAATAATCAATTACAACAATGAGTAAACGTCATTGACAGCACAAGAATAATAATACATAAAAAATAGCAAAATTCGAATTGAATATAATGAGCTCAATCAATAATAATATGAATGTTTGAGTTATGAAAAAAATCATAATTTTTTTTTAGATAAAACAATATAAAGCAATGAAAATTTTATTGATATAAATAAAGTGAAAAATGCAAAAAATTAATTTCATTCTTCATCAAAATAATCGAAAAAATTTCGATAAATTTATCAATTCACAAAGTTGGTCAATTATTTTTCTAAAATTAATATATTTAATCAATAATAATTCTCCACAAAATTCCATTTAACTTCAAATTAATATATAATAAGACTTAACATAGTAAGGTTAAAATTAAAAATTGATTATACCGTAGAAGTATTGTCTTTGTTTTCTTATCACGAACTTCTTATCAAAATTCACTTATTTTACAGCTTTACTTTTCATCTGGGAAACGGCAAAAGTATAAAATTCGAAGATGAAATTTGATTAACCATTATAGATTTCAATTCATCACCCCTACATGTAACAATCATTTGCACACTATCAAAATTTAATACAACAAAAAAATCAGAAATGCTTTAAAAAAAAAAAAAAAGATTCCAAGAAAAACGAGAAAAAAGGGGAGTGGAGAAAAATTTTGCACATAATTTTACAAAGATAAGCAAAAAAATTATCAGTTAATGTTTGATGAAAAAAAAAAACAATTTATGATAAGTCATTTTTCATTTATACATATATTTTTTTAATTTTTTTAAAATATAAATACAAAAGAGTAGAATATTTGAAGGAAAAAAAGTATTAGTGGAAAAAAAAAGAAAATCCAAATAATAATTATAATATTACAAAATTTTTTTTTAATTACAAAAACTTATATGCTAAATGTAAATAATTTACTCAAAAAGTACTAAAAATAATTCTTAAAAAAAAAAAAAAAAAAAATGTATTATTCGCAAGAAACGAATTTGTCATCATTAAAAAATTGTGCACAAAATTAGTTCATCACACCGACAATCAACTAAAGAATATCATAGATAGAATTTCTTGATATTAATGTGGGTTTGATGGGAAAAAACTCAATGATTCTTCGCTGATGTACATCAAAGAATTTGATATGAAATGAATAAATAATGTTGTAATAGTTAAAACATTAATAATAGTCATAATAATAAATAATAATAATTCTAAATTCCATATCAAATTTTTTCGTTATTATAAAATTCATAATAATAATAAAAATAGTGACAATAATTAATGATAATAACAATAATTAATAATAAAAATAATAATAAATAACAATTTAATTAATAATAATAATAACTGATAATTTATTTAATAATAATAACAATTAATGATTTAATTAATAATGATTAATCATTTAATAAATAATAATAACAATTAGTAAATAATAGTAATTAATTAATAATAACAACAAATGATAAATAATAACTAATAAATAATTAATAATTCATAATTAATAATCAATAATTAATAATAATAATAAGTGATAAAAAATAATAGTATGAAAATTTAAATTATTATGGAATTATCAATATGGCATCATTAATGGATTATTATATAAGTTTTCAGAAAAATAATAAAATTACATAGCTTACATTTATTGCAAATTACAAAATAAAATATTAACATATGTACATTTATCGAAATGCTTTTTTTTTTCTATAAATTTCCAAATGTTATGAAAATTTAATCGTCTTTCTTCTTATTTTCAAAGTTAGAGATTTTTGGAAATTACTCCGAATCTAAAACAAATCATTAACTATATGAAAATAAATTGAATTATAAATAAATAAGCATATGCATAGCAGCTGCAATCATATCTTTCAATTAATATAATATCAGACAAAATATGCAATCTTTCAGGTGATATATTTATAAATTGATGGAAGGTAATAATATCATATAAATGAATTGTCGGTCTTTGGTTTTGTCTGTAATTTAACCTATTAAAAATTAATCATTTTTTAGGATTTCTACTTCATAAAAGAATCGGTCATTCCTAATCATATCAGAAATTGAACAACTATTATAATTATTTCTTTTATAGAATTTTTTTAATCAATATTTTACTGCCATATCTAATTTTACAAAATCACATTGAAACAAAATATAATATTCTGATCAAAATTCTTTACAGCATTTGAATTAATCAAATTGGCTTCAAAGCTTCACCCTCTTCTTAATAGATGTCCGATTTCTCATAAATCCAATCACATCATTTTTTGATCTTTGGAATTATGTCTGAATTTCAAAATCGAAATTTTTTATCATAATTTCAATTATTTATTGTAGAAAAATTTGATGAATGAATCACTAGACTTTTTTCTTTTCTATGATGAATAATTAGAAATTCCGGTAAGAAAAATTTCGATTTTAAACATCAAACATAACTTCAATTTCAAAGATCATCATAAATGACCTGACGATTGATTGAATATGTGAGAGATTGGCCAACTAGGAAATAGATGAAAATTTGAAGCCAGTTTCAATTAATTCAAAAATTATGTAGATTATGATAGAGAGATACTATATTTTAATAGTTCCATTAAGATTTAAATAAAAGAAATAACTATTTCTAAAAAGATCATGATTTCCATTTCGCAGCAATTGAAAAAAAAAAAAAAAAAGAAAAACCGGCTCGAATGCGACAATCATTGCAAAATCCAGACAAAATCAATATTTTCGCCTACAAGAAAATATATAAATCTAAAATATTCATGAAGATGCAATTATTTAAGAAAATTGGAAGCACTGAAAGATTCTTCCAGAAACATTTTAGAGAATGATTCGGAAGCATCAGCAATATATTTCATTGCTGCACTGTGCAATCAACTATCATCAAATTCATGATTGCCATGAAATAAACATCAAAATTAGAACCTTTTATCGCCTACTTCAATTCTCTTTTCAATTATTGGACTACTTATCAGTAATTGAATGGTGACAAATGTTTTGTGATTATTAGAACAAACCATACTTCCTCATTTTTCTCTCTTCTGACACCAATTCCCATTTATTTGCCTGCACTTTTGAAACTTATTTAAAATCATTGCCTCAAAAATGAAGCACTTCCTATACTTCCTGGTGCATGACAAATGTTACACGGTAGAAATATATATAGAATGATTCGGAAGCATTAGCAGAAAGAATGATTATATATAAATAATTGAAATATTTAAATAACTGAATTTAACCTTATGTAAACCTATTAACAGAATTCCCATTATTTTTGATTCCTCTCAATCTTATTCATGCAAACACATTGCAAGTCTAAATCATTCTTGATCAATCGAATGAGCTTATGAAGTAGTTGAAATTACTAATTAAATAGTAAAATATTATGCGTTACAAATAAGTGAGGAGTAGCTAAAAAAAAAAAAAAAACGAAAAAACTAGTCCTTATGATTAAAACTGAAAAATATAAAAGTTTGTACGGACGAAATCTTAATATATCATCATACAAAATCATAAAAAATATGTAAGCTACTACGATACTTAAATTATAACATGATATTCATTGGTGAAAATCTAGTGAACATTAGGATTTCTGTTTAATACTATTACAACATGTATAGTTTAGGATCTAGATCGGTCCAAAATATTAGTGAAACACATTCACCATAGTTCTCTAGTACCGACAACAATCGTAAAAATTCCAATACAACAATTATTATGTATAAAATACAATATTTGGACAATTAGCTTATTGCAAACAAAATGATGTGGAACAATCAATATATATTTCGTACAGAACAATAACCTGCAGCAATGAGCAACCTATAAATTATTGTGCATTTGATTTCCCGACTTCAAATGTTTGAATTCTAATGAACTATTTGAAACTTCAAAAAAATAAAAAAAATGAAAAAAAAAAAACCTCAAAAATCCTTCCAAAAGCCAACACTGATTACCAATGCTTTGGATCTAAGAATGATAAACGTACAGCATAAAAAAACAATTTTTTTTTTTTAACGACAACGATATTTATTTAGCTTCGGACATAAATGTGGAAGCATGAGAACAAACAAGTGTGATTTTCTCGATTCGCTAACAGAAACCATAGAAATGCAAATTTTATACGATTAAAATAAAGGATATATGCTGAAATAAAAAACGATTTTTGAATCAAAACAATTTGAAATAATCGAGTAAAGATGGAACTCCTATGACGATGTAATCTAAAAAAGTATAAATCAATATAAAACAAAAATATCTAATGACTGATCAACAAATGACATGAATTTTTTTGCTTATATTTAATTCCACAAATTATACCTCAATTGACAAACATAACTCTTTCTCAGCCGATTTAATTCAGTTGATTTTAGTGAAATTCGAGCATTGAAATAAAGAATATATCACAAAAATCCAAAGGTCATGTAATAAAAAAAAAATCAAAAAGTAATAGATTACAAAATAAAAGTTACAGACCTAAATACAAAAACAACATTTTCTTTTGTCCTAATCCTTGATAAAAACTCTAATCAGAAGGAAAAAGAAAAACTAATGCTGCTTTGAACTCTACCATTATGTCAAGTTTCTTATTCTTTGCTGAAAAATGCAATACAAAAAATCAAGCACTAAGAAATAATAATGCAAAAGATAATTATAAAAATGAAGGAAGCAGCCACTTCAAAGAAAACAGAAAGCTGCAGATAAAGCTTATTAAATTTAATCTGATATAAAATTTGAACTCATTTTTCATTTCTTAACGAAAAAGTAATTAGTCAGAAGCCATATTGATATTTATATAAATTAGGAATCGTTTAAGTACAAGACAGGTTCGGTAAGATAATACAGAAATAAATTGATCAAACTCTTAAATTATTCACTGCACCATAACTGCTGACAATTTGAGTGTAACAGTACATGAAATGTTATTTGAAAAGAAAAACTAAAAAAAAAAGATGCAAAAAAAAACATGACAACACAATCATATGTAGATACAAAAAGAATAAAATGAAAGTAAAATTACATATATAAAGAGAAATTTTGGAAGAATTCCGGAAAAAAAATGGTAAAAATTCATTCAATTACTTGATCCCTGAAGCCTACAAGTAAATTGAAGATTCTGAATAAGTTTCTCAGCAACTGACCCACGATAACCGGTAATATTATTAGTTAACCAGGCATCAAGTATTTTGACATCTGCTAATGTTAAAACAATATATTGTTCCAAAGAACATTTAACTTCTTGTGAGCATGGTCGAATTAGTGAAGATAGAGTAGTAGAGCAAAAATATGCATCCAAAGGACAATCCTGACGTGAACAGCAAACCAATAATGATACGAGCAGATTTATCATAAACTGAAATAATTTACAGATACGGGGTAATTATGAAACTATGAAACTCTGAAAAATCAAAATGAGTAAAATCTCGAAACTTCAAAGTACTGGAAAAATTATTGAATATAATTCATTCAATTACTTGATCCCTCAAGCCTATCCGTAACTTACAAATCGGATTAAAACGGAATAATTTGATTACTAAATAATAAGTAATCTCTTCGAAAACACACAGAAAGCAGAGTTACTGGAGAATCTAGTGAATAAGACAACATGGACATCTTGAAAGTTTTGTTAACTCATAACTATATGTTACAAAACTAATTAATTACCAGATTCATATTTATATCGATGGTGAAATCCAATTTAGAGCTATCAATAAAACTGGTGAGCGTATTTTTCGAAAAATGAGAAAATGTTTCGAATATTGGTACAAGTAATACTTCATTCATCTGAAATATGCTTTCCGTCTTGAAAAAAAGAGGAACAACCGTGATATTATGTAACGAAAAAAAAAATAGAAAAATAGTTCAGACTTGAATTTAACAATAGACTTTTCAAAAGTAAATTGTACGACGATGCTTACATAGCTTACCAAAGGATTTTAATGTTAAAGCTCTAAAACAAGAAAAAAAAATTTTATGTGTAAAATTTAATATCTACAGAACAAGCATCACAGTTTATGTTAATAACAGAAGATTAAAAAAAAAAAAAAAAAAAAGGAAAAAAAGAGAAAAAAAAAACAAACCTCATCTGATGGAACTTTTTTGGCAACAGTTGATAAAGCAGCAAAAAAACTTTTAAGAAGATGTAATTGCTGTTGTTCATTAGCAAGTGATAATGCTCGTACAAATATTTGACGCCCTTTATTAATTAACAAAACGTCTTGCAGGCGACCGTTCAAACAGAGAGTTTCGACTATGGTTTTCATACGACTTTCAATACCACTCCTCATTTCCTCCCTGTAAAAACATAAGATTGAAATTATAAACAAGGTTTGATATAATACAGACTTCAGTCTCACCATTTATGAAAGGAAAACTAGTAAAACTGAATGCTGGATGTCTAAATTTTGCACAAAATTAGAACTTTTATAAAATTAGGCGTAAAAATCAAAAACACAGAGAAATAAACATAAAGCAGCTTCCAATATTGGAAAAAAATATTTATAAAAATGGTAAAGTCATACTGAATTTCATGAGAAAGTGAAGGAGCACAGAGTATTCGGCGTCTATCGTCACATTCAATAATTAATAACGCGACATTTTCCAGCTGCAAAAGAAGTGCTCGCAACTTTTTCTGTGAGGTATTACTCTTCAGTGAAAGCTTATCATCATCAGGAGAATCACTTGACAAATCGATAAGCTGAAATTCAAAAAATAATTATTGACTGATTGTATTGAAAATATTAGAATTATGAGTATGCGATATATTGTCTAGGAATAAATAAGAAGAAATCATTTTATATCATCTGTGTGTAAACATTATCAGATTCCTTTGTCTAGCACGATGTATCGTCGAAAATAACTAAGTTTAGAAACTTTTTTTGAAAAGCCTGTCTGCAAACCATTTCGCTTATTTATTAATATATTAATTAATGGAAAAGACACAAAAAATAAGAGTTAGAGCAAGTTTTTTGAGTGGTATATATGTGATAAGAATGCAAGAAAAGAAAACATCTAACATTCGGTGAAACAGAGATCACTGAAAGCGCAAAATTGGTCCAAAAATACTATCGATAATTTGAGATATAACAACGGATCATGGTGCTATTAAAGTAAATTAATAACAATAAATCTGAGGGAAAAAAGACTAACTTGTCTCGGATAGTTGATAGTGGAAAGTGTTGGTTTTCCCAAACTACCGGCGAATGTCGGCGGAACATAATGACAATAATGCAGGCTGGTAGTTCCCCATATATAATCTTCATTCTCCGGCTTTAATCCTTTTTTACGCCTCTCCAATGCCATTTTCTGCTGTTTCCATGTCTGTGATTAAACAACATAGTAAGAAACAGCAAAAACTCAAGAAAAAAGACAGCCGAAATATTCTTTAGCGCAGACGAAAAAATATAGATCAATGGCAGAATATGTACACACATGCTTATGACTATCAAATACGACGTTGTAAAGAAATATAAATTTCAATATACTGATATGAGAAACTGAGCAAACTATTACGATTTCATGAATAGTAAATATTATACTAGATGCTAACGACTCGTCTCTCATTAAATGAAAATAAATTTTCTTTAGAATTCTTGATGTAATTGTTCTGGTCTGGCATTGTTCATCAGCAAACAAAAAAAAAAAAATTTAAGTAAAACATAATACAAACCGTATAATAAAAATCATCTTCGTATGGATTTCCACATCCCTGACACTGCAACTGCTGAATTTTGATAAGCCAACTGCGCTCTCTCTTTGAAACAAAGCCAGCAAAAGGAGATAATGCAAAGTCAGAAATTGTTTTATTGGATACTAAACCGGTAAGCTTACTCGAACGGTCTCGATTATAACTCATGTTGTGATGGAGAACTTGAGGAATATGTGGTTGCATCTGAATTTGTGGAGGACAAAGCAAATATGAGGGTAGTGCTGGTCGACCTGATCTGAAAAGAAATTTATTGTTTTATAGAAAATAAAATCTCCTAATATATCTGTGTTCAAATATATGTGTTCAGTAGTACTGATTAATCTTGGCAGAACGCCTTGTGAAAACAAAGTAAAATAAATCGTGCAATTTGAAGCAACATCTTCAGTAAAAAAGAAACAAACATTAAATGAGAAGGTTGCTGCATGAAAGGTAACGGCGGGAGCATCGCATGTGAAGGCATTATACGTGGTGGTCCTGCTGAAAGGATTGCTGCTCGCATCTGTGGTGTTATCTGTGAAAAACCAGGTGGTGGATCCGGCAGTTGACCGAGCAGATGAGCTAAAAAATTAAGAAATTAAAAGCATTAAAAAAAATCAATATTAAAATTTATAATTTCGAAAGTGAGAGATTAAAACTGATTAAAATGAATAGAAACTTAAGTTCAGCCATAGATTTGATTCTCATTATCTTTTTATGTATATCCTTATCAATTACAACTTGATTGCAAGAATGTTTATGCTAAAAAGGAAATTAACAACTAGATGCTCTATTAACACTCCATAGTATACTGAAGGATACTTCAAAAGCAAGCTGCTGTTAGTTTGTGAACCAAAATTGTTAATTTCGAACTCCCTTCTCAGGATTACAAAGCAAAGATATATGAAGAATAATGCAATTTGTCATATAAAGATTTGTGTTTTCAGCAATTTTCGCATGTTTTAACAAAAAATAGCAAAGCAAAAGTAAACAATTTTTACCTCTTGCCATTTGCATGACGAAAGGAGGTAACAACGGGAAGGGCAAGCACTGACGTGGAGGCGGTGCTGATCGCGGCGGAAGGATCATCGGTGGAATTCGTGAATTTGGTGGTAAAACAACTGCGCATCGATCAACGCCGAGTGTCGATGCTGTTGTTTGACTTGCCGACTGCGTTAGGAATCGTTTTTCTAATTCGGTTAGTGTTACGGCACCTAATCAAACAAAATTGTGGATATTCAAAAAAGAAAAATGTTGAATACTCAGTGATGAAATAAACAGATACTCAAGTTTCATCGATATACCTGATGGTACAGATTGTACTGTTGGATCTGTTGGTTTGGATGCATTAGAGACATAATTCCTTTCAATTTCTTCAAGAGTAAACGCATTCTTTGGAAGCGCTGTCAATGACCGAATACCATGACTTTTATCAGAACATTCTTCCGCTGATACATTATTCTGTAAATGGTATCATTACATCATATTCTTGATATCTTATATCTTATACTTTTACCTCATACATGGAGCATACTATAGTTTAATAAAGAATGCAATATAGCCTTTTACCATCAGTGGATATATTGCATTGTATAATAAACCATAATACATACGATATATTGATAAGCAATGAAATAATAATTTTTTGATATGATCGACTGACAAACTCTTGAATTGCTTTATTTATTTACTCTCTATTAGAAAGTCAATTCAAAGAAAAGAAATTATGATTTAAGAATTAGTCCAGAAAAATCTCAAGTAAGAGCATTTTCATTGAAAATGTAGATAGAAAATTGACTTTTGTCGATAAAAATTGACCTGTTCTGGTATTGTTTTATTTATCCAGTTATATGCAGAAGAATGTTGCAGCGTTGAAAGTTCAGGACCACTCCATCCCAATGATGACGTTGTAGAACCAACATTTTTCCATAATGTATCGGTTGTACCCTAGAAAATTCAACCATTTTGAAAAATTTTAAATCACATTTTTTTGCATTGCTTTTGTACAAATTAATGGACTGAATTGAGTAGTTACGGAATCAAATGAAAAATTACTACGCGCATAATTGCAAATATTGAGGTCTCAAATGTCCTGGAAACTATGTGGAGATGATTCCTAAAACTTTATTTTGCATTAACAACTAAGTGGATGGAATGTTTCACATACAAGCTGCATTTTGAAGTCCTCGAAATTTTTGCAGTCAGATGAAGATACATTCGTTGAGGAAAGTGAGTTAAATCCAAACGGAGGTGCTGGTAATTCAGATGGATCCGGCGCGGATATTGAACAAGTGGGCTCATCAAACCATTTCGACGTTTCATCATCCAGATGTAAACCAGCTGTCTATAAGTCACCTTGATTAAAAATGTATTCTCTATATTAGCTTATGAATTGAAAATCAAACTAACTTATGGCTACGAACATTAAACCGCAGTCCAGTATTCTAAATTTCCCATCTTGAGATAAAGATATTTTCTCTAACACATTTTTTGACATAAAAAAATTTTCTAATTTATCTAATAGTGAATTTATAATAAGCATATAAATTCGTAATTCATAATCATACTTAAGGGGATGAGGTAAGGAAGGATATCCTAACATGGGTAAAGCAACTTCATTTCTCCTGAAATGTATAAAGAAGCGAAGATTCTACTTGTTTCGAATATTGTTCCAGATCATTATCCAAGACATCGTCATCGACATCTACTCCAAAAGTTTCATCATTGATTGCATCGATATTATCAGTCGGTTGCTCACCATCCAAATCCTGAAATTAACACTTTTGATGTAATAAGACATCTTTTACCAAGTTTTCTTACCCCCAAAATTTAGTTTACTAAAACCGCTCTTTTAAACATATTCAGGAAACGAACGCAATGGAAATAAAAAGAAAAGAAATAAACAGAAATAGGCTTATTCCCAACTGTTTACTACTGGAAAAACGAAAAAAAATCCGAATAACTAACATCATCTTCTGGTAAAACATCAAAATTAAAATCATCAAAATCGTTTGGCAGACATCGTCCACCAAAACCTTTCAAATCTATTCGTGACATGGCTTTTCAAAATACTGCTCATGACGGGTTAGTTTCCAGACAAATAAAAGTTGTTTAGTAGTACATACCCTGAAAGTAGCTTCAAAATTTTTAAAAATATTTTTAAACATACATGAATCGTTACATCTGAATCGATTACAGTAAACAGAAGAATAAAAAAGTTCTAATGGACAGTATTGCTAAGTAAATTTATGATCTACTCAACCTTAAACATATCAGAATTATTGCAGCATTCACTTTGTTATTGAAGGTTCGATTTCGAAAGATTTCTTTTGGATTTATTTACTGAATTACTATTAATTGTTGAAATACTTTTATGAAGAGTAAAAGCCAGAAGATGGGAAAGTTTTATACTTAATCCCAATCTAAATATTCGTACGTGACAAATACGAATAGGATTAGTTGATATGAAGAAATAGAAATAGCAAACAAAGTTATTGAATGTCGAAAATACTAAATTATTTATTACCATACTATTGATTATATTTTTTTTCATTCATTTTAGTCTCTGTTTCTCTTTTCTGTTATCAAATATTTCTTGTCATTATGATCAAATACTGAAATTGCTCTATCTACAGAGCCATTAGTACTATTCCTACGACTCATAATGCTTCGATCATATACTATTTTCATGTTTCTCTCAATGATTTTATCCTTTACTATCTATCAACCTGTCCATTTCCAATTTTCCTCACAGACAAGCAATCCCACATCCCTCCTCCATCTTGTGTCGTTTAGAACAATCCGAAAAAAAAGAGAGAAAACTAAATGCAGAGAGAAGTTGTTGCATCGTTGCCGAATGCGAAGAACTGTGAAATTTCATGTCTTTTGGGTCTGGAATTTCTTTTCAATGAAATTTCGAATTTGATTATGAAATTTGAACTATGACGTAGGGACATGAAATGTAGTGATGTATAGTTTTAATGACTTCAAAATGCAAATTGAATTGATGGCAAAAGCTTTAATCTTAAAACTGCTTTTTTTTACAGCAATTTTTTTCATCAAATTTTCTAGTCTGAGTGAATTTTTATTTCTTAATTTTTTTTTTCATTAATTTAGAAGAATTTAATTAGATTTTGGACATGAAAATTTTGTTCGAAAATAAAAAGAACAATTAAAATGAAATATAATAAAATTGACCGATTATATTTCCATACACCGAATTAAATAGAAATGAAAATCTGGTGACAGTGTCGTTTAGTTATTATTGCGATATTATTTTTTATCACATGACAATCTTAATGGAGATTTAAAGAGACTTTCTGATGATTGCTGCCATAGTGATATGAAATTATATCAGCAAAGAGAGTTTCTTGAATTGTTTATGAAAGAAGTCAACACTTAATTTTATTAAACAATAAATAACTTTTTCGAAAGCTCGCAAATTGTATGCAAAAGACTTCCTTCATTTAAAAAATTTCAGAATCCTTGAGCTGAGAGGAAACATTTGCTCGAAAAAAAGAAAATTATTCTATCAGTAAGTCGTTATTCGAACTTTCTGCAGTTTTTCTTCTTTTTTTTTTTTTTTTTTTTTGAATATTAATGGCTGTGATGCTATAACCATTTTTAATTTTTATCTTATGTTTACTTGAAAACTCCTATCGTCTGACAGAATGAACATTTTCATTATTATCAAATATACAGCAAAAATAAAAAACAAAAAGTTATGAGTTATGAAAAATAAAAATTAAAAAGAAGTTAAGGAAATTTAAGTTCTGGAAATTGAAACTTTTATTGCATAGGAATACATTTATTAATAAATCATAAAATAAATCTCTTTTAGAATCAGAATTCTGAATTATAAATTCAGTTCTCAAATTCTAATTACTGAATCGTTGTCTTCAAATCCAGAACGCTACAAACATTATTCTGATTATATTAATTAATTTTCAAACTCATAAAACAACTTCAGAAATTTAAAATTAAATTGTTTAAAAGTTGAAATAATTAAAATACATATATTATAATTCGTGAATTAAAAGTTACTTAAAACTGCTTTATCATTGATATAGTACCAACTTTACACAAATTTTTTCTTACTTTATGCAAAAATTTTACGTACTCACGTAAGTGTGAGATGAATGAGGGGGTGGAAATGAACGAAACAGTTTCAAAATAATGTCGAAATTGTTGCCAAGCTGTTAAAGACTCTTATCACAGTGATGCCAATAGGAAACAGCTTATCACTACTTATGATAATATTATTAAAATGTTAATCTATCAATAGAAAATGGAATTTTTATGAAACGAGTTGTAAGTTTGGCATTGGAGATCATAAAATTTCGAAAAATTTTCAAATCATATTATCATTTCATGTTTTCAGCTTTAAATATGATATAATTTCAAATTTTGAGTGTATTACGAATTTTTATTTTGAATATTTACGAAAAATTGAGAAATGTTTGCTAGAGAGAATAACTAAGATCTTGGCAATTCAAAGTTAAAAACTGATTGTAAAAGCGGATTAAAGCGAACGATCGTAAAAAAAGTAGAGATCTTCAGAGGATATAACATATGAGAATATTTATTGAGGAATCAACATAGCACATATGAGATAGTTGCATATGAAAAATTGGCAGATATATCAATATTTAATAAGAAACATCTTCACATCAATGAATCAATAGCAAGCACACCTTTACTTTTTGTTTACGTTACATTTGAAACTTGTTCAGACGATTATTTTTCTTTTTTTTTTCAAAGTTTCTTCAAATTCTTTTTTTTTCTTTTTTTTCTCTTTTTTTTTTTTTTTTTCGGAAAATTTTGGATAAACGAGAAAAATATTATAGAATTGAATAGAAATGCAAAAATTAAAAGAAAAAAAAATTTGAAGTTCTTTTAGTATAACAGATAAGGTTGATTAAGTAAGAGGAAAAAATGACTGAATGAATTCAATTGATGTATTTTAAATTTTCAATGAAAAATAGAATTTAGTTGCATAGCTAGCAGAATTATTCTATTCATCAAGATTACCGTATTAAAATATGAAATCACTCAACTCATGATGAAGTATACTTCTGAAGTCTGTTTCAAAAAATAAGAGAAAGGAAAATTGAATAAACATTATTTTCTTTAGATAAATCAATCTAGCTAGAAGTAGAAAGATGAAAAGTATAAACAAGCTTATCAAGTGTTAAAGTCTTCACTAAAACAGACGAAGCATTTGCTGAATCTTTTTGGTTTGAAAAGGCAAAAGATCGGGAATATTAAATGGAAATAAGAAAGTACTTGCCAATAATAAATTTACTCTATTCGTAATTTCATATTATTTCGCAAGATTTTATCTAAATTTTAGGCATTTGCATTAAATGCATGTAAAGAAACATCGAGGAAGTTATCGCAGCAACCTAATGATGTCAATAGTGAAATGATGACATTTTGAACTGAGAATCGAAAAAAAAAAGTGAAGTTTGAAACTAATAGACAAAAAAAAAAAAAAAAAAAAAAAAAAAAAAAAAAAAAAAAAAATTTAAAAAAAAAAAAAAAAAAAAAAAAAAAAAAAAAAAAAAAAAAACAATGAAGTTTGGTGTTTATTTGAACATAATGGTGAAGTTAAGTTCGAATATTAGCAGATGCCTTTTGATATTAGATTTAGAAAAAAAATTTTTCCTTTTTTCTTTTTTTTTCGATGTCTTAGCAACCAAATGTCTTTGTTCGTACGGCTAACTTCCTTGCACCTATAGCATATTTTTAAATCACGTCATTTTCGTAATTTCTCGCAATTTTTGCTCACACTGTTCAAAAACAATTTGTTTTTTTACTTTTTTATTATAATTTCTGGGTGCTTGCTGAAATGTCGCAATTTGTGAATAACTCTTGATGACTTCAGTATCCTTACATTCATATTTTTGATTTCAAAAAGCATGCTGGAGTAGGATTCGAATTTCAACCGATTGTAATGCAATAGTTTAAGGAGTTTTGATTTGAATTTTCAAGATTCAAATTAAATTTTTGATTTCCCGTTATCACGTGCATTACTTTTGTTACTACTGAAATAACTATTTTCAGAATTTCTAAAAATTGCAGAATAATGAAAATTAGGAATGGAAATTCACTTATTGCCAAATCTCTGCAGAATAATTCAAACAGGCTTATTGCTATTCGATCATCATTCAATTTCATTTACAACACAATTTGTACTCTGTATAGATTATTTTCGAATAAATTCATGAATTATTTAATGATTTAGGTAAAGTTTCAAATAAATTTGACAAACAAATTGTCAAAATTTTGAAAATATTGCGACAAATATAAAAAATATCCAAATTTCTTGTATTCATGATTGCCATGCAACGTTTCCCAAATATGAATGAGAATAATCTCATTTTTAGACAAGTACTTTCCGGAATAAATCATGTGAAATATATCTCTTATACGTCAATCAATGAAAACTGCCGATCAGAAAATGCGTTGCGGTGATTTCAATTTCAATACGAAATTTAATGCTTTTAAGAAATACAACTATCCTTCTTTCAGTATCTATGGATTCTGATAAAATACTGAAAGATACTGAAATAAAAATTTAAATTTAATGCTAAGATACTGAAAGAATCCATAAATGATACTATAGCGTTGGATTTTCTATATTTCATAAGCTGAACCTTCATTTTAAAAAAAATCATTCATATCTCATGTATTTAGAGACATAAATATATCTTAAAGGAAAATGGCCAGAATAGACTGTTTGGTCTCGCAACAATGCATTCTGGCATCATAATATCAGATACAGCAAAACATTCCATATATTTAAATCAAATTTAAAAAATTATTTAAATAAGCTTGATTGCTTTCAATTATTTGACATTTCCAGACTTTGTCGGAAAACCGAAATTAGTTTATATTGTTAAGGAAATTTAAATATTAGCAATCTTGTGCTTCTTATTTAATTTGTAAATAGTTTAACATCAAAAGCGTATTATCCGGTGCTGACAAAGATCGCGTACCCTCTAATGTTTTCACATAAACAATCTGTTACTGAAAGATTTGTGAATTTTATTATTTTAATGAAAATAGTCCGAAGTGGGCAATCTTATTATATCTCTCGTGATTATAAAACTACCCACCGAATTTGCTTAACTCCACAGACAACAACAATTCTTCTTGAACTAACGCTCAACCCTTTCGGAATCCCTCCTTCTTTCCTGATCTCCAATTTGGCGCCTCAGAATCTCGCTTTGTTTAACTGTTAGTTGGAGCGTTTGGCGGGAAACATGTTTACCCTAATATTATCGGCCTGTTGGTATATTTGAAATTAGCGCTAAATTAGAGAAATTTTTACTTTCACGCTCCTACTTCCATTTTATAATCTTTATTTTCATTTTCATTAATCGCGTTGCAATATCATAACTTTGTTTTTTACGAAGTTTATAATTAATACCGAATGAAGTATCTGTCATCAAACTTCGTCTGTAGTCGTCCCACACTTTCCCAAGTAACTATTTTAAAGCTCTCTCAAACACTCTCCTTAAAATATCTTCCAAAAAGTTTCCACAATTTCCAACAAACTTCTTTTTTTTTTTCGACTTCCGTGATGTTTGAGGTAAGATGGTCTATTTTGCTTGATATTAACCAGTTAGTGATTGCCATCCTTATCTATTATTTCTTAGGTTACTATTCACTAAAAAAAAAATATCATCTGGATATATACTAATCCAGATAACTAGTTTGGTTCATTGATGTACCCAAAAATTCTAGCATATTCTATAATTCTGTGCAATAATATCAAGATTTGGTGAAAATTATAATTTATTTTACTTGAAAATTAAAATCAATTCATCAACCGAATTAAAATTCTGGAGGAAATTTGATTAAAAATTACTCCTGAAGGAATTTAACCGAATTGATTCATTAACATGCTTAAAATTCTATAGGAATATTAGGTATATTTAAATTTTTGTGTTACTAAAGATTCTCTAGAAATTAATGAGAATACTATTCGGGCGTTGTCGATTCGCTAAAGAATATTACTATCAAACGACCATAAAGGAAGATACCGATCGATTCATTAACAACAAAAACAGTCATGTCAAAATATTTCAAATATATTCGGCTAAATAATTCAAAGCCACTTAAATTTTTTAGAAAAATATTGATTGCTGTATTGAAATATAAATTATTGACTGACTCAAAAAACAAACTGAGATCTTTCTTTAATCTATTTAGAATAAATTATGCATCACTTCATGTCCATTTTTAATTTTCAGACTAGTCCGATTCTTTCATTTCTGAATTCTCCGCCAACGTTAACTAGGATGATTACTTATTGAAAATTTATCATTTATGAATTCTTCATCAGTACCACATAAAATAATCAATAAATTTCGTGATTTAAACAATTTAATTTTTAATTACTTAATTTTGAAATAAATATTACTTGTTAATTGCTAATGTCCTTAATTGTTACTTTTTACTATTTCCACTATAAAAGATGATGGAGTTTTTTAAATGGCTTATTGCCGTTCTTCTTTAATCGTGACAATTATTGAGAGTTCTTGTTTAAGACATTATATTAATTTTTACTTCCATTAAAATTATTAATCGAAAAAGTAATTTTACAAAACAGCGAATATTTAGTTTGCGAGAAATTTGGGTGATCTCTCCTTAAAAAATACCCCTTAATTTGATTACTTGATTACTTTAATTACTATAAATTCAATTTGATTGTTGCTAATTTACCTTGAGTATTATAAATTAACTTTGCTTATTGTTGATTCATCTTAATTATTGTTAATTCGCCTTCGTATGATATATACGAGGATCAATAGCTTCATAACTTCCAATCTCTTTCGATAATTTGTCAAGTAAGTAATTTTGTAAATCATTGTTACTTAATGTTTCTTCAATAGTTCGTGTTGCATTTTCAATTCGTGCTATTATATCCTGAAAGTTGGCAATCTGATAATCAATATTATGATAATAATAAATCTAAAATATTTAATATAAGTTTTGTTTATAAGACTTATTTCAGATTAATTCTATATCTATCACTTGTGTAGGAAAGATCAAAAATATTACGAAATTTATCATCCTTTTTTTTAATGATACTAAATAAATTGGTAAATGAATTAAAGGAAAAAATTGATGAAAATACAATAAGACAGAAAGTTAGCCTAGCAATAATTTAATTGATTGGCCAAAGCCTAGTGAAAATATTATTAGATTAAACAGCCAAGAAACTAAAGTAAATTGATGCAATTACCTGAATGGTATTTCGTTCATTATCGTCAATAGTATGTTTGAGAACTACTTTCAGAAGTAAATTATATCTCGTAAGGCATTGCATCGGATTCGTCAAAGCGTCCAATAAACTTTGTCGCCTCAGCATATCTTGCGATTCTGTCCACTGAAATTTCACGTAAACATTAGAAATTAGAAAAAATGAAACTGTTCTAGAACTAAAAACTTGAATATATTGTTTGAAATTTGAAAAAAAAAGAAAAAAAAAAGAAAACAGAAGAAGTTTGCCAGAATTGAAAAATTAAATTTGAATTACAACTATGGAATAGAATTTAAATAAAAGTTATTTGAAAATTTATGATTTCTTAAAAATGTTGAAAGAATCAATAAATTTGAGGAACCACAGGCTAGTCATTTTCTTTTCTGATTTTTTACTATTTTTACCGGATTTCTCAATCATATAGATATACATACATGATTTAGAAATCCGGAAAAACTGTGAATAAATTTAATGGTTTAATCAGATATAATATCAGTTATTTCTCTTCAAACGGAATGATCGATTCAAAATTGAAATAATAGCGACAAAATGATTTGTTTACCTTAACGAATTCGCGAAATAGAATATTTTCTTTTTCACATTTCTGTATATAATTGTGACAATCGGCATAACCATATATAAAAGATTTATAGCGAAATCGCCATTCATCCATTCGTTCAAAACCGTATTTCAAGATCGCTGGATCAAGAGAAGTACCATTATTTCTGAAAAAAAAAACAATTTTTTATTATCATAAGTATTTCATTCCATTTTACCATACTTCGAATAAATATAATTTCTTGAGAGAAAAATCTCCTAAATGAGCTAAAAAATAAATTACAAATTATCAGAAATTTCCAATTTCCAGCAATCATTTTTCTACGAGTATGCATCTTATATTGAATTTTCAAAAATAAAATATAATACTTGAAAAAAAAAAAAAAAAACCTTGAAGTTTGAAGCATTCGTAGTACCGCTTCTTTCCAAAATTTCGAATTATGAACATAAAGTTCGGGATAATTCAGGAATACGCGACGTAGGTTAATATCACGCATAAAGCCTAGTTCTTGCATTTTTAGAAAGCATTGGCAAAATTCGTTCATTTGTTTTAGAAGCTAAAGATAATCATAAATTTTTATAAAATTATAAAAAAAAATTCTGAAAACAAAAAAAAAAGATATCATTGCTCATTCTTATCATAATTAATCATAAAAATTCATTCAGTTATACTCATATTTTAGCTTCATATTTTGGAACATTTGAGACTTAATTTCATTTCCATTAATTTTTAAAGTTTGTAATTATTCATGTGAAAATTATAATTTGTAAATTTTTTGGTAAATTAAATTCCAAAAATTGCTCAGTCTTTTTTTCGAAACTATTCCATCACATATTCATACACAATTTTTTATAAATTTCAATTTTTCCTTCTTTCTTTCTTTTTTTTTTTTTTTTTAGAAAAGAAAACAAGAAATTTATTTGCCCGCAAATATCGATGTTCCATTATGACAAATTTCCAAATAGCTTCTTGCTGTTCATATACATGTTTGCCTAATTCATCCTAAAATATTGACAACTTAAGTGTTAACGAATTTTAATTTTGCATCTATAAAATGATAAAAACTTTAGGAAAACTTGGCAAAGTGTATTTCGTCTGATCAATCGGTCAAATTCTGATAGATTTCTATACTCGGACAATTACGAATTAGCAATATCTTTTAATTTTCAAAATTTCAAAAAAATAAGCTCTTTTATGCAATATATATTTAAGATTTTTAATACTTTCGTCCAAATTGTCTAATGATTTTATAACGGAAGTTCATGGAAATCTTTGATAGAATATTGCTATTTAAATGGCAACTCCATGATAAATTGATATCAGCTGATATCATTCTTGCATTATGATAAATTCTTGTACTGAATGATAACTTATCATATTGTAATAAAAATTTATCAAGTTCGAATTTTAATGTAAACTTACACTATTATGAACAATACTGGTCCAATGCATTTCAAGTTCAAGCATTGGTACAGATTTCTGTACCTCATCTTTCACTAACGTCAAATGTGCAAGCATTTCGTCCTTAGCCTAGAATAAATCAAGTATTTAATTTTTCAAGTACATATTCAAAATTTAACTCTGCAATAAGTAAAAAAGAAAAAAAGAGAAAAAATACTTAACCCTTCCCAAAAATAAACTTCGATTGACAATAGCTATGCTGTACAAACGTCTAATTCTATCAGCGCTCAGAGTAATCGAGGACAAATTTTTTGAACATGTTGGCTGATTCGATGCTTCACTAAAATAACAAATCAATAAGTAAAATGACTCAAAATTGAAAAACTGAAAAAAAAAGGAATGAATAAATTTTATTTCAAATTTTTACTTTTTTAAAATAATTTTTTCTGAAAAAACAAGCATTAGAGAAGCATATGAAGACATAATCAAAACATTGAAAAATGCCAAATAAAGTAATGAGCATATGTTAATAAAACTTTTAAATTTGCTGCAAATCAGAAATCATTAATTTTGCCTTTCACAATATATATATATACATTCAAAATTTTAAAGTTTAAATACAATTTTCTTTTGAAATTCATTTGATTACAAATCAATGTAATATCAATGAGAGAATTAATCCAAGCAATAATCATAAAAATCATAAAACGGAGATTTCGGAGTTTTAAATTTCTCTATTTACAATCGAAGCACAAATTTTAGTTTGTATATAACAGATTAAATTTTTATGATGTCATATAAAATCAACTGGTTCTGTTGTTCTAAATAATTCTAAAATTTGGTTTCGTTCTGAATGATTCAGCTCTTCTCTCTCATTTAATCTATCAATTTTGTGAAATATTGAAATTCTTGAAAATAATTCAGGAAAAAATATGTCTAGCATTCAGGGGACCATATTTTAGATGTATATTCCAAGAAAAATCTAGCAAATTCTTCACAATTACGTACCATCAAATTAATGATACATAAGAAATGTCTTTAATATGTTGCAGAAAAGTGATCTTGAAATAAAGTGATCGTAAAATCTCGAAGATTGTTTATTTTATGACAGACTTAATTCAAGTTTTATCAAATTATCAACTACAACTAGTAGTATTACTGATAATGAAGAAAAACTTGATAAAAATTTCAAATAAAAATGGAAAAAAAAAGAAAGGAAAATGTCTGCTAATTCATTCTTTCTTGCTCTCTCTTTCTCACTTTTTTTAGCAATAAGAAATGAAATTTTTTTTTTTTTTTCTAAAACTTGGACAATCCTTATTAGTTTAGGACTTAATAAGTCTTTACTGTATAAACACTTAATCAATGCCTAACTCGAATAGCAAAATTGGAATCATTTAAAGGTTAGAAGTAAAATGATAGATTTTTTAGATTGAGATCAAAAAATGAATTGGTTTTTTTCGAAATGTTGAGACTGAGCACGATGAATTATTCCTTATTCAAGAAAACGAATTAATGGATGGAAGATTCGGGAAATAATTTGTTTCTTCGAAAAGGTGTAAATAGGTGAGTTAATAGAAATAAAAAAAAGTTGTATTCTATAAATTCCTATAAATTTACCGCACAGCAAAATTTGAACCTTCTCGAGGAAGAAAAGATGGAATTATGAAAGTAAAACCAAAGACGCTTTTATCACTTACGAAGTTTTTTCGATGAAAATTTTATAGAAAAATGAATCTATTTATTTATTTGTTTTTTTTGTTAATTAATTGCTATCGAAGCAATGAAAAATCAATAAAAGTATTTTCTCTTCGCAATCGATTCACCTTCTAATTGATAATCAATTTATCTTGTAATTAATAACTTATTCATCTTCTTTTAATGGATGTAGTCATTTAAATTTAAATATTATTGATAGTATTTATTTACTACCAAATGTTGATGAAAATTTTCACTTTTTTACTTAAATAGATTGGTAAAATTATGGAAGATATTAATTTGACTGCTTATCACTTATCCAGAGATTGCTTAATTCGGCAAGATGAAGCTATCAACTAAAATCAAAGATTATTTCTACTACTTATATTCGCAATAAAAATTTTTTTTTTTATTCGGTCGCAACTGTTAGTTGAAGAAATAATGGAACTGCAAAATGCAATGATTATGTTTGCAGCACTAATATGCGAATAAATGCAAGCAAATCTCATAAAAAACATAAGTAAAATGTTGTGAAGTGCGATCCGAAGAATGAATAAACGAATTATCTACAATTCGCAAATCCTTGTTCGAATAAACTCAATAGTTTATTAATATTTCTATTAATAAACTCAATAAATTCAATATTAGAAGTCCAGAATGTATTAAAAGGCCAATGAAGACACGTTTTAAAATTTTCAAATTTATTCTCTCATATTGTTCAAATCTTTAGAAAAGAATTAGATAATTTTACGATACAGTGTATTATCATATTTGTGAGAAAGATAACGCAAGAGAAACAACGGCATAATATTTTTTTTTTTTTGTTTTTTTCGTTTTTTTCCAAAATTTTATTTCAATAGTTTTGAAGATATAAAATACAAATTAATAGTTATGCAATTGGCTCATTCGTGAAATAATTAAATTCGTTAATTTAATTATCACATATCAAAAGAAAAAAAATGCAATTTTTCTTATGTATCTTAAAAGTTATGCAAATTTTTGATTTTTGAAATAAATAATTTAGCTATCATAAATCAAAAGAAAAAAAAAGTGAAGATAATAGAAGAAAAGCCTACTTGAATAATATCGATTGATTTGTTGATGGATTTTTCTGAGTTTTTAACTCAAAATCTTTACAATCACTTCTTGAATGTGCCAGTGATGAAAGATTGCCTCGAATGAGCGAAAACTAAAATTTATACAATAATAATGCTATTTTATGACATTTTCCATGTTTGATATGTCGAAGAACCTGGAACAATTTGTTTAAATCAACAAGATTGGCAAATATTTATTGATATTTTAGGACAGAAATCATTTTTAGAAGTAATGAAATTGATTAAATTATATGAAATACCAGAAAGTAAATTCATTTTTGTAAAAGGAATTTCTAAAATTTCAAATGTTCAAACAAAAAAAGAAAGAAAAAAATTGATATTATGGATAATCATTTAGCTGATAAGTTGTTTTTGCAATGAAAATTGTCGGAAAAAGAAATTTCTTTATATCATGATGAATAAAAAAAAGAAAGATCACAAACTATTTATTATTTTATTTACTATTTGAGTGGAAAAATTAGTAATCGCTTTATTTGTAATAAGCATTAGATTCAATTCTATCATACTTTATAACAATTTTAAATTGAATTAATATGAATTGAATATTATAACAAATATTTGGCTAGAATGCCAAGATTAATAAAAAGTCTCAGTAGATAATTTATATTTGACAAGGATAAATGTCAAGTCTAAGTTCATTTCAATTGCTCTTCCTAGTAATTCAATCGTTTGGTTTCAATGGAAATATTTGGAAAGGTAAAATGGAAGAAATTAATTAGATGCTTAAATTATCTAAAAATCTAGTGGCTTAATCTAGGAGAAAAATGCTCATGTAAGTGATATGATAACAAATACGGAAGTAAGAAAGAAGGAAATTTGTAGAAGTCAAAAGAAAAAAAAATAAAAAAAAAAATTCAAGCAAATTTTCGCGGGAATTTGTCAGTAAAAGAATATAATTATTAAGCTTAATAATAATGAAAAAAAAATTAAATTACTAATTGATTAATTCAATTTCTCGATATGCAGATTTAGCAGGAGAACTTTTTTGCACGCATGCAATTGCAATTTCAGAAAAACATTTTCATTATGAAAGTTTAAAAATTGCAGTTGAATCAAATACTAACCAATAGTGAGTTGACTGACGAAGTTATTCGTGCCATTCCCTTACGTGCTGAAAGTTTAAAAACGTGAACTCACGTGATTTGTTAATAACATAGAAGTATAATCAACTATCGAAGCTAATCATACAATTAAATTCAAATATTTTAACAACAAACATAAAATGTTTAATATCTAAAATTTGCCAAATTAATTTCAAAAAAAATGGCAAAGGTGAAAGGTCAAAAGAAAAGACAAGTGCAACAGATAATACAAATATGTTATAGTTATATTCAGGATCAGATAGCAAGATAAGATTCATGGAAAACTCAATTAATTTCGGCAATCTTGACAGGAGTCTAAGTTTTACGACTTTGATTAAGATTTTTTAATAATTAAAAGTGAAGTTTCGTGAATTTTGAGCAAGTAGTGATATGAGTGCAAGATTACTCTTGATCGATATCATTAGTTCTTGATGATAATGCTGATAATACTATATCATATACAAATTCTTGATTTGAATTTTTATTTCCTTCTTTTCTCAAATAATCTTTCTTCCTCTTTCTATTTTAATTATTTGGAAAAAACTCTTCTCAAAAACCGTTCATATTTCTATCATTCCCATTTCACACAATCTAAGAAATGAAAAATCCTTATTCATTTCATTCTTTTAGACCGGAAATTTCATTTTATTGTCAATAATATCTTATTTTTTCAATTCAAAATATAAAAAGAAAAACTTTGTTTTATATTTTTTTCCAGAAAAGAATGAAATAATAGTAAATTAATGATAGATAAAGAAATGATAGTGACAATAATAAGAAATGAGAAAATGGTGACAAGAAAGATTCTTAAATTGATACTCAGTTTTCATTAATCTTAAATTATTAGTATCAAAAGAATTGATCAGAAATTACAACGTAAAATTTACGCCTGATAGAAGAACTTGTGATATTTGATGAAATAATTTGATTCAAAAATTTTCTACCGATCAATCAATTTATGTCTCATATATTGCATATACTATATGGCCAACGAACTAACCATTGGTCAATTTTGTATAAGGCTTCTTACGTGATTAGTTCCTGACATTTGTATATCTGAATTTCGTTATCATAAATATTCCCCAGTTATGAATCATTAAATCATTAATATCATAAACTTTCAAATCAGTAAACTAATCATTATTAATTTTATCAAAAATTCATAATCATGAACATTTTTGACGATACTTAATAATCGAATTACAAACAATTCGCAGGATGGACGAATTCGGTGAGAGAGAGAGAGGGAGAGAATTCGTTGCTATATAAAATACTGAACGGTTTGAAACAGAAAATGTGAAAAGTTTGAATTCTAACGAATTTTTCTTTCCAGACATCAAACATGTGTCCAATTTCTTTGTTTGAATTTTTCAATTCAAATCACTTTTCATTTCATTAAAGTAACTTTCGCTCTGAAGAATTAAAATTTATGTAAATTTAAAAGCCAAATTTTATTACTTAGGCTAGTAATGTCAAATCGATATTGATATAATCAGTATTATAGTTCTTCCTTGCAGTGACCTTAACGAAAACACTGATTATAGACAACTTCATCCATTTAATAGCAATTATTGTTTGCAGATAACTAATCTTTTAAATATTTCTGATAAAAACTGTTAAATAATTACTTAATTATATTAATAAATTCGTCAAACTTCAAAAACGTATCAATCTAACAATCTCGAAATCATAGATAATCAGGTAATATAAGATAGTTGAATGGTGCGATCCACGTGAATCTTCTAGAACTTACACTCACTAAAAATTTTTTTTTCCTTAACAGATTTCAATGGTAGATTGGTGGAAATGTATCTCAGAATGAATTAAAAAAAATCTTCCTTCATTCTGAATGTTTGCTGCTTCTTTTCTTTTTTTATTTTTATTTATTTTTCTACTTTTTTTTGTAGAAAATTTCGTTTATTGATTTTTTTAAGTAGAAATTTATTGATCAAAAAATAAAAAATCATGCAAATTTTGCATTCAAAATAACTTGAGAAAAAAAAATCCAAAACCATAGATAAGATTAAAATTCTAAATATTTAATCGAATTTTTCCAACTTCTCCACCCGTTTTTGCACAAAGTTTCAACTTTCAAGATTTCATATTCAGATTCATTTCTCTTTGCCATTGAAAAATTTTTGTTTTTTTCAAACTCATTGAAATGTCCCCAATGAAATCTTGCATGCATTAATTAATGATGGATCTTATCATTTGAAATTTTAAGAAAAAAGAAAACAAATATTGAAGGAATTTGCATGCTTCATTTCAGAAAATTAAATTAATTTGTTACAAGATGGCTTGCAACAATTTCTTGCTTGCTTATCATCAATCGATAAGCAAGAGATAAGGAAGAAAGGCAATGACTATAGATGTAAGGATTTAAAAGAGCAGAATTTAGCCTGTTTTATCATCGAAGTCTTACTCGAGGACCATGCTGTAGTAGTTAATAGCAATAAAGGAATCTTGGATAAACAAGCAAAACTCCTTCAAATAGAAGACTTAATAATCGATCGTTTGTTAGTATTATAAATTTACATCACTTTCAAATCAAACCAGTTCATTTTGATAAAAAACAATTTCTCAGCAGAAAGAGAATAAAATTCTCAGGAAAATGAGATAAAACTTTTCTTGCATGAAAATTTAATCTTTAAAAATCAAAAGTCTGGAATTTTTTCAAAAAAATGTTTAAAAAACATGCTTATTCAGTCCCGAAAATATTTTACTAGCTTTTTATCGCATAGAAAAGTATTCAGAATAGAACAAAATAAAAAATTAATTAAAATGGTCTTTCAAATTTCAATTTGCACTTTCACTTTTTCCTAGAAAATTAAAAATTTCATTTTTTTAGCCAAATTAAGCCAAGTACGGCACAAAATTACCATGTGCAATGATTTGTCGACCTCTGAGAGAATTGATATCACTATTGTCCGGAAGCAATGTATCAGAATTTTCCATGAAAAACAACACTTCCGATGGTTTTAGGCCAAGTCGACATGAACAATCATCTAAACAATCACGAAGTCTTTTTCTTTGATCCGGTTGTACTTTTTCCGGATTTCCGATTACATTTCCTGAAAAATTGGGAAAATAGGAAATGATTGTGAGTAAACGGCAAAGTAATGAAAAAAAAAAAAATGTTTCATAGGAATTTGGGACGTTACGTATAAATGTATTTATTTCGTGTGAGGGATCTAAAATCAAATTTAAATTTTAATTTTTTTCTGTATGCGATAGTTTATGGAATTTTCAAGGAAGAATACTATATTGGTAAAGAAAGATAACTTGACAAATTATCAAAAACTGTCGTATAATCAAATACGCTGTAAAATTAATCTAAAATCAAATTGGAAAGAAACATCGAATGTTTTTGGAATTTATTGTAATAATAAATAAATCTGCTATTAAGCATCATCGCTTATGATTGTATGGAACTTTTTTTCTCCACTAATTAATTTCAGAATTTCTAATTAATTCTTTAATAGCCGATATATTTATCATAATGAGCAAAACTGCTCTCAATTTTACTCATTATGAGATGATAAGAATACATCGATTATTAAAGGATTAATTGGAAGTTCTAAAAGCCGTTCCAATTAATTATTTTTAAGACCGATATATTATTTAAGTTTCCATAAGTCGGAATCTGTCATAGATAGATATCAGGATTGTTCAGATTTAGTTATGAAGCTTCTAACTGAATATAAGTGATTCAAGTATTAACCTTTGGATCGGCGTATTGTAATAAATAAAATAAAACTTCTAAATTTGAACTTGAATACTGGATGAAAATCTTTTTAAAACAAGAAAGAACTTCTTTAAGAATTGTAGAAAAGACTTGATCGCACATTAATGATTTTTTTCAGAAAATTTTTCTTTTCTCAACCAACAAGAAAATAAACTTAGCAGTATGTACAATAAAAGAATTTAAAAATGAATTCAAATAATTTGAGAATTGTTTTATTTGAATACATTTTGCAGAAATATTTCTTTCATTTTAGTTTTGCTAATGTCTTCATATTGCAATAAATGGAAAATAATTAATAAATGGGATTTAATCAATCAATTGAGTACAGAATAGAAAAGTTCGATTTGTGAAGGTGCAATATTCATTACTAAAATTACAACTATCAAAATTAAAAGCATAATTGACCGGTTCATAATCAGGATCGGTAAAATCAGTTTAGTCGTTACAATCAAAATTGTCAGAACCAAAATAAAAAAAAAAGAATTAACACAATTAAAAAAGTTTCTTTGACAATTGGTATTCAGATTTACTGGAATAGAAACTGCCGAGATTTATTAAAATTAATGTATACGACTAACGCAAGCAAAAATTTTTTTTTTTTTTTGAAAACAAATTTTTGAGAAAAAAAATTTTTTAGACAATATTTGTAAAAGTATATATCATTATAATATGATTATTGCCAATATTTTCATTTTCTTTCTTTTTTTCTATTTCTCTTCCCTAAAATTAAAATAAAAAATAAGTAAAATTGTGAAAAATAGTCTTCCTGATATACGTAAATGCATGATGCAGCTGTTATATAATCATCAAATGTTCATCAATGTTCTATAATCTAATCATCAAATGACATAATTCGTTTAATTCTTAGTACTAAAGATTGTAAAATTCATTAGAAATGACTATTTCAAGACAACTTTTATTTATATATTTCGTTTTCCTAAGCTTAAAGATAGATATTATCTCTTTTTTTCACGCTATCTGAATGAATAATTATCAGAAAATAAAAAAAGAAGAAAAAAACTAACCATATTCATCTTGATATTCGACATCAAATGCTTTGCAACATTCATTTCTTCGATCAGGATCCATCAAAGAATAATGATTCTGAAATGAAAATAGCGAAATGAAAGACGACCTGCTACAACGGTTGAAAATTTATTTTCCTATTACTTGAATTTTCCGCGTAGTCTTATAATCAAATTTATGAATCCCATGAGAATTTTATATCAGATAAATCTAATAAATACAATTTTAAATTGAACGATGCAGTATTCTGATGTCTTTATTTTCTACTTTAATATCCTCCAAAGGTATAAATAAAACTCCTCGATAATCTAAATAAAAATCTCTACGACATATTGTATAACTCGTCAAATGAATAAATTTTTTTTTTTTTTTTGTTAGAAAAAAATTTTAAAAAAAAAAAGTGCGCTATTAAATATCACTCAAATCTAAATAATTATTGATTATTCATTTTTTATTTTTTATTTTTTGATTTACTTTATATTTTCTTACGCTTTTTAAGCATTTTCTTTATTGCTGACTTCTTCATTCAATGTGTTATTTGCATAAATGTCGTTGAAAATTTATTAAAGCAGTGGTCATCACAACGAGTTTTGACCTTTGTAACAAGAAATATAATCTGACTATGGCAGGTATTTAATCTTTACATGTTTTTAAGTGAATACAACTTGTAGAACAGGTGACTACGCACCTCATGTAAAAATTAAAAAAAAAGTTTACTGATTTGATCTTTCCGATTGCTAAAAGTTTTTATTTATGTTTAGATTATACAAGCAAACATAAGTTCATTTAATTTCATCATTTATTGCATGGTCAGTCTTTTGGTCATTCAAAATAATTCGATCGCAGTTGATTAATTGGCGGTATTTTTTTATCTCTTGATATCTCGTTTAGAATCAGTCTATTACTGATCTTCTCCATTTGTTCGCAGAATGACAAATGACCGATCATAAATAACTATAAATCAAATTTAGCAGTTGCATAATAATGGATAGAAAAGCATATCGAATTAAAATGTATTATTAAAACATATTCTAATTCTGAATGCTAACTACAAATATTATCTGAAACTGAAAGTGTCGCATGAATTATAAATGTTGTTTAGCACTATTTTATATGTAAAAAACAGATAGCATTGTGAGATTATCGTACGTTTATATCTTTCGTATAAGTATTATATTAAATACAATTTATCACTTTTGTTTTGTTTATACCAAATTCCTAAGGATAAATGTATTTTCAATTTTTATGATCTGTGAAATTTCACGAAATTTAATTCAGCTTGAATTGCTTATTTCAACCTAAACTGATCAAATATATCGTTAATAATTCAATTTCATTTTTCCTTTTCAACATAACCAAATTTTTCAAATATAATTTAAAACGACGACAGCGGCCAGGCCAGTACAAAGAAAATTAATGTCGTGGGAAAAATATGAATAATTTTAATGAATATATGAGAAAAAATGACAATTTAATTTTTATAAATATATGAGAAAAAAATTATATAACTTATAAATAGGAAAAAAAAGGACATTTACCGAAACATTTCCTGGATTATTTTCATAGATCCTTTTCGATTTCAATCTTATATTGCTTTTCGTTTCTCCGAACATTTTTCCAAATTAATCTCGATGATAATGAATCTAAAAATGATAATAGTGAAAATTATACTGACAATAATATTTATAATAGTAATGTTGACGAAAAAAAGGTGGGATCAATAGAGTGATGGAAGTGTTGCATCAATTACTACTGAATTATTGATTGTGAATCAATAAATAAAAGAAATGAATAAAATTTTTCATTTCAACAGAAATCAGTTAGTATCTCGAGGATAACAACAAAATAACAATGCAACTATTCATCCATTTGAAAATTCGATTAGTGGTAGTGATAAAGTGATAAGATGAAAAAGAAAATGAACAGTGATACTTTTAAACAAAAATTTGGAAATATGCAAATTAAAAATTTCACATGGAAATTTTTTCATTATCCGATCAATACTAATAAATTTAAAGATCAAATTTTTTCTTATTTTGTAAATCCAAACTCTGTTGCTTTTTCTTTTTTGATTTTAAAAATAATTTTTGAAATGGAAAATGCGCTTTTGGACAAACATTTCAACCAAATAGTTTATCTTTGTATTCATAACATGAATCCATTATCAAAATTTGATGTTAAGTTAAACAGTTGAAGAAATTAAAATGAAATATCTAATTTCTTGTTTCTCTGAAACTAAGAAAGCATCGCAATGGATTAAAACGACTATTGATAAATAACATCGAATTTATCTCGATTACACTGTATTGATAAGATCTGCATTGATAAAAGCAGAGAATAAGGTATTTGGCCTGAGTCAACAAGAGGAGGATGGATGATGTTTCCAACTTATCAGACATTTAACAAAAATCAAATATGAACAATTCCTTTTTTGAAATTTGAATTAATACAAAGTAATAATGAAATTATAGTTGCAACATTCTGTAGTTTTGCAGTATAATTGGGTTGCAAAAATTTTTATAATGCTCAAAAATCATTGGATTTTTAACTTCACTATTTAGAACAAAAAATTTTGATAGACATGAATATCTAGCTAGTTGATATGATTATTATAAAAACAAAATGATAGTGATAATGATGAAAAAATGATGATGAATTGATGATATGATTATTATAAAAACAAAATGATAGTGATAATGATGAAAAAATGATAATGATTTGGAAAATAATAATAAAATGATAACATAAATGAAAGTAGAATAAAGCCTTGAATATAAGAAAAGGATGGCAATTAAAAGCTTAAGAAAACTGAAAAATGAGCCTATGGATAGTTTCAGAATTTGTCTTGACACGAAATATCTAATAATAATGAATAAAAAATAGAGAGAGAAGTTTCAGGCCTGAGGCTTGCCAAGTTTCAGGCCTGAACCATCTTTCGGCACTTTCCATTCTTTTTGTCTCCGATGGTCAAAATTCAGGCTTAAACTTCAATAGAAGGGCCTTGGATGCTTTATATTTTTCATTTTCATGCAATAACATATTATTGTTAAATTACTTATTATTTCTTTGAGAAAGCGTTTCTATTGAAAGGAAACACAAAAAACAATAAAATGAAATGTCTTTTTCACTTTTTCATTCTAATCATATAATACGTAAGGTCAAAGATCAGCAAACTTAATAAGCTAAAGATCAACCCCGAAGATCAACTCATATTAATTTCATGTTTAACTAAATTATTCAAAATATAATCCACTATCATAGCTCACTTTCCTGTCGTAATCATTTATATTTTATCTTATCAATTGCAGATTTTTATCAAATACTTGAAGTTGTGATCATTAAGCTGAGATAATTTCGAATTGAACGCATTATTTTTCTTATGGATTATAATTCTGCTTATTTATTCAGTATTTCACTTTTTTTTTTTTGCAAATAAATGAATGGATATTCGTTTATATCCTATAAAATTAGACCTAAAAATGGTCATTTCAAATTTTTCGAGCAAAATTTATGAATTACAAAATGAATACTTTTTTAAAAATGAAATCTCTTGCATGCATGCAAGTTACTTTATTTTTCCTCTGTATTGACTTTTTAATATGGATGTTATTTGAGTGATTTCTATTGATGAATTTCACCTTCTTTTCGGCTAAATCTATCAGGAAGATTTGAAAAGATGGGATTCAAAAAAAAAAAAAAAATAGCTCAGAGAAATTATATATTCAAGAAAAAAGTTATGCACTGAAGTAAAAGTTTTGGATTTACGAAATTTTTGATAAATTCTTACGATCATTTTTGATTTCCTAAAGCTTAAAATTGGAAAATTTATCCATTTTTCAAAGAAATTAACTTCCTATTGTTTAAATATAGCATTATCTGAGAAATTATATTTCATTCATAAATAGCCATCAACACTTCTCTCTTTATCACTTCTCTTTTTCCTAAATCCTGAAAGAACATAAAAAATCAATACTTCTGTCAATCATTCGGATTTCCAGCATAGTAAGCTCCAAAATGGGCAGAAATTTTTGCTTTCTCTTCATTTGAGCAACAGAAATATTTTTAGTTTTTTAGAAAAACTAGGCAAAAAAAATTTATAAAAATTCAAACTGAAATTTCGGAAAAGTATGAAGCCAAGTAAAGAGAGAGAATTTTAGAGGAAAGAAACGCCAATGGAAGAATAGAAATTGACACTTTGAATTGAACTAAAGAAATGCGTCAAGAGAAAACAAATAAATCAATAAAATCAACTGAAATTATTTTATAAGCTCTTGTTCCACAATTAGAAATATTATAATTTTCTAAATTTCTCTTAAAATTTTTAAAATTTCTTTGATTATTTCTTATATTTCAATCATTTAATTTCATTTAAATTTTCAGTTTATATGCTAATAATTTTAACTTTTTACTATTGACGCCTAAATATAATCTTTTCGTGAAGTTTTTTTTTCTCCTCAGGTTCTAGTAAACAATCATCCAAAAACTTTTCTGGTAAATAAGCTACTAAAAGTTTGTATATTAGTAATTTAAGATTTGATTTTATAAATGCTATAATTATTATAAATACTCGATTTAGCTATTCAGTCCAAAAAAGCTTGTTAAAATTTGTGCAATTGTTGAAATTCCAATTTCTCTTTTTGAAGATGTTAAATTAAAACCGTCTATTGTTCTTATTTTCCAGGTCATCCGTGCAAAACTTTTTAGTTAATAGTAATAGTAAGAGAGCACTATTAGTCATATTCAACAAATTCTGTAATATTCCACTTCTCGAGTTGAAGAAGAATTTTTCTTCCGTTCTCAGCAAATCAACTTTTCATTATTAGCTTCCCTTTTTTGATATTTCAATAATTATTATAATGATTTTTGTGATTGTCATTTTTGATTAGTTATTCCGTGATGTTGTATTTCATTCTTCTATTCCATTTCAAAGTATCAATGAAATTCAATTTAGGGCTCACAAAATGATGCCAAGATTTGCTGACATTCAGGAAACTTGTATCTTCAATACGGTCAACGTAAAATATATAACTAATGCTGAGAAATTTGAATATTTCTGATGAAAACGACACTCAAAGAAATTAAATTCAGGTTGACTTACCTGAAGGATCTGATGAAATAAATGATGGATACTATTACATAATAGCATTCCGGTTACTTTTATAAATTACGTAAAAGAATCAGCCTAAATGAATCAATCACTAAGCTATTTGATTAGTGAAAAAAATTAATAATAAGAAACAAAAGTTGAAACATTTCCGGGAGGAAACAGAAGTGCGAAATGGAATTTGGAAGATCATTTTTAAATAAACTTTATTTTATTTTGAATAGTTTTTTTATGCAATAAGAAGTTAAAAAAATTATTTTCTGTTAAAAAAATTCTAAAAAAAAATTTCGAACCTTAAATTTTAAAAGATTAAATTTTCATGCAAGAAAAGTTTTATCTCATTTTCCTGAAAATTTTATTCTCTTTCTGCTGAGAAATTGTTTTTTATCACAATGAACTGGTTTGATTTGAATGAGTACTTGAAAGTGTTGTAAATTTATAATGTTAACAAACGATCGATTATTAAGTCTTCTATTTGAAGGAGTTTTGCTTGTTTATCCAAGATTCCTTTATTGCTATTAACTACTACAGCATGGTCCTCGAGTAAGACTTCGATGATAAAACAGGCTAAATTCTGCTCTTTTAAATCCTTACATCTATAGTCATTGCCTTTCTTCCTTATCTCTTGCTTATCGATTGATGATAAGCAAGCAAGAAATTGTTGCAAGCCATCTTGTAACAAATTAATTTAATTTTCTGAAATGAAGCATGCAAATTCCTTCAATATTTGTTTTCTTTTTTCTTAAAATTTCAAATGATAAGATCCATCATTAATTAATGCATGCAAGATTTCATTGGGGACATTTCAATGAGTTTGAAAAAAACAAAAATTTTTCAATGGCAAAGAGAAATGAATCTGAATATGAAATCTTGAAAGTTGAAACTTTGTGCAAAAACGGGTGGAGAAGTTGGAAAAATTCGATTAAATATTTAGAATTTTAATCTTATCTATGGTTTTGGATTTCTTTTTCTCAAGTTATTTTGAATGCAAAATTTGCATGATTTTTTATTTTTTGATCATTAAATTTCTACTTAAAAAAATCAATAAACGAAATTTTCTACAAAAAAAAGTGGAAAAATAAATAAAAATAAAAAAAGAAAAGAAGCAGCAAACATTCAGAATGAAGGAAGATTTTTTTTAATTCATTCTAAGATACATTTACACCAATCTACCATTGAAATTTGTTAAGGGCCAAAAAATTTTTAGTGAGTTTTTCAGACATGCGTTCCGAATTTATTTCGCCAGTCTGATAATTCAGAACTTGGAATCGATGATTTAGCTCAAAGTTGGCTGCATCAGCTATAAGCAACTTTATAATGAGGTTGCATCGGCAATCGTATTTCTGCGTATGCGTATTTTGAAGATCAATTTACGGTAGAAAATAGGTTTTTTTATAATCTACGTAAACAAAAATGTAAATCATCGTTGCTGCTATTTGGTATATAATTTTGCAATCTCTTCACCAATTGCTTTCAAATTTCGATACAATTTTGCATTTGAATAGATGCCTTTTTTAATTTAGATATATTTACTTTTTTTTACCTGTCATACCTGTGACAGGTGACCATTTTTGGATGATAATAATAATAAATTGAGAATCAATAACTGCGATCACCATTCAAATTTATTCAATAGTTCATTACTTCTTCATATTGTTTTCATTTATTACTATATCAAGCAATACATTAATATTGATATTTATTCTCATTAATTTCTCATTATTATTAATTATTCCAACTAGCTTTGATAAAAACGATGACATAGATAATATTAATGTAAAAGTGAATATTTGCAATTTCATTCAGCCCAAACTTCCAAAAATTTTAGAATTGAAGTGAATGATGATATTATGATACTTTATAAGGAGTAGGAAGGATAATCGAAAAAGGTCAAAGTAATCATAGTAATAGAAGATTAGATGTTAATTATCTGTGAGATATTCCTAATAGAAGGAAATGATACATGGAGAATATTTTAATTATTCATTTTATGAATAATGTTCAGATTCAACAAACTAAAATTGATGTTAGAAAAATCAACAAATTCCAGCTTTTCTAATACTTTTCAGCTGCATAAAAGTTGCAACATTCCTGTTGCTTAATGCTAGAATAAATAATTTTTAACTATAATTAATCAATTTCCAAACTTTATTAAATCAAAACATGAAACTATTGCAATTAAGTTTCAGTGAATATTTAAATTCCATTTCCATTTCATTTGAAATCCCACGAGATCATATGAAAAAAGTTTAATATTTAGAATAATTCTCTCTAAATATATCATGCTCCTACTTTAAACCTTACATAATTTCATTCAAATGCCATCTTAATACTCAATTAACTGGTTTTTCTTATTCCATTTCTGGCAATCGAATTTATAGTTTACTTAAGGTTAAATAATTTCAAATAAAGATCAGCAAATATTTTTTGTCGTTATTATTTATTATTATTCTTTCCATTTCGTTAAGTCCATTTGTGGTATTTGGGTGCAAGATGTCATTTGACCAATCCGGAATGCTTCTCGTGGTACATGATTGATATTATCACCATTATCGCATAGCAAACGAGAAAAACTGATTTTGCGGATTTCTATCAGTTGAGGTCGCGTAAATATACCTGGATTCTCATAGTAAAATCTAAAATTGCCTTTTTTCTATTCTGTATCACGGGAATCCTTCCACATATTATTTTTTGTCTCCTTATCAAATATTATCAATTCCAATGCAACATATTCCATTGATATATGTCAGGAAAAATGAAATAAAGTTTAAAGAAGTGAATGTAAAATTGACATCTTTTCGTCATTAAACTTGAAGAAATTACGACATGATAAATTTGAAATACTTTTTACCGGTCACCATCGCGTGTCCTCTGAAACTGCGGTCCAATTATGCATGCAAAAGTTGGTCCAACAAAACCGCCTTGGACAGGATCTTCCAATAACCCACCCACAAATAGGTCTACCTTATCTGAAACATGAAATATTGCTAATATCAGCTCAAAATTTTACGAAAGTCAAATTTTTTGTTTTAATTTCAGAAATACAAGTAGTTTTAGTACGAACTAGGAAGAAATTTAAACGAGAAACTGAATAAAATTCAGACTAACTTTTTAGGAATTAGTCATACCTGGTGTACCGTAAATTAGCTGCAGTTTTGCTCGTATTTGAGGATTCATAATTTCGTGCGAAAACTAAAGTTCAAAGAGATAATAAATAGAACTTGAAATTCGATTAAATATTCTAATGTTCAACCATATGCAACACATTCCTCTTGATTTCTTCTATTCATCGAAATTTTCCAAGAAAATCCAACATATTAAAATTTAAATTATTAATGAAGCAATTAATAAACTTTTTGATATTGTACTGCAAATTTGAATTGACCAGAATTTAGCAAATGTTCGGAAGAACTTAGATTAAATTAATCAAAGAATCAATCAAACATTTCAAATTGAACTGATAAAAGAAACAAACATGATCAAAAATGGTGGCATTTGAGAGTCCACAAAATTGTCGAAAACGTGTATATGATGGCAAGCCATGATCACGACCACGTTGTATATTGATAGTACCTAAGTCCGTGTTACCGAACATATTTTCTGTTATTGCACTTGTAAGTCGTTGTGATCGTTTTACAGGTAATATCATCATGCCACGTAGTATCGGATCGATACCACCCTAAAAATTTCAATTCTTTTTAATCTGTTCACTCAATTTATCCGTATTGACATTATCTTAATCATAATTTATGCATCATATACAAACAAAATATTTCATCTATGATAAGTCATTTCAAATTGGATTGGTAAAAGAAATTTGTTTCGTTCAAATTACAAGAAATTACGACATAATTTCGTTAATGAATTTAACAGAAAAATTTACACCAAATATCAAACGATCGTTATGCTGTGTTCCTTCAACAAATGAAAAACTTCCCAGAGAAATGTCACGGAAATTTTGATCAAGGCGTGGATATATTTCCTGAAAATTTTGAAATAAATTCCAGAATCGATTTGTAAGATCGTGCATGCAAATAATATTTAATCTTAACCGGAAATATCCCTAAACTAAAAGAGTCATCTACTTGCAAGAAATTTGGAGAATTTGTCAAAAATTACTTCAATGATTATTTTGTCAACTATTTTTCGTGGTAGCTGAAAGAGTCGAAATTTGATTTCAAATTTATTAAAATTGTATCTTTAATTGCTACTCAGTTATTTGGTTTATTTTTATTTATTGTAATTTTTTTACTATTCAACATTTCAAAAAATTTTCAGGCATCTTCCGTTTCTTTTATCATTTCTATTCTCTTAAAGAAAATTTTCAAAGAAATTCTTATTTCATACTTGAATCATCCCATGACCAAATCGGAAAGCTGCCGAATTGAATTCATTAACCAATGTTGGGTCAATATTCGGATTATACCCATGATACTCACCAATTGTTTTTGCAAATGCACTTCCCAGAATTTTCGGTAAAAATTCTCTACAAAAAACAAAAAAAAAATTTGATAATTTTAATATTCTTTGATCAAATGACACATTTTGCATAATTAGTGAGGAATTTTTTTGCGATGGAAAGATGAATTGCCGAAAACGACACGGTTCCTGTAAAATAATTGGGCATGAAACATTAGTTAAATAATTTTTCAGTTATTTTATTTCCTCAAGAAACTTTCAGAATTTTTCATCTCAAAATTCTTAATTATTTCAAATTTTTGAATATACCATAAGAAAATAAAAGTAAATGAGCAACCTATAAGTGATAGCTTGAATTTCTGCACCAACAATTTTTCTCGCTTCCATGAATAATCGATCACCGTCCCAATGCGGATTCAATTGTTGTAGCTTACTCGCCAATCTGCAAAAGAAAAAATCAGGCTGAATATTCAATTAGCTGTTTAATTCTTCCAAACTTCATTTTTTGTTTATAATGCCGTAATTTCATGACAAAAATGTGCTACTTTTTTCTGGAAAATATTATTTGGACCAGAAAATTCTCTTACTGCAAAAAACACTTCACGATTAATTTTCATCGATACAAGCGATTAATAAAGAGAAGATTTGCTTCATTTTAAACTACATTATTGAATTTATTAAACATTTCTATCCTTTTGGTTCATTTTAGACGCATATATTCATGTCATTTATCTTATCATTCTTTGAATATTTGAATTAAATTTTTTCTATATTATCCGTATCTTAAAGAATTCAAAATATGCTAATAGAAAACATAGAAACATATTTGAATTAAATTTTTTCTATATTATCCGTATCTTAAAGAATTCAAAATATGCTAATAGAAAACATAGAAACAATTAATCAATGATTAGTTAAAGATATTAAATATAGTAGATTGATAATTTCACATGTGAAAAGAAAAAATAATTAAATTTGCTTTCATATAAGAATTATGTCTTTCAATATATAGCAATAAAACAATCATAATATAAATATGAAAATGTTAATGCAATAATTACTGATTACTGAAGTTTTTACTGAAGCTAACAATAAAAAAATTTCTTTTTGCCATTATGTTATATCATTCAATATATTTATTATTAATATAAAAATTTTTATTCATATAATTTTCAATAATTTTTTTTAATCAAATTTTTTGGATGAAAAAATAGATAAGTATGTTACTGCAATAAAAATTGATAATTCATTAAAAATTGTCAATAATTTGTTAAGGTACTATTAATATATATAACGAGTAATCATTGAAATTTCATCGTTTTTATTTTTTTGCTTTTAAGTTAATTACTTTTTTATTGCAAATTAATGAATGAGAAGAATTTTTTGTTAAATAAAGTATACCGATTATGTTCTCGTGTTAATAAAATTTGATAAGAACTAAGGCCTATGAATAAGTTTACGCGACTGTCACCAGCAACGAAAATTGCTGGACAGGATGCAGCACTGCGACATACACTCATATTGAATGGAAGTAAGCGAAATCCATTGAAAAAAACTGTTTTCAAAAAACCCGTCTTACCTTCTCGGAATTTATGCAAATCCTGAAATTTAAATATAATACATTAAAATTGGCATAATTTCATAAACATCTTAAAATGATCTAAAAAAGCATTGAAAATCTGTACTTTTTCATATCATATCTTTGCATATTTTATGATCTTATTAATAAAAGAATTAAATAAAGAAATTTATGTGATAATGAAATAAACTATTTCTAACGATTAGACCATTAGAATTAATAGTCCATATTTTTACATTTCTTGACAATCAACTTACCCCAACACTGGATCCATAAATTGGTGAACCATCAATAAAATTCGTATTTTCATTAAGCTGTTGTCGTGGTTTTTGATTTCCGGAACCGCATATAGCACTAGAACGTGAAACTCGTATGCAATTGTTGGATTTGAACCTGAAATTGATATTTTTCAAAACTTTTTAATTTTGCTGAAATTCATAAAAAACAAAAGCAACTATAGCCATCGCTGAATGATATAAAAAATTGAAATAAAATTACATAAAATGTGAAAATACGAAGAAATACATACTTATCATTTGAGTCCAATTGCAAGACAGGCACAGTCATGCATCGACCCCTAATATTTTGGCAAATATTGCACTGGGCTGATGGTACAAGCGTTGTCTTCGCCATTTCATGAATGAGAAATTGTCCCCATTGCATTAGCAAAGCATTATATTCCGGATGTTGAACCGTTTTTTGGGATGAAAGTATCAATCGACTAACTTCACGAGCATTTGGTCGAATTGGAAGTAAAGAGCCGGAAACAAATCCAAATTTTCAATTTTATCTTTGGTCTTAATTTAGATTGATTCCTTGCAATGAATTGATTTCCACAAATATAATCGCAGTCTTAGATTTCTTTGAGGCATCCTTTAAATAAATCTTTATTTTTTCTTGATTATTAAATAAAAGTTGGAAGAAAAATTCTTCTAAAACTCAAGAAGATCTAAATTTTAGAAGAAATTAAAAAACTAACCAACTGGCTCTGAGAGTTTATCATCGTATTCTGGAAATAGCAGTCTAAAATATAATATATATTTGCAAGAATTTACGTAGAATCAAGAAGAAATAGATGGAAGAGAAAAGTTTTCATCAATAACCAGAATGGTGTTTCCAATAATTACAGATTATCTTTTTCAGCGAATTCATTTCAGAAAAATTAAAACTTGAATTTTGAAGTTTTAATTTCATTCAAAATTTTATTGTTTGCAAATATAATATTTCAAGAATTAATCTACAAATTAATGACAACCTATTGTATGGACGAAACGCAGCTCCACGTAATGGTTGGAATAAATTATTGCATGTACCATCCATAGTACGATAATAAAGATTATAGCAAAGAGAACGTTGACATTCTGCTTCATCCAAACGTGGGACACAACCGAAAGCGGTATTTGATCGTACTACTTCAGCGTGCGTTAATGGTCGTCGACCGGACAAATCTAAAATTTTTATAATGTAGATTACAGTAGTCGCTTCATGTAATTTTGAACTAACTAAATTTTGTCTTTAAAAGTACAGAAGAGTGAATAGTGACTTAAACATATTTGCACAAAACGCATCATATCAACTTTTCAGCTGATAAAGACATGTTATTCGTTGTTTAAACTGAAGAAAATTTAATGAAAAAACCGCATTGAATTTTCAATCTATTCTTCTCTGAAAAAAGAAAAAACTATTTGATAAAGATAAATTTTTATAAAATTTATTCTATATTTGATTTTTTCATTTATTTATCAATTCACTTTACTTTCCTTCATTTTCTAACAACGATTAATGTATCTTAATGTAAGATTACCATTTAATCAATTACAGCCTCATGGATAGCAGGAGTGCAATTCAATCGAGCAATAAATTTTTTCATTTTTCAAAATTAAAAAAAGGAAAGAGTGTAACTATTTGCATAAAAGGGAGGTAAAAACTGATATTTTGATAATTAAATTTGACGCTTGCCATTGCAGTGCACGCTAAAGAAAAGTAGCGAAAAAAAAAAGTATTATTAACTATTTATCAATCAATAATAGAAATACATGAAAATTCAAATAATTTCAGAGACTGATTTTGAAAATTTCATTATGTTTGATGCAATAATTTATATGATATTACATGAGTCATATATCGTATGCATGTTAAATAAGTTGATTATATATTGCATGCATGTAAGAAAAGTTGGCCATTCAAGTTGTTCCAGTACGGAGAGAAGCTAACCTTCAACTGAGAAAATGAGTCGTTCATGGATCATAATTTCAGCTATATTTGAAGGATTAAAACGATGAATCTGTTCGCATCGATCAAGGGCTGTGAATTGTCGCGTCGTTGCAGTTTGATGTGTTGAAGGCAAAGAGACAGTCGAATGGCTATTTAGCTGAGTTTGACGATTTCTTGAAGGCCTAAATATTTTTCTGTACACTCAGCATAATTTAGAAATACTTTAATATGCTATTAATTTCAAAAATTATCGCAAATCCTTATTAATATTGTACATAGAAATGTACAAATTACAAGCAATTTCAATATTTATTTAATTTATTAAACTCTGATAAAAGTATGCCTTTTCCGCTTAATTTTGTGACGAAGTTTCTTTTTAAGTAATTCATGAGGATGGGGTGTTGTAGAGATCGATAATTGACTATGAAGTTGATGTGGTCCATGATGCGGTCGTTGAGATATACCTGAAAAAAAATTCAAAACTTTCCTTCTTCAGCATTGGACTATTTGAATTAATTTCGAGATAGTCAGCAAAAGTCAAGCATAATTGAAAAATTAGATATGCAGTTTCAATCAATTATGAAGATGTGAGTATTATGAAATCATTGAATGAAAACAAAATATCTTGAATACCAAGTATATTTTAAAATATCGGTGCTTATCCTGTGATCCATGTCTTTGTAATTAATGAATTGGAAATGAATGTCGGAAAAATCCGAAAATTATAATTAATATAAACAAGGAGTGCTATAATTCAAGAAGCGCGAAGTTTCAAATGAACCAACTAACAGATAAACAAATTTGTTGCTAAAAACAACAAACGAAAAGATAAACATGTTTCCCGCCAAAATGATCCGATCAATAGCTAAAGAAAACGAGGTCGAACAATCATGACGTGACGAATCTCAAATCAAGAAAAAAGTCGCGGATAGTCAGTTCTGTTTGGAATTCAATAGCAAGAACTGCAGTTCGAAAGAACACAGCAGACGGACAATCAAGGAGCAGTATTCCTCTCTACCACTGAAAAAAAAAGGTATACCCATGATAAATTGTTTGGATATTCTCGAATAGTTGTTTTTTTGTAATTATTCCGTTGCTAATCAATTCTTTCTTCAAACAAGATTCGTCTTGGTCGCAACAGACATAATTAGAAATTTTTGCGACAAAATTGGTGCCCGAAGGGAAGTTTGGATATCATCAACATTCAATGTTAAATGGAACAATCAGATCGGACAAAACTATCAAGAAATTCTCAATGAAAAATTCAAGGAGTAATCTTTCGATCAAAACGAACATTCAATACAGAATGTTCGTTTTATATTCGGGATTAACTGCACTCAAAACTAATTCAAAAGTTGCCCGGAAATGAATCCAAAAGAAATTAATGACGAAACAATTCGGGACCAAATACATTCGAAACTAATTGGAGAAGTTATCCCGGACGTGGATCCATAAGAAAATCAATGAAACACCAATGAAACAATCCGGAATCAACTAAATCCAAAATCAGTTGAAGTTTTCCAGAAATGGCTCCTGCAGAAATCAAAGGGACAGGAACACAAAAATTCAGTCGACAAAGTGCGAGAAATCAATGCAAAAGATAGAACAAGAAGATCTATCGCTTTACGAATCAGAATTGCTTCCAAATGAAGAATTCTTCCCCAATAAAGCCCTCATCTTTTTCGATCTGGAATGTCGGAAAAATCCGAAAATTATAGTTAATACAAACAAAGAGTGGTAAAATTTAAGAAGCGCGTAGTTTCAAATGGACCGACAAGCCGGTAAACATGTTTCCCACCAAAACAATAAGCAGAAGGACAATTATTTCTCGCCAAAACGATAAGATTGTTTATTGTCAGGGTGCTCCGATTAACAGATAAACAAATTGGAGTTCAGGAAAGAAAAGGGAGCCCCCAAAGAGTATATAAGATTCGGATTTGGAAAAGAAAGGTATCTTTGGCTACAAATTCCCATAAACATTTTTTTACATCAGTTTCTGAAGCGACGCAGAAAGATACAATGGCAGTTTCTACAACCAATCAAATCGATAATCTAGGATGAATATTCTTCTATACCAACAGCAAAGTGAGAATAATTCTATGATGAGTTATTTAAGATATCAATTGTTTGTATAGAAAGATTTACTCTTCCATCTATTAGTAAAACTTTGTTTTTCACGAATCCGTTCCTATCACATTAATTAAATTAAACTTTTCTAATAATGGAAATCAGAAACTGAATTTGCAAGAAAAAAAAGAAAAAAAAAATGAAATACTAACAATTTTGTACTGGTTATTCTATCTATACGTCAATTCATCTATGTCGCGAACTTTGAAAAAACAAATAAAAATTAAAATTACCAATATTTTTTTCCAAAAAAGTTTTAAATTCTTTTCCAAATAAGTGTTGCACTAGCAATGAGAAACACTGATTTTCATGTAATCTCTCTTTACAATTGTTTGCAAATTTAATCGTTATTGTCGAGATTATACATCCATTTTTCTTTTTTTTTTTTGGATAAAATTAAAACTGCTCTTATGGGGAATGAAATACGAACTGAGCATTTCGCAAATTGTTGTTTCTTATTCCAACTCATCCTTTCTTGCTTTAAATTTCGATCTACACTTTTTTTTTTTTAAAATATTTGTGACAGCATTCTAATTTATCAGCAAATTGCAATTAAAGCTCTAGCGTATATCCTAAAATAAAAATTTAGAAAAAATAAACATGATAATGGATGATTAAAATAAGAAGTCAATTTACAATGACTAATGCAACTTTAGAAATATGAATAAGATTGAAAAGACAAAAAAGAAGGTAAAACTGAAATTACAGCAATATCTTACTATAATAAATAAATTATGGAATACTTTTATAACAGGTTATTGCTATTTTGTTGTAAACTTTAAATACCATTTTTTTTTTTTTTTTGAACTTTGAATGCTAAAAAAAGTTCCCTTTTTTTCTTTAATATGTTTATATATTGATAAAAAATATTACCATTTATGTACCTATTTAAGTTTTTTCAAATTAAAATTTTATAAAATTAAGTGTTACTAAATGATAATGTATTTAACATTTAAAAAAAATTATTTTTTTTTAATTCTTATTCTTTCTCCGCAGTTTATATTTTCCTTCTTCACCATCTATCTATATGTATATATACTTCTTTTCAATTCATTAAATAAATCTTATTTTTTCATTGTGTCATGAGGAATTTACTTTTTCTTGGAATTAATCAACAGAAATAAGCCAATAATAAGATATACATATTCCTTTTTTCTACACACACACAAAAGAAAAAAATGAATTGATTAAAATTTATTTGCAATCATTCAAAACAGATTAAAATGAATTCTTTGCAATTTTTTTTTTGGCGAGTAACTTGCTTCGATTTATATTCAAATTTTAAGTGAATTTTGATCTATATGAAAATATTATCTAAAATATCAATTTTTATCATATGACTGACTGTTTCATTTTTTCACTATTATCTGATATTAATTACAAAAGTTTTGGATTCCGAACATTCTTACTGTTAAATTATTATTAGGTAAATGACTAATTATATGGAAGCAAATAAATTCATCTATATTACAATACGAAAAATCGATAACTTTCCTGTTTATTTAGTACTGAATTCATATTTGCTTTTATCTGCAATTTTTTGAAACTGCCGGATGAAGAAATATTTGAAAATTTTCAGTAAAAAAGTAAATTCTCAAATTGGTGAATGTGCTTACAATTTTTTTTGCAATATTTTATAGCACATCTTAGTTACAGAAAATGATAATTTTAATGTTAACTTCTGCATTATAACAGATATCTCGAAAAATTCAGTAGATTCTATCAACTTTATTGTCTCCCTCTTTCATTGTTAACTTTCCGATGACAAATAATCTGTGAAATAAAATTAAGAAAATTAAGAACAGAATGAATAAGATTACAATGACATTGACTAATAATAGATCAAGGAAAACGAAGAAAGCTGTATTAATTTAAGTTTCAAAATCTAAGCTTAATTAAATAAATTTATAGAAATGAAATGTAGAAATTCTCATTTACGATTTTAGCAAATTGAGAAATTTAAAAATCAAAACATATTGAATTCATTGAATAAGCATAAATATTTCCTTACTGGCCTTTAATAAATTGTTGAGCAAATCTATAGCCTCAATAAATTAATTGAACATTAGTAATTGACAATCAGGAGATACAAATGTTATGAGTTATCACGAATACATTCTGTTTTTGTCTGACTAGCAATTTATCATCTAAACAAACGTTTTCCAACTTTTTCTTTTTTTTCAAAAACTTTGAAGTAGTCCTAACATCCGTAATGAAATAAAAAATAGGTATGTCACACCCTAATTTTTCATTATTCTCGATGATAAATTCAAAAATTCGAAAATTGTGAAATCATGCACGTGGCTTTTTCTGAAATTTTATTAAGTACCAAAAATTGATTTCCATAACTTCTAATGACTTTAAAAATCAGAAATTTCCTTAACTAAATCAATATTTAATCTCTATAAGGTTTTTTATTGATAATATTTCCAATATTTCAATAATTTTGTAAAAAAACTCAACAATCGTTTATGATTATTTAATTATTAGTCCATATTATTTTTATTTTCTTAAATACAAAGCGAAACAATTTTCACTGATACAGCAAAATAATAAAATGAGAGGGATTAGATTTCAAAATATATTACTGATATTATTCACCAATAATTTTATAATTAATTTTCAATTTTCAATTTAGAAATTATCTGGCCATATAAATGATAACATCAAGTGTAACTACTACTTAGAACTTTTCTCCGATCATATGTGAGTCGTTTTTTTCTCTGAATTTAATCAAGGAATTAATTTCATAGCTTACAACTCATTTCAATTTTTTTTCATTGAAAATTTAAAATTAATTTTTAACTAATCATCAATCATCAATGCAAAACTAATCATCAATCATCAATGCAAAGCGTACTTTTTCTTTTGAGCAAATATTTTTTAGCTTTATGAAAGTAGAAAACGTGTTTTGTGACAAACATGAAATTAATTAGTTCCTTTTTTTTTAAAAACAAGTATCATGTCGACAATGTTTCCCCTTAATACAAGAAATGGAATCTAATAAATTGTTTGTTACGTATGCCAATTGGAATTCGAAAGAACTTGAAAATTGTTCAAAAAAAAAAAAAAAAGTTTTAGCAAATTGGATTGTCTTCTTGCTTTCGTTTAAAATTCAACATTTTTTGTGACAAATTTTTTTTTTAACAGAACAAATCATTTCGTAAAAAAGTTGAGGGAAGTAAAATATGAAAATTTTAAGTAAAAGTAAACTTTGCAAAATTATATTATCATCCATTATAACTAAATATTTTCAGCAATTTATAATAGAAATCTCAGATTTTTAAATCATATTATCAACAAAACTTTAATTTTTTTTTTTGTTTAACTTCTCCAAAATTTTGAAGCTCATTAAATTAATTGCTATCAAATTTACCTAGATATAAAAATTGTTGACCATAAAATTATGAGTACCACTGGGCCATCAATTGACATTTTACAGTAATGATAAAAACTGTAAATTAGATACACATCTTTATTCTAAGCCAATTATGTGTAAGAAAAATAAAATTATAATGATTCTTGAATAATCAACGAATTATATTCGCTAAATTTTAAATGTTCGAAATAAAGAAGTATCTAGCGAGATGAAAAGTCGCGAAATGATAAAACATATAAAAAAAAAAAAAAGCAATGGGAAAAGATAAAATTTGAACAAAAGTTATTGCTAATGAAAGAAATGATGAGATTCCAAATTTTATTCTTAAATGACAACGAAATCTTTTATCATTTGTAAATTTATCAGACTGTGATGGAATCTTTATCAACAATTCAAATTTTTGCGATAGCACAAATTTTTTTTTAATTTTCTAATGAGAAAGAAAATTATCACTTTTTGAACTATATTAATTTATGACAACAACATGTCATACATGCAGTGAAATCGAAAAGTTCATTTTAAATCATCAAACTAAGAATAAATTGTGATAAATGAATTATTATAGACAACAAAATGATAACAATGTAATCAAAAGATGTAATAAGAACTTTTTATCATCAATTTTGGTTTCTGTTTCCATATAATCTATCTCAGATTGAAAACTAAAATTGATAGCTCTAAAACAGTAAAATATGAGGAAAATAATTTTCTGTTTTTGTTTTTCTTTTTTGAATTTGCTTGTCATTGGAAAAGTCAACAAAACAACTAAAAAGGAATTGTATGTTAGAAGAAAAATTCACTGGCAAAATTCCGAAATCATGAAAAATTTTAAGTATGAAAAAAAAAATACTATTATTTGATTCGGTGAAACATATTTGTAAAATAATCGAAGGAGTTCTGGTAATTATTAAGCAATTAAAAATAATTATTAAAAATTATATTGAAGTGAACAGATTAAGATGCTAATTGTCAAATTGATAAGTAAATTAATAAGATGGAAAATCGTTAAAAAAGTATCTTCATTGAATTTTAACATTTTCGAATAAATTAAACTTAATCACTGCATTAATTTGCCAATAAAATTCATTATTTAATAATTATTACAGTTTAGCTACAATTATTATCAATATATGTTTATTGTCAATTTTAATGTCTAATTTTTATAGATTAATTCAATTACCTATGAAATAAGTAATAATAACTTGATCATATAATTTATCAGTATTACTTTTACTATCACTGCCAGGATTTACTGTTATTATCAAAATCGGATAATCATTATTACACCATTGTTGTTATCATTATAACCATTCTATTCACACAATGAAAAACAATTATTTCAAGGATGATTGAGGAGAAAATCTCAGGAATACGGGTGAGAGAGACGGTATTTCATATTTTAAACAGAAATGTTGTGCATTCAATAAAAAAATTTTTCTCCAAATCGCTACGTAAAAGGCGACTTTTTCCGTAATACATGTAAATTGATTACTAATTATGTTATCAAAACTAATTAATACCTTTTTGGCAAGTATTACAGGCCAATTGGCAATTTTTTGCCATCCAAGCTTGAGTTCTGGTACATTCTCCCGAGAATGCCCAGAATCGACACCATTCATGCTCATCACAGCAACCGCTACGACATTCGAAAGACTTCGTTATTGGATTATTATTTTCACCACCCACTTCTGAAATTGAATTTTACTCTGATAATATTTGTTTTGCAGCCATTCTCATCAATTTCATTGCTAATTTGATATAAAATAGTGCTCAATTTCGCTTATTATATAAGAAATATTACGAAATGTTTTTTTCTGCAAACTGACAATTTAAAAAATCGCTTGGATTTCGATTTTGTGCAAAAGTTTTTTTTTCATTTCTAATGTTTGACTACAGTTTCTGAAGATTACAGAAATGAAGAATTTTTTTTTTACTTTTTGAATTTAAGTTTTCAATTCTTAAAAAATTGCTGGATTCAATTATCTTTTATGTGAATTTTTTTTGCAAAATGTTTAAAGTGCAGCGAAAAAACCACTAGCTATGAGTGATTTAAGAATTGAAAATGAGTTTAGCAAAATTTTTGATTTATTTAAAACATAATATAAAAGGAAATGAATGTTCCACTATTGCGCAGTAATTCTTTGCAGTCTTTTTTGTTGAATTGTTGAATTTATTACATTAAAACTATAATGAAATCAAAAATTTTTTAGAATCTTAATTTTCACAGAAATTAACTTTGAAAAAATTCTTTCGTTTCTTAAATACAATGTCTTTCACACATAAATAGGATATAGATAAAACCACTGATATAATCAAAGTACTTTTTCTTTCTTTTTACAGAAGTGAATTGTCTGAAAAGAATTTAAGGTGTTAAAAGCATTAATTCATGAAATATCAAAGTTTTTTAATTGAAAAGTTTATAAGATTTTGGTTTCTCCTCAAGTTTATGAATTTTTCTCTGTGCCTGTTTTGGCTTGAAAGAAAAAAAAAGGCACATTTGATTTATTCCATAGATTCGTGCTTTTTACATTTTTCATTATTTTCAAATAAAATCAATGGTTGTATTTATTGTTCAATTTAAATCTTTTCATTTAATATTTGCACATCATGCATTTATTAATTATGTATTTTTTTTTCTCTAATGATTGATCAAATTTATTCTGTGAAAAAATAATTTAAATGCAATAATTGAGACATTTAATTAACCTTGAAAGAACGTCAACAATCGAAAACCTTAAATATTTAACTGATTAATGATAAAATTGCAATCCATACATATGAAAATATGTGGAACCAAAAATTAATAATTTTCGTTTTTATATCAATTAATGCTGAAAGTATTCATAAATTTGATATCGATGTAAAAAAATTGCAATACAAATTATCAACTTTGAATTGCAGTTTATAATAATTAATAACTTCGTCTAATGATACAGATTCGATCGATTGAGTTGCAATTTATAATAATTAATAAAGTCGTCTAATGATATAAATTCGATCGAAATATTCAGCAAGTATTTAGCATTTCAATCTGAAAAAATACTGTAATTATTTGATGCTAAATATTGTCGATGTCAACAATAATAGCAGTAATAGGAACAGAAAAGATGCCGAAGATATATGATAGACTATGGGATATTAAAAAATGTATACGGTATTCAAATTACAGTATTCAGTCTATAAAGTAATAATAATTATTTCCTTTTCAATTTCGTATTTATTAATAAGGAGAAATGAATCGTTTCACTTCAACACTTTTCACTTTAATGATATTTATTATCAATCAAAAGGTGGAGATACGATCCTTTTTTAATTAGTTAATTGCAAGAGAAGGCGTTTACTCACTTCCAAATAGAATTCATTTAAAAAAAAAAAAATCTTCCGATAATAGCGAAGGCTTTTTCATTTTTCCAAAATGAGAAATAATGATGATAAATTAACAGAACTGATCCTAGTTTTTCCATATCTTTTCAAGATATTTTGTAGTTTTCTGAAAATATCTCGTTTCTTCATTTTTTTTTTCTTTTTCGAATTTTTGTTTAGTTTTTTCGATAAATGAACTAAGGAAATAATTCCAATATTTATTTTACTAAACGATGAATCAATGAAATGCTAAAAATGCTCAAATTTTGAACATTTGATAATTTTAAACTTTTCAATGATCAGTAAAAGTAATATTATCAACAATGTAAACCTAATTTTTTGACGCGCTTAATCTTGATAACGATTTATCATTCATCACTAATACCAATTGCAACATACTGATTTAATTTCAAATTAATTAATTTGCCTTGAAATTTCGCACATCATTTATTTACTAATAATCGTAATTTTTCTCCAATTTTTGATTCGAAATTTAAATCCATTCATTCTGCTGTATAACTAATATGATTTTATCAGTATTTCTTTAATATATTGACATCAAAAGAAGAAATTTCAACATATTTGAATGATTTTGAATCCAATCACGAAAGCAAAAATACGCTAAATTAAAGTACATCAAATAATGCTTAGAATTTTTGATAAATTAAATTAATTTGTTCGCATGGTTAAAGGTGGAAATGGTTCAATAATGGAATTAATATTACACTAAAATTTTGCTTTCAAAATGAAACAGTTGGGTCAAAACATAGGAATTTACTGAAAAAGCAACGCAAGAACTTTTGAACAAATATAAATCTTTGTTTAAATAAATTTGTCTCAATGTTTTTTTATCTACATTTTCGTTTTTTCTCTTTTACCATGATTTAATCAAATAATTAAAATTCGTATAATTTATATAAGAAATATACAAATAAATGAATAAATACACAAATAAATGAATAGATACATAAAAAAATATGTATAAATAGACAAATGTTTGTTTAACTCAAATCACTGGGAAATGTAAAAATTACTGTGACAAATTAGGACGGAACTATTTAATCAATTAATTTCATAATTAATAAACAAGTTCAATTGAAAAAAATAAACAAATGCAATTACACCAATCATGAAATAATGTAGACTTGCATTATTTAATTTAAAACATTAACAGCAATATTTTCCAATAAATATCATTAGGCTTGTGCACATTATAAATGATACAAAACCTGAATAAAAACTCCATCCGAATTTTTTTTTTTCATTCTTTTCTAAATGAGCACTTATTATCATTAACAATTTCCAATTTTTTGAAATGAAATTTTTCATTATAATTATTAGAGTGAGAATTACAAACAAGCTTCTTAGATGTAAATGTGTGAATAAGTCTTATAAAAAATATAAATAGACAAAAAATAATCACTCAAATTTCATGAAAGCAATTTTTATTAGCAAGTTTATTACAATTCCCACTTATATAATCTTTATATAAATAGTATTATGTAAACGCAGTCGACGAAGTGTATTAAAAAATGATCAGGTTTTCCAAATTATGGAAAGTGATAGTTGAACAAAAATTAAATCTCCTCATTTTTTTTTTTTTTGAAAAGTTGAAATAATGCATTTATATTAATAAATTTTTTCGATCAATTAAAAAATAAGAAGTGGAAAAAAATTGATAAAGGATAACAGAATGAGCATCGTCATTTAATTAACATTTTTTGTACTTCTGAGAGTAAAAAATTTTTGAAAAATGTTATTTACAAATTTATACTCCATTCGTTGTTCTTTTTTTTTTTTTTTCAAAAAATTTTGCTTAATTTTTTTCTAAGGAATGTTATATGCTTCAGTTGATTTGCATGAAATATTATTGAAAAATGACAGGTATAAGCTATGAAATACTTTGGATTTTTTTATTATTTTTCATAAAATCGCTTTAAATTTAAATTAAATCAAAACTTTTTAATTACTCATTGATCGCAAATTGTTACATTGCTTTAAAATTTAGGAATAATGAAGTGATGAATTTATTGATTGCTTTATGTTTAATAATAGCATATATTTTTGTGAAAGAAAAACTTTAAAGTTAGCATATCATTACATAATACATGCTGATTTATGGTTTAAATGATTCGTAAAATCACTGCATAAATAACGAAAATTTCAATTTTATTCAAACTTTAAAAAAATGAAATAGCTAATCCAATAAGTTCATCTCACTGATCGGCATGTTAACCAGTGCAGTAGCAATTATCTTATACTGATTTACCAGATTTATCCCGACATTATCCGAGATGCCTTTATCCGGTTCAAGACATCGTACCATGATATGAAATACATATGTCATTTCAGGTAACAATGCTGGGAGCGGAACCAGTGAATCCTCAATTTCGTACAATTCCTGATTGTAATGAAGTATCAAATAAAGATGCTGAAGAGGTGGCCAACTGAAAGAATACTTATAATTTGTTAATTAATTTTTTTATTAATTTGGAATAAAATCTGAAAAAAAATCTCTTTAAGTAAAAATAGCGAAGTAATTCATTGCTTCATATAAATAAATAAATGATATGATAGAATAAGAATATTCTAAATTTTACTTCATTTCTTCGTTACTCCTGCAATAATCCAACAAATTTCAAATCTATGAAGTAAATTTTTCTAATTTTATATTTAGGAAAAGAAGAAACATACGAAGTAGCATGAAGATTGATAGTCATGCGAAAAATTGGCCCAAAACCATGAATTTCGACAGATATTTCTACTCCTTCACTGTTTTTGGTCGATATCGGATTTAGTGAAGTTTGCGTCAAATTTTTGAATGCTTTGTTAACTGATAGTCGCAACATAAATAAGTCTCTTTGATAAATCTAAAAAAATTCAATTATCGTATGGGATCATTGGAACTTCCAATCTTACAATCATATTCATTATCACTCATAATCATAGTAATGATAATGCAAAACATTTGCGACATTTTTTGCTTAAGCATCAGAATAGCTTCATTTCGGATCAATTTATAAATTAATAAATTCTTTGACAAGCTCATTTGTATAAGTTTTGGAATTTAAAATTTACAGTAAATATCACATTAATTCAATTTTTTTCGTTAAACAAATTTTTGCATTTATTAGCAATTACTATGTAATTTATATTAAGTTTCTAATATAATTGTATTCAATTTTTCACAAGTATTTCTTATTCACTGATATTTCAGTATTCTTTTAATTATATTTTTAATTATTCATCATAAATATAGACATAATAATTCGAATTATTGCATAAATAAATCACTGATACCTTCTAAATATCTATTACATCTTTCTATAAATGTAATCTATAGCAGATTTTATACAAATTGCATTAATTTTAGGATTAGCCAATATAAATGTAATCTATAGCAGATTTTATACAAATTGCATTAATTTTAGGATTAGCCAATAAAATTGAATGAATTGAATAATTAAAAATCTTACAAAATTTTGAAATTTATAGAAAATTCATATTATTTTGTTCCAAAAAATTTTTTTTAACTTTTATATTCTTATATTTTGTCCGAAATTAGTTATTTTATTAATTTCAGAAAAATAAAAATAATTCTGAGGCAATCTTTTTTTATTCTTTATTAATCATTTCTTTATTGCTCTCACGAAACAAATTAATTAAATAATTGATAAACTAAAGTTAGGTATGAATAGTAATTAGGATGCAATTTATTATAAAAAAATTATCATGTTAATACGAAAGAAATTTAGAAATTGCTAATTACACAAAAAAATTAGAATGATTAAGGTTTTCAAGTATTGATAAAAAGATTTGATTGTTTGATAGGATCAATAGGAACTATCTGTGGCATGAACAGACAAAGTGAAGAAAAATAGTGAAAAAAAGTTAAGAATTGTTTCTCTAATAAAAATTATTTCCGTCGGGAAACAAAAAATATTCCCAAATATTGGAATGAAATTAATATGAATTAAGCAGACCAAATGTATGTAATTTTGTTATTTGAATATGTACTTATTACTATTATCAGTAATGAATTAACGATTATCAAATTGGAAATTTAAATTATTTTGGATGAGAATTTCAAATAAAAGGTACAATATTTCATTGCATATTTAAAAATTAAATACCAAAATTGGACACAATCATCAAAATGCAATTAACTCAAGCTAGGATGAATAATTTTGATTAAATTTACAATTAACAGTGTTTAAATACCTGATGCATAAGTTTCGCATCTTTACGTTCACGAATTGTTTGATCGACATAAATTCGCGTTCTACGTGGTATATTTATTTTTCGACATTGTGCTTGTATTGCATCAACTTCCTTAATTATCTTCTCCAAACTTGCTTTTCGACGGAAAAGCTTCACAATTATGCCACCATCTTAAAGAAATTTTTTTTTTTTTTTATTTTTTAATGAAGAAATTCTCAAATTCATAAATGACTGACAAGTTTTTGCAAATTTTTGTTTCAAAAAATTTGCATAAACTATTTATAAGTTAGCATAAGCAGTTGATATTCTGTTATGAAAAATTAAAACTTGACTTAGGAAGCCAATTTTCGAATATTCAAATATCTATCTAATTATTATTATTATTTTCTTGTTAGCAGATCAAAGTTTATTAAAGTTGTAGATACAATATCATAATTACAGTGTCAGAATTAAAATTTTTAATAAATTTCATCGCAATATAGGTATAAACAAATAAATTAATAATGAAATAAATAGAAATTCCCACATGCTGTCCCAATGACCAATGCACCTTCCTCATATCCAAACTGACCATATTTGATCCAACTTATCGGTTCCATAACTTTTTCTTTATCCAATAACGATGTTTCATTATAAATTCTCACCTAAAATTTATTTTCAAACTAATAAGTTTTGTATGAAAACGAAATTTTAAGCATCTATACGAACTGATAAGCCAAATTTCAACATTAATCAAGGAATGATAATAAAAACGATGCTGATGAGATATATTTTACACGGTCTAAATTTCAACTCTTTTTTTTTTTTAATAAGTTTAAATGAAAATTTAAATAAAATTTATGAATCAAATCTGTTTGATTAAAATTAAATTAAATTACCTCTCTCTCTAGAGCAACCAAAAGAGCAATGTATTGTCTAGGTTCATAGATTAAAGTATCGATACTTCGTATGGTTTCGTTTAATTTTATTTTATTTTGGCATTTTCCGTTCGCAGCAAAAAACGATATTGTCTTATCGGTACATGCTACCACTAACTAAAATCTATTTTAGGTTTTAATTCAAAGTAGAAAACAAATCAATAAATTGAAATCTATTAAAAAATATATAAGAAATATATTTAAAAACAACAAATTGTTAGAGCGAAATTTGACAATTTTTCATATTGCTAGTGAAACAAAACATGGAAATAAATCCATTCGATACTTTGATCTTTGAATTTCAAAATGATTTTACCAGTAAAATAAAAATGAAAATAGGGAAAGTAACGGATTTAATGATAAGTATCATAATCAGATCATGGAAGAATCAAGCTATATCACAATTAGGCTCTTTTTTTTGATTAGCTTGACAATGATGCTTGTATAAAAGCTATAACTTATTAGTATAACTTCTTGAAGAAAATTTTTTTCGATTAATTTTTACAGTTCTTTTAATCGATAAGATCAGTGCTATATTGATTTTTTTGATAAATTGTTCTCCAATGTTTTGTCACCAACTTATTACAATTATTCAAATTACTGTGTTGTTATTGACCTGTTTGCCAACGCGTATCATACCAATAATATCAGCTGTCATAGTAATAATTGGATCCGATACTGATTTCATATCTCGTTTGATTTTGAAAATTTCCGCATCTCTCGTACTGACAAATATACGATAGTCTACATCATATAAACCTGTAGTTCGAGGAATATTATAAATTTTTTGAATAAAGTAGTAATTTTAATTAAATATTTGATTAACATATTAATTGAATATCTCAAATACATTATTGCTAACCTGCAGCATGTAGAAATACAGGAACTCCTGGTATTTTACATTCTGATAAGACGGTAAATGCTTGTGTATCGATGCAATAGACATAACCATATTCGGTGGCGTAAACGATACAATCGATGGCAGTGACCTCTGAAGATGACCGTTTCATTGTTGTCATGCAGGTTATGGTACTTTGATGAATCAGTTCACTATTCAGGCATTGTTCAAGTGTCTTTTCTCGATCTGTTTCCTTACTACTTAGAAATTTTTGCGAACGAGTTGTCAATTCCATGATACCAAGCTATAATAAAAATTAACTTGTCGTTCTTATCAATAATTTATTTCATTTAAATATTTATAATCAATAAACAAAAAGTTTAGAAATAATTGCTTGAATTTTTGAAAATTTTACTATTTGTCAAAAACTAAGTATTTAATTTCCCTCCCAAATAAAATAGTAAAATTTGAACCTTATGAAGTAATTCCATAAGTACAGTATGAAGTTGTGCTGCGTTAATAAGACCAGCTTCAACTTGTCGCCAAGCTTCTGCTTCATCTTTGTTTATTTCCAACGATGGTATTGCGAATTTGTAAAATGGTTTTAAATTTTTATAAATTAAAATCGTTGTATCACAGGCTAATGCCAGGGATGATGGATTAGGCTTCACCTATAATGAAGATAACTTCAGACAAAAAAAATTTGAAAAATTGCAATAATTCAAAATAGTAGAAAAAAACTTATCAGAATAAACTATAAATAGAAATAATAAGATTGTTAAATTTAATTTTAAACATTTTAGAGAAAAATGCTGTCATTTTTAGATGCATTTCATAAAAATGATATAATTATATTTACTTACATTTTCACTGTTGAATGATATTAAGGCAGATGGTAAATCATTGAGGCTATTATCAACAATTACTTGAAAACCTTTGAATATTTTCAATCGAATACCATATTTTTCAGTACCAAAATCACCGATTGCTAATTTATAATCACCATTAGCATGAAAATCAGCCAAGCATACACAACTTTGGATTGTGTTGAGCCTAAGATTTGCAGTATTTGGAGTTTGTACCCAACAAGAGCTACATTCATTCATTTGTCTACTAAAAATTCAAGAATTATAAAATAATATCATTAAGTTTTGCACTAGAAATTTATTTCTTAATGCCTAATAATATGCAATAAATGAAGTGCCGAATATTTGAGTATGATATTATTTCTAATTTTTTGTTAAAATTAGTTATAATTTTGATTATTATAAAAGATATAACAAATCTTGAAAAAACTGATTAATAAATAAATTTTTAAAAGTTAAAATTTAAAACATCGAATCGATATTGTTGCCTGGTTACCATGGTAATAATGCCTGTGCTTTAGCTTGATGACTATTATAATTATTTACTATGCTAAAAAATAACCTATTGATTAATTCAATAAAATAGAATCTCAAAATTTCGTGATTTTCTTCTTTTTAACGATCAACATTGATTCCAGTAATTTGTCCAATTTGTATATTGTCTAAAAAAATCATTTGGATATCGGATGATCAAATGGAATACAACAAATTCTGTTAGTAATCAGTAAGTTCAGTCCAGCTGTATTAATTTAGATCAGCCAGAATTCCAAGTTTTATTTACTTTACACAAAGCAGCTGTGTTGTATTGTTTAATGAAATCTTATCATTTTCGTCTGTTTCACAAGAAAAAAAAAAGTAATTACAAATTTTATTTTTGAAAAACATATTTCCACTTAAATATATTCAAATTATCAACTGATACATTTCATATAATATAAGGCATAGATTACTTTCACTTCTTCAAGCGTAGACTCATCGAACGTAGAAAACCTGGTTCTAAACGTGGCCTAAAATACTTATCTGCAATTCTAAAGGCAAAAAATTTATAAATTAAAGAAAAAATGCTATCTTCGTATTTGTCTTTGTTGGATTTTCATTTCATTATTAAAACGATTAATTTTCAGATTGCAACCGAAATCCAAGAAATCGATCTTGAATTTTGAATATCGAAGATAAAAGCAATTACATTATAATCCTTCAATCTTTAAAGAACAATCACCATTATTGTTGAAATATTCATGTTATCCGCGCATAACCATTTTATGATTTAAAATAAGTTATTTGTTCTTAATGAATTGCAGAAGATTTCCAAATTTACTAAAATTTCGATACCTTCCATGTTTGGACGATGTTGATAACGATCCGTAATCAATATGGGATATTTTGGGATTTAAGTTTCTCTTTTGGATCTTACTCAGTTTATCGGCGAAATTCAGGCTGCTAACAGTTTCTTGAATAGTAGCTGTATCTGGCGCTAATTGTACAATCACTAGCGTTTTACTATCACCATCTGAACAACAGAATTTTCAATATTCGTAAAATTATAAGATTAGTTTCGATAAGATGAATAATCTAATAGGTTTTCTGATCCGTAAGTCGTAATTACGACGAGAAAGAAAAAAAAAAAAAGACATAAATCAAAATCATTTGATGACAAGTGTTTTAAAATTTAATTATAAAATTAGTCAATTGCTAGCTTACTCAGACAGTTTTCTAGGAGACGTGTCAGTTGACAATTCCGGAAAGGAATATGTTGTTGTCGTTGTCGCAAGGCAGTGACAACGTTACCTAATTCGGACAATGACCTATTAATAAATTGTGCCTCTTTGAGCTGTTGACCTGTTGCACCTGATTGGCTAACTCGTTCTGAGCCAGCCAGATCAACTAAATTTAATCGGCCTGAAAATTCTGAATGAATTTACAAACTAATACAAAACAATGTTAATTTCAATATTTCTAATTTGTTTACAATTTCAAATTTCAATAATAATCATTGTGAAAAAAAAAAAACTTTAACAGTAATTGCTGTCAAGATTATCTAAATATTGCCATCTATTTATTCTACGGCTAAATACGGTATCAAAATCAATTATAAATTGTAAATTAACAAGGCAGTAACAATGATTATCTAACTTGAACAATGATCTATTAACACACTGAATTATTTACTTCACATCTGAGCAATTCTCTTTGAGGTAAGATTTCATTTAAAAATAAACTTTGTATTTTTGAAGTTTACTTTGTGTAACAATATTTGTTGTTCGATTCACTGCTCGAAGTCGAACACAAACAATGGCATGTGAACGGCTCGAACGGTCATTTAGTTCAGTTGTCGCACTTGCCTGAAAGGAAATTGAAGAAAATTAAATCACTGCAGAATTTAGTAATTTGAAATTATCAAAATTATCAGAAAACATTTGTTACTTTTAACTTAGTTCAATAAACAATAAATGGATAGATTGACATATAAACAATGAAAATTTATCGCAAATTATTTACTCTATTCATTCGTCCTCTTTCCAATACTTCCTGTACTTGTTGTTGCGTATTTACGTTGAATACAAGTAAGCCTGGAATTTCCAGTATGCCATTATCACCAATTCGTAACGGAAGATTACACTTATTGTTTGATAATAAATCTCTGGAATTTGTACGAAATTTAAATTTTGGTAAATTAAAATTATTTTTCATAAATTTCGAACTTCTTGGAAAAAAAATTTCAAAATTATTACTTTTTTCTTAACTTTTGCTATGAAATTTTAATCAAATAAACCTTATTTTTTCATTATATATTTCTAGCATTGATATTGAAATTGTATAATCAATATCGTTTAAACGTTCTTTTGCTATTCGAAATAGATGATTTATGGATCGTTGATACACACCCGGATCATTTGGTGATCCCTGAAAATTGTTGCTAATTTTTCAAATACGACATTTTTTTCAAAATATTAAATTCCAATTAATTTATTTTCTTTTAAAAATAATCAATAACTATCATGTATAATTAAGTGATAATTTTGTGGAACATTGATGGAAAAAATTTTGATATTAACAAATTATAAATATAGATACTAAATTCCAATATCGAGTTGTTTTTTTTTGTTTTTTAGTGAAATTTATGAATTTTTCGATCATTAAGCAACCTCCATGGTATAAGTTTTACCGCTTCCAGTATGTCCATATGCAAATATACATACATTATAACCATCCATACAACTTGTTATAACTGGACGAATTTCTTCAAAAATCTGCAAATTTATTTATTTATTTATTTTTTATTTTTATTTTTTGGTAAATTATAAGTAATATTAAAAATAAAACATTTTGTTTGATTGTTAATTTAACTTTCCATCCTTTTTTGTAACTTTTTCTTCTTTGCTCATTCAATAAACATTGTGTTTGTTTGTTTGCTATCGCTTTTTTCTCTTTTTTCATATTTTCTTTTATGACAAAAAATGACAATTTTTATGAGAAAATTAACTGGTATAAAATTGTATTTCTTGGATAAAAAAAGAAATTAAAGGAAAAAGTTTAGATCATAGATCAATTTAGATCATAGATCAGTTTTAAAATGAAAGATTTTGATGGTAAATAATAGAAAGAAAATGTTAATGATCAAAAATAATTTGAAAGAATGTACGACAAAAAGAATAAAACTTAGTTTTTTTTTTTTTTTTATTTTTTAATAACGTAAATTATCTTTTTTTCTTTTTTTTTTTAAAGAGATAAATTATGTCATGTCAAAATGAAAAAACCTTTAAAAACTGAAAAAATTATAAAATTACATCAGATTGTGTATGCTTTTCATTGAAAGCCCGATCACAGTTAAATTTCTTTCGATCACTATTTGTACTATCAACAATAACTAAGCCATTATCAAATGGATCAATCAGTAAAGATAATTTCGAATAATTCGCTAAAGCTGGTCGTATACGACAAAATACACGAATGTTACCTGAAAAAAAAATAATAATTAATAATCAAATTTGTAAATTTCTATTCAATTCATTTAATTCCTTTTTAAAATTCATCAATGATCGTTTACCATTCATTTCAACCAGTTTATTATGTAATCGTTTTCTAGCATCAACTTCTCTTTGATATCGTTTCATCAATGATTTAATGACACAATCAATTTTTATTTCCATATCATTACGCATTAATCGTAATTCTTCACGTGTTGCTACTTGAATGTCAGTTATTAATTTCTTCATTTCAATCTAAAAATAATTGAAATTTGAATTCATAGAAAAAGAATTCCTTTGTTTTTTTTGTCGGAATATTTTAAAATTAGTGAAAAATTGTTATGCAAATTAAAATGTCAAATAGCGAAAAAAAAAAAAACATATTTTTGATTTATTGCGGATTATTTTGATTCATCAAAGAGTTTCTTTTCTAAACTTTTCTTTTTAGAATTACAAGATTTATTTTAAATTTTCATTTACTAAATCCTGAATATTAAGCAAAAACCTTCGCTTCCATCAATTGTTTTACATTTTTCTGCAAAGCAGCAATTATTTCCATATTGCAGAGCAACTGATAATTATTATTTTTTTCTTGCAAAATTTGCATCTCCAATTCTTCTTCTTGATTTTTTGCAACATATGATTGATATGAATCGAGATGAAGGCTTAAAGATTTCTGTTCTTCTTTCATTTCACTTGTTTGACATGATTTATCGCCCTTTTCTGGTATCTTAAAAAAAAAAAATAGCACATAATATGAATGACATGGACAAGATGATATCAAAATAGGATGGAGAGATATGTATGGATATTTTCATCTTAATAGTTTAATTATTACAAAATTTATTAAATTATATTTCTAAATATTTGAAAATTTAAAATAAAGATTCATTACAATTATTACGCAACAGATATCAGAATCCTAAATGTTTCATTTGGATCAATGATGCCTGTATTCGATTTTTAATTTCTTATCACTGCTTATTTACAATTCCTTATGAATTCAAATTTGTATTTATTTATTTTTTTTAAATTTTAAAACAAAAAATTTTTTCTTGCTAAAATTCAACCTGAGCTAATAAGGGATCGTCTATTTTCAGTTGCAATAAACGTATTAAGCGTTGTGCATTGACGTAAGCTTCTTTGAGAGATAAATTTTCTTCGCTTAAAGTCCCAAATTCAAGTGAGAGTAGAGAGATACCTTTGAGGATTTTATTACATACACTAAATGATTTAATTCGACCTAAAATATGATTAATTTTAAATTAAAAACAAAACAAATTTTTTTATAAAATTATCGATTACATGAAAAAAAAAGAAAAAAAGACGATATAAGTTATCTATACAGCGTTATTTTTATTTTTTTACCTTAAACTGCATAAGAATCAAAATAATTTATTTACAACATTCTGCTAGTTTTATTTTTCAAGTTTTGTCAATACTGTTTCAACTTCAATAAGACTTATCATTCCAAATACTGTATAGTTATATTAATTTTTTTTTTTTTTTAAATTTCTTATCATAATTTCAATCTTACCGTTAATATAATCATCCATATTTCGAATTCGTGCTTCCTGCTCATCAATGATATTTTCTAAATTATGAATTAATTGATTTTTCACTTCTAGATGTGCTTTCATCATATTCTCTTTGACATAAATCATCTGTGATTGAATTTCATGATGGCATTTACATTTACGAAATACACCTCCAATTTCATTGTTATCCATTTTGATTCTGAAATTTTAATTAAAAATTACGAACAAATAGAATAGCAATAAGAAACAAAAGTATTCAAGTTATAATTGGTGATGAAAATTTAATTAAAATAGAAAAAAAAAGCAAACTTTATATTTTTCTTCATTCTACTACTACTTTAACAAAATTCATTTTGGAAAATCAATAATTATTCTACGAAATTTTGCGATATTCAAAGAGTAATTAAAATAGATCGATAAATAAAATGATTTTTTGAGAGAAAGTGTTATTTCAGTTTGATTATAAGGTGGAAACTGGGAAATTCCCTCAAATGACAATTCAACCATTCAACCTGAATATCTATTCTGCAATATACCTGCCTTAATATATCATCAATTTTACATCCGTCCTGTTTTTGATATCGTTTCCCTTTCTACATCTACAATTATTGATGTCACTGTATCGGAGGGAAGGACATCAATGACAGACAGGCAAATCAATTCTATCGGAGAAATATTCGTAAAATCAACAAAATCAAACTTCATTTATTGTTTCTTCAAATTTTTTAGCTTTTTTAGCATAAGTTTAAATAATACAAACAAATGAGAAATTACTTATCTTTTCTTTTTCGAAATCTGTTCCTTTTTTTTGGAATTTTCTAAAATCATCAGATATCTATTGAAATTTAAAAAAAAAAAAGAAAAAATCAATATTTATAACCATTTTATTGAATATAATTTCAATCTTGAAATTTTGTCCTTTATAAGAATATTCATGTGCAAATTACATCTCTAACGAATTGATTTATTTTTCTATCAAATGAAAAAAAAAAAAAAAAAAAAAACGGAAACTTTAAAAGACAGCAAATCAATTGCATCTTGCTATAAAATCATATAAATGATTTTATAGCAAGATGCAATTGATTCATAAAATGGGTTAAATGCTTCATTTTCAATTCAAATTGGAAGAATTAAATAAAATAAAATTTAATTCGCTGTTCCAAAAGCTCCGATGATAACTCCGATATTTGCGCCATGTTTGGGACAACGATAATCAAACAAAAGATTATCTGAACTCAGATATGTCTGGAAATTTTTGTACCAATTCGAAAAGCATTTGCTATCCGTTCTTTGACCTGTAATTTTAATCGATTCATAGACAAATAGAAATAAAATTATATGAACTCTTGCTTCTTGCTAAATCAATAATTATACGATAGATATTAGTGTGAAAATTAATCTGAAACTACGGCTGATATATCATTTTATTGTTTCAGAAGAATGATGTCTGAAAAGAAAGAAACGAAAGAAATCGATTGATTTTGATGGATAAACTTGAAGAATTGAAAAAAAAAAAGTGAAATATAGGAGTGAAAATCAGTTAATCCATTTTTTTCCTGAAGCAAATAGAATTTTAAAAGAAAAATTAAATAATTTAATCGATAAATTTGTTATCACACTGAATTATTTTTTTAAACTTCATATTTCTTTTTAAAAAAAAAAACACGGGAATGAATTTCAAAAAATGCATCGAAGCAAATTTTAATAGAATATTTTCTATGGGAAAATTTTGATTTATTCATAAAATTTTAAAACAATAAATAAAAAAGACTTATTTTTCATAAGTTTTTTTGGTTCTTCATTTCAATAGCACTAAACTGTATTTATGAAAAAATCCCCAAAAGTTACGAAAGGATCAACAAGGATGGATTAAATTGATCTTGTTGATTTTAATTATAAAAATGACATATGTATTTGTTCCATCGAAGAATTTTGATCTTCCCAAAGATCAGTTATGTTATGAAGATTCTTAACTCTTATCATACTTATCATTCAAATAAATATTTTTAAAAATTCAATGCAAAAAAATTCTATAATTAAAAGATTATTTTGGGAAAAAATAAGGAACAAATTTCATACAAATCATCTGAATTAATAATAATGAAAATTTATTGATAGTAAAACTTGTGATCGATCCAAAAGATTCGTTGATTATTAAAATCACAAATGATTATAAACTGATAAAGTCACAGTACAAAAAAATGAACGTAACTTCAATCTATCGTATTTTTTGTCACCTACAGAATAGCGGACGATCTTAGAAAACAGTTGATAATTTTTTCTTTTCATTTCAATTTGTAACGATGATGATTTATCATTTTATCACTCACTCATCTTGTTCTCATATTTTTTATCTTTTTATAAACTCCACCATTATAATAGAATTAGTAATTTGTTTAATCAAATTTACCACTTTTCTACCTTATCTTATTTTTAAAGATAATTTCACAGTTTCAAAAGAAATAAATCTTTTCAATAAAAAATGGAAAGTTTTGATTTGTCGACAGAAAAATAAAATAAAATGAAAAAAGAAAACGAAAATATCTCAAATGATAATTTAAAATGATTTGGGAATTAATTTGGGATCTGATATTTTCGGTTTCTTTCGTTCGATAAATCAAATTGTACGGTATCATTAAATGAAGAAACGAAATCATCTTGGCTTGAACTGATGATTAATTGCTAAGTTGCTAAGAAATTTTCTTCATCAAACAAATTTTAATGTCATTACCAAGTGTAGATAAGATCATAATTCTGAAGGTAAAAAAAAAAAGCGAAATTGGTTTCGCATCATTCTGTCAATGAATCTCGTCGCAAAGTTTAGTTTATAAAAAAGCATACATTGTCAAAAAAATTGGTCGATTCTATTCCACCATTAATGATTTATTTTTAAAATGAAAAATGGATTCACAAGTGAAGGCTGAGGAAAGTATAAAAAAGAAGGAAACTAAAAAAAAGAAAAAAACTATCAACCAAAATGGTGACAATAGCAATAATAATTATCGGATGTTGTTAATAATAATAACTATCGAATCCTACTTCTTTGTAAGAGTGAACTGAACAATGCATTAATCTAGAAATTTAGTTAAACCCAATTTTACTTTCAAAAATTCAAAAATTGCAAATTAGATTTCAGGAAGTGTATTTCCAAATGATCAAACAGTGTATTTTCAAATGATCAACTTTTTCAAAATTTTGCTTGATTATTCTTCAAAATTTTGCTTGATTAAAAAAACCAAAAACATAAAAGTATCAGCTAAAAGATTTGTTAGTATTATATAATATATTTTTAAAAATTGAATCTAATATTTAATAAAGGAAAAAATAGAATTATATAAAATATAATTTTTGGGAAATTGAATGTATTTCCAGAAAAATTTTCGATACGAGGGACCAAAATAGAATGGAAAAAAATTGATAGTGCAAACTGATATTGTGTTGAATACATTGTTTAGTGATTAAAATATTTATTTTTTGTGAAAATTAGATCTGCTGATACAATTTGCCGTTTAACTGATCGATTTTTTTTGACCATGACATTTGTTATGTTAATCCATATTTCAACATATACTATCGTAGTAAAATTGTCACTTATTCATGATCTTTTCAAGAATGATGGAATCTATCATTACAAGGTAACATATAATTACACAATTGTCATACTGTCATTTTAAATCTAATTGACAGAGTGTAAATTGCAATTCTAGTATTCATGTAAATATTATAAACTATGACATTGTCCATGGCAAAATCAAAAGTTATCTATTTTACAAGAAAATATTCAATAAAATATTTTTTCTTTTTTTTTTGAGAGAGAGATAATCAATCAAATATTAAAAAATCGGTAGACAATTCTAATTAATCATCTCAATTTGCATATTCTTTGTTTGTGAAATCAATAAAATCTTCCTCTTGCACTTTTTATTCATCATTTTCGATCATTTTAGGATTATGAGGAAAATTTTTCCATTTGAATTTGTAAAGCAATGCTACTAAAAAATTTGAAACTTTATGGGAAATTAGTTGAAATAATGATTTGAATGATTAAAATTACTTTAATTACACTTATTAAATGATAAAGCGGTGGAATATGTTCAAATGATATGTTGAAAAATGAATTTAATGATTGTTAATTGATTAATGAAATTAATTCCATTTGGATGATTTAAAAATAATCAATGTTTAATCTAATATCATGAAATTTATAAATTAATTGAATGCAAACAGATAACTATTATCATGGCATGCAAGGATTTTGATTTTCTTTTAAAAATACGATTCTGTAACCAATTGCTTTTCGGTTGTACGCGAATCAATAAATATTGCAAAATTGAAATTTTAATTACTTTAATTGCTTTTAAATATTGATTTAATTTTGATTTAACTAGGACATAATAATAGGCCAAATTTCCGCAAAAATAAAATGTGTTGTTGTGCTCTTTTATTCATAAAATTCTTTCGCGAAACTTTTGCTTAGAATGTCTAAATCACTGTCACATACGACAACAATTGTTTCCGTTTATGCGATTGAGTGTAAATAAAATTTGTTGAAAACGATTCTTCTATGAAATCGATAATGACAATGAAAGCCGCAAATTTTTGAAACTTTTTATTCATAAGTACTGCTTGCAAATATGTATAAAGCAAGAGTTGCGAAAGTAAAGATAAATAAATCTATTTGAAATTATTTTGCTTACGGAGAAATTAAATACATATGCGACATTGTTGTTATCAGCCAATCTCATGAATTACTTACTTAATGCTAATTCATCAATAGCAATACGGTAAGTTAATTATCGCTACAATGATTTTTCGCTTCCGAATGCGATTAAATGAAAGCGATTTATCATAAGAGATTTTCTCGTCCAACTTGTTCTGCAATTACATGAAAAAATCTCTCCGTCACATCATCATCAACGAATCTGAAATCATCATTTGCTGGTGTAAAAGGTGCATTGATGTTACACGATGTAAGAATTGCTCTTTCCTCATTGCTTGGATCTGTTTTCACTACACCAAATATTAAACTTAAATGAACAAGCGATTCGATTTGCGTTAGACCAATATTTAAATCACGTCGTAAGTCCATTGCTCGTGCCATCTGAAATATTGCAATTTCAAAATTAGTCAACATTTGAAAGGTTTTCTTCGATTGAATTCAAATTTTGAAACAAAGGAAAAAAAATTCTTTGAAAGATTTAAGGCATAATTTTATTTTTTCATTTCGGTCAACTATCATCTAACAAAGATTTTTGAAGTATTAAGTTTTTGTTTTCCGTTTCAGTAAAAAATAATTAATCCATCTTAATAATTATTATATTTATTTTCATTATTTGATTTCTTTGCACAAAAAAAAGTAATTTTATAAAAATGCTTGGCGCATTTTATAAAATTTTTGCATCACGAAAAAAAAAAAAGAAAAACAAATCTTTTAGCAAACTTCTCGTGCAGTTTTTTAGAATTTAAAAAACTAAAAATAAAACCTGATAAAATTTTTGAGTGAATTTTTTGGCTCGAGAAACATGACGACCCATATAATGAATATGATTGATTGCTCCAGCAGCTAATACTTCTATCGTTATTGTTAACATTATCACACCAATGACAATGTATAAAATGAGATACGGTATAGGAACGGGAGGCTGAATTAAATTTCATCAAAAAATTTCTTTTTCATTCCAATTCTGTTCGTTTTCCATTTCGAAATGGCAATTTAAATATAATTTTCGTAAAAATTGACAAATTACAAGATAATATACTAAGCTAAGGAATTTATCTGCGAGGAATTTGAAAGGAAAATAGTTAATTAAACGATTTATCAACAAGATTATTACTAAAAAATTTGCATCATTCGTAAGAACTAGGATTCTAATCGTGTCTTCGATTCACTATTTTAGTCAAAGCACTTAAAATTACACTTTTCAAATACCATATTCGATATCCGATTTTTCTATTATTCCAATTTTTTGCTATAGAAAATTATCAACTGAAGAAACATGCTAAAAAATCATTTTCTCGGATCTATTACAATCGCTATTTGTGGAAGAAATAAGGAAATCAGTAAAGTGAAAGAAATTAAGCATTTTGTCTTTTTTTGATCGAGAATAATCTCAAGAAAGAATTGGATAGGAAGAAAATCTAAAGTCATCAGATTACTCTTGTACACAAATATTTATTAGACAACTGTTATGAATGAAAAAATCTGACTATAAATTACAAAGAAATTACCTTTCGAAGTATTTCTTACGAAGAATATTAGCCAAGCTAAAGGTAAAATACTGAAATCTCAGCTTATTTTATTGAACATGCAGTTATACTACTACGTACAATAATGATGAAATGTGAAATGTATGACAAGTGGACTGTCATCTCTCAATGAATTTTCGCATTTTCAATTTACATGAGAAGCGAGAAAAAAATCATAGTCAATTAAAATAGCGATCAAAAAAATTGTTCAACGATGTGGAGAGAAAAAATATCGGAGATTTTCCAGAAAAGTAGCGAACTATCAAATTTTTCATTTCACTAATAAAGCTCAATGATTTTATGCCCTCAAAGTACCTGACAATCGCAAAAAAATTATTTGATATTTGAAATGGAAAGATAGAAGAAACTAAGAAAACTTAAATTGCTTTCCCGAAAAATTAGAAAATCCCTTCACTCTAGTCGAATTATTCTTTTTTTTTCTGCTCTCTTTAATAGATGATTTCTCTTCTCTAATAAAAATAGTAAAGTTTTTTTGGCAAAGAAATTGAATAGAATCAAAATCCTTTTCTTATCATATTCATTATCTCAATAAAGAATATGATTAAAAAATAATCTTTACATCAATTGAAATTATTATTTGCTTTCTTTTTAAATTAACTTTGCAGAAAATTATAATATAAATTTTAGAAACATAGAATAAAGTCGTTAATGATTAATTTAGATTTCAAGAGGGAATTAGTGGAAAAGATGAAAAACTTGCTTGAGTATCTCCGTAACCGATTGTAAAAACGGATGTGATGGAAAAGTATACAGCTTCAAGATAAGTAATCCCGGCAACTATCGCGAATAATAGGGCTCCAAAAAATAAATAAACTATTAAAAATCCAAGGAAACACAAACCAGCTACTGACTGCAACATTTTTGCTTTTATAAATTTTGAAATCACATATTTTGCAAACTTTTCCCGATTTTAAAGCATGAATGATAAAGCAATTACTCAGTATTTGTGCCTTCATAACAGAGAAAGATTAATTTTGATTAACGATTAATTTTGTTTGACTATAAGTTTGTAAATAGTATGTCTATTAATTGCTAATCAAATTAAAATACTATCATGCTAATCAAATAATCAAATACTATAATTAAAGTGATTAATACATATAAACGATACTTCAGGAAGGATACGGAGAAAATATAAGCTACAGAATTTTCCAATATCGGTTATTGTAATAAGTACCAATGGAGCGCCGATAAGAACATAAATTATAACAATAAATCGTCCTATTTTAGTAATTGGTGTGACAAAACCATAACCTAAAATTTTTTGAGTTAAATTAAGAAATGCTTGATACGTGCTAATATAATAATTCAGTGATCTGCATTTGATAGCTATCGATGATTTGATTATGACATTATTGATTAGAGTTGATTTTGAATTTTTAGCAATTAAATTCAAATGAAGATTAATTATTTCACCATTAAAAGCAAATGTTAACTTTTTTGATATTTAAATTTTGTAATTTTTACACTAAGAATATTATTCATACCAACAGGAATGACTGTAGTGGCAGTAAAAAGTATCGCTGAAGTTATAGTCCATTGATCATCCTGCATTCCATGATTCAAATAATGTGCTTCAAATGTTCGAGCTGCCTAAAATTAACAAATAATACAAAATCCCAGTATAACATATTAATTTATTTGCAAATAATTTAGTAATTAATTATAAGTTTTCGAATAATTCCTAAAGCCCATTATTGATCAGTAAGTTATTGGCTCCAATAGAAAATAAGTAATATTTGAAAATCTTCTCCAATAATACATCGCATTGAAACTTATTTCAAATAAGCCTTTATTATTTTTAAATACTATAAAATATTAAATATTATACCAATTGAAATATTGTAATATTGCTGACTTTATTTTATTATCTTTTTTATTTCACACTGTTTTGAAATTTTTAGTCGTGAAAACAAAACTCAATGATAAAAGAGTAAATGCCGGATGACAAAGTAATCAATGCGACAATTTCTGATGATTTTTCGACTTTCAAATCATAAAAAAATCATTATCTAGCAAGAAAAATTTCATTTTTTAAAGATACTTCAAAGAAAAACAGAATTGAGAATGCCAGTATTTTCAATCAATAATTTAAGCATCAACCATTCAACCGATTCCTTTTTTTTCGCTCCAAAAAAAAAAAATTACAATGAATAATGAAGGATAGATTTCTTTAGTTTTAACGAAAAAAAAAAAAGTAGGTATTGGGAAAACAATATTATCAAGATTTTTCATAAACTATTGTAATAATCTCAGTATTGCTCAAGATGTAATTAAACAGCATAATTAGTTATTTCTCGATTCATCATTCTTAGAATGTCTATACAATTTTTAGCCAAAAATATAAAAAAACTTCCTTTATGAAAAAAAACTTTTTCATGAAATCATCTCATTCAATGAATCATGCTAATTTAATAATTTTTTTCGATTTTAGAATGTTAATGAAGGCTTAGATATAGTTATTTATTTAAATATAATTAGCAGGTAATATAACATAGCATAGTATTTGTGTTATTTGATTTAAATTTAAAAAATATTAAATTCTAACTTTGAAATTGTATTCCATATGAGATAGCGTACATTTTGTCATTTTTTGTTACTTATTACCACAAAATATTCAATTAATTAAATGATGAAATTGAACATGCAAAGTAAAATTTACACAAATCTCTTTGAATTCAGATTTCAAACATATAAGTAAATTCAGTATCACCTGAGAATCTTTGTAGAAATCAAATAATTCCTCAATATAGTCGGTACTTAAAACATACAAATCATTTCCGGTCAAATTATCTGCTGCCACTGCTCGTAGAAACTTCTGCAACTTAATTTTCCATAACCTTAGACATATTCTGAGGTCTTGCAAAAGTAAAAAAATTTTCAAGTTGTAAATAACTTTGAAGTCATATCTGTTTATTCCAATGGTATTAATATTCGAAAAATTCCACTTCTTTGCAAAAACCTTGACTTTATGAAATTGGGATTACAGATTGTAGGACATTTTTTTTTTAATTTCGAGAATTTTATCAAATTTACTCACTAATTTAATTTTTTCGTAAGTGATAAGGTGATATTGACGCGACATAATTTCGGTAGGTCGTTCAAGATACAGAAACAAAGCTGCACCAATGCAAACATAGGTTATTGCACCACTGATGATACCGATATGTGCAGCTGTAGCACGAAGCTGCAAAATTAATTAGCAATTGATCACTGTCATAAAAGTTTTCCGTTTTGTAGTTTTAAGTACATACATTTATCAGTCTTTTAAACACTTATCAGGCTTATCAGTCTTTTTTTATTGGCTTAAATATCTAAAATGTCCGCTAAAATCTACTAGAAAAGTATAGAGATATTACGATAAGCATATCTATAAAGAGTTACCATTTAATTGTTTTTTCGGTAAAATTCGGGTACATTTTCCCAAATTATCAAATTTCATGTCACACTATCAAATTTGATAAAACTGTTAAGGTTTTTATAGGCTTTTAGGCTCTTGTTTGACTTCTTTAAAATTTTGTTCACATGGCCTATATTTTCTATCATTTAATCTTACATGCAGTGTTGATACATTTTTCTACGCCTGGCTTGTTTGTGCATAATTTAATGTAAATATCACATATCATTTGCGAATGAGTTCGCATCATACCATTTGCGAATGAGCTCGCATCCATTTCAGATTTGTAGCAATAAAATCTTGCAATATTTTCATGAATTATAGACACTCTAAAAGCAGTTATGAAACTAAGAAAATGCTTTAGTTCAACATGTTTAACACTTCATTTAACAATTTTTCCGTTAATGAAAAAAAAAAAATTCAAAGCAATGATTTTTATCATAAAAAAGCAATCAAAGACATTTTTGGCAATTGTTTTGAATGATAATAATGAATATGATAATAAGCATAGCATCAGTGATAACAATGGTGATAGCTACAACAATTTGAAAGAATTATTTTACAAATTGCTTGAACTCTGACCGGTAATCAGCTGAAAAGCCACATAATCTTTGGCTTATAAGAGTGTGATTTCTACAGATTCTTGCAAAATAAAACATAATGACGTTGACTAAACTATTTGAATGAAATGATTTGTCGATTCTAGTTAAAAAATGCGCTAAAGTTCCAGAAATGAAACATCTAATAAGTCATGATTTCCTATCTAGAGGTAGAAATTTTTATGAACATAAGTTTTAAAAGCAAATAGATCTGAAGAATTTCTGATGGTAAGTAAAAATCATTGAGAGTAATCGCTTGTAAAACGAATTATTCGCAAGTGGAGACGAAAATATTATTCGCATTAAAGCGAAGAAAATAGTGAAAGAGTAGAAAAGGCCAAGATTTCAATTGTTTAGATGAATTGCAGGATATATATTCTTAGCAACATTAACAATGATTGAGAGTGATGGAGTGAGCATTCTTGTAGTTGACTGAAAAAAGCCAAGAGCCAATAGGATAGACCCATTATGTCCCCCTTCTTGGCTATTTTATTCACATTCTAAGATGAAATAATTTATCATAAAACAAACTTTTTATGTGAAAAAAAAAAAAGGTTTAGTGGAACGATGATGAAGCTGAAATGCATATCTAAGTCAAATTTCTGCCTAAATGGCTCATATTTTTTATAACAAAGCAGTGATTTCCCTCGATAAATCCTGCTGAGGGCAAGCCAGAATTCCATCAAGAATATTTTTTCAACCAATGTATTATCATTGTTTTAAAAAAATTTCGGATATTTCGACTGAATTTATGGTTTCAGTAAATATTCTGTTCACATGAATATCATTCGAGCGATCTACTGACGATACAGATAAAAGGCAGGCGGATTTTAAAGAAAACTCATTTCATAATCATGAAACTGATTTGTTTTTTTTTATGTACATAATTCAGTAAATAACAAATAGGGAAGCTATCTATTTTAAAAATTATCAATGTTAATTTCCTAGAAGCCTGAAAACAGGCCTAAAAAATAATCCACAGATATTTATGTTTAATTCATTCGGAGGTTTGCGGCTGATATTATCAAAGAAATAAAATTCTTGAAAATTTCGGTTAATTACAACTGTTTTCAGGCAAATTTCACTAAGAATAATACTACAGACATTTCGATTACACATAAATCAATGGCAAAACAATAGTAACAAAACAGAAAGATTTCCATTCCTGTTGAAGGGTTGATAGATTAAATTTTATTCTTCATAAAAGCATTTTTTTTTTCAATCTTGTAATTGATATTAGTTGTAGCATTTTAATTTGAATAAATCTTTTATAATTTCAGGCCAGAGAATATGCGGAAACAGATTTTACGCGCGGCTAAAACGTTTTTGATCTGATGTAGCAAGACCGGAGTGGTAAGTCTATTTAGTTTGAAATAACGGAGGAGAAAGAAATCCGATTAATGGATTTGAAATATTATGGAGGCTTTTCTCTGTTTCCGAATCCACCGACCAACAAACGATTTAAGGACAAAAAAAATGTCAAATATGCCTAGCAACGACAACAGTGATAATTTGAACACATTTTTGGGAAAGCAGAGGTGAAAGGAGAAAATGCGGAAATATTGGCAGAATAAGATACATTCGATTTCTAAATTAATCGCAGCTGTTGTGAAACAAAAAAAGAATTTGTTATAGCAAAGTTTTATTGATAGGCTAATATGGGCGATAAATCGGTATTAAAATTTCAAATATAGTAGTAGGGATGTTATATGAATGATAAAATAAGGTATAAATGATCAAAAATGATAACAGTAGAAGAATCACAGAGGAAAATCAAGTTAAAGTTGCATGGGCTCAGAAAATATGTTATGACGTATAATATATTCTTTTATACATGGAGTTGTTTACAATATTTAGATATAACACATGGGCATGGTTATGAAATCAACACATTCGCATGAATCTGCGATTTTTTGCTGTTAAAAATTAAGCTGCGAAATGAAAGATGAGAATTAAATAGCACATCGTAATATTTATTTATATTCATTGTAAGTGATGAATCGCAAGAGAAAATTTTCTATAATACAATATTTTGGTTATTTGAACATACTTGTACTAAGATTACTTCGATTTTTTCCGACAATGCGTAGTAGTTGGTGACAGATGAATGTTTCAATATAATTTAACAAAGATGATGCTGAAATATATGTCAATGTAATTTAAAACATGTGTAAATGCAGAATAATGTGAAATATGCCAGAAAATATACTAAATTGTGGTGTAATACAACAAATAATGGTTTGAAATCCTATTTATCATAATTTCATCGAAAATTAAATTATGGTAGCTGAGCTAATAATTGTTCAAAAATATAAGATATGAAGTTTCTTAATACTTGAAATATTTAACATTCCTATTTTAAATTAATTAGTTTTAAAACCTTTTATTTGTTTCATTCTATATTAGAAAAGAATTTACCATGCTACTAATTTAGCAATAATTTACTTTAACGGATTATGCGTTACACAAATTTAGTAGTTAATAAATTGGATTGAACGATTGATTTTACATTATAATAATAAAAATAAAAATAATGATAATAATAACAATAATAATAATAGTAACAATAATAATATAAAAGTTCCTGGCCAAATTTGAATTGTATGATATTCATTATTCAAGAAATATTAATTATGAGCAATTTGATGATTAATATTTCTTGAACATTAATGCTTTTTTATAATATTTGATAATTATTTTGATCGACAAAGAAAACTAGTGCAGTAAGTACTTGGATCAAAAAATTGCAATTTTTTATGCATGGAATTTTTTCTAGAATAGAATTTCGAGATGAAAATGAGATTTCAAGTTTCAAAATTTACTAAATTTTGCATAAGAACTTTACTAATCAGAATACGATATTTTAACATGCACCACTGTGCAGATAGCTTAATGATCACAGTTGAATGCATATGAAACATTGAATTCAATAACTTGCTTTTTAAATTATTTCGAATTATAAATATCTAAATTGGTTATTTCTGAATAAAATACTTATTCGAAAATGAAAATAAAAAATAAAATTAAATTATAGCATTTTTTAAAAAAGAAAGGCGAATATTTGATATGTACGGAAGAAAAAATTGATTGCATGAAATTTGTTATTTCTATAAGAGGCAAGAAGAATGTAGCTATTTTACAACTTCAAATAAAGATGAAATTCGATGAATGCTTGATGTCAACTTTAATGTATGTTTTTGTAAGTTTTTGAGTTTTATTTTCCTTCACTAATTGCTTGTAAATTTATTGAAATATCGCTTTTTTTTCTGTTCTGATGATGGCATTTGTCTGGATAATCCGAAGATGGCAAAGTAAGTTTAATAATAATTTATGATAAGCAATAGTTGGATTAACTTAAAATATATGATATAATTATAGAAATTTTTTTGCAAAATTTGAAAAACAGGTGGACTGACGCATTGCATTTCTTTGTCACATTCATTCTTATAATTTAATTTATATTTCAAGTTTTAACCAGTGTTGCAGCTATTGCGTAGATATGTCGCCAGAGTTTAACCACAGGACACGTCTCTAGCTCGAGGGCAATTTCATATGCAAATCTTGATGTTTTTAGGCCGCGAAAAAAATGTTCAGAATTTATACAGCAAATTTTTTGATTGTTGGGACATATTTGGGTCATAATGATATAATTAAAATATAGAGGTATGTCATTAGGCTTTTCCAATCATTGTCGGGAAAACCGAAATTAATTCCCTAATAAAACTAATAATTGCAAAAATGTGTCACAAAGAAATTTTGCTCACTGAGTTGGTATCAGATAAAGGTATAATCAAGGAAGGGAGCAATCTAAAGATTGGAAATTATGCTGACGGATTTACTTGATACGCAAACTTGTTAAATGAATGAAATCAATCCGTTGAATAAATTTGGCAAATAATATTTTCAGCAAAAATGATGATTTTGACATTGGTACAATATTTATGCTAGTGTTGCTAATTCTAGACATATGCGATAATTTAAACTTGATCTATGACTATTTGAAAATTTAAAAATTTGGCGCAATCAAAATATTCTATTGATGGCAACTACTGTAATTTTTGACTTCATAATTTTTCTTACGTAACTTACCTTGAAATAAAGAAATTGATTTTCATATTAGTTGAAACGCAACGACGAGTTTGGTTCGAACCAAGCAGCAATTAAGCCAATCCAGAATTAACAACCAACTTAGAATCGTAATTTTGTTGGAATGGCCATGGCTACTATCACTTGAATATTATCGATTATTACTTAACGCGAAATAACGAGATGGGATGTCCTGTTATGAATTGTATATATTCCTCCTTATAAAATTTGATTAATATGGCAATATTGACAAAGTTATTGATAGGAAAGGAAGATGAAAGAGAACTCTTATTAATCGATTCCAAAATTACCTATACTTTCAGTGTTAATTTTAGTTGAACTAATATATTGATTACATGTCGAACTTAGTCATATCTGTTCTAAACTATTTTACTTTCATTTTTAATTAACCAATTTCATTATCCAAGCGAATGAGACGCAACATACCATCAATTATCTTACCAACTAAATCGCAATTATTACTGGGTACTGATTTGATTCGTAACTCAAATTCGAATCATATATGGTTATTGATTGAACTCTGATCTTATTGTAAATCTTATTTTCTTGGGTAATCGTTGCAGTCGTTGATTTGTAAATCTTATTTTCTTGGGTAATCATTGCAGTCGTTGATTCACTTAGTTTCTTGCAATCTTATTAATCTTTGCTTCATCTCAATTTCACATATTATTTTCCTCTCCTAATGATTTTATGAATTTAATATGTTACGCGTAATAATGTTGTGAAATCATTGCCTTTTGTCATACGATGTGAAAATCTCTTTACAAAGAGATTTTCACATTCTCGGATCTAATTAGCAATTGGGATTTTAAGTAATAGAATAATTTGGAATTATAAAGAGAAAGTGGGAGAGAGAGTTTTATTTCCGTAAAAATTATACTCCAGAGAGTTACAAATACTTTTAGTACGTATACTGCATTATGCAAATTTTATAAATAAAAGTTACCATTTGTTCGATTTATGATGAGAATGCAAGAAGTTTGTGAGTATATGCAGCATGAATTATATTGCGGAATTAATGGCAAAAGTTAAGTAGGGAAGTAATAAAGAGAGCAAGAAAAGAAAATTTAGAATATAAAATTCCAATCAAAAAATCGAAATGAACTATTACGTCATCTTTTTCTATTTCCAACAATTAATGTTAATGAGCTTATCCACACTTACAAGTTGCAATTGGCAATATGGGTGAAGCAGTAGATATCGATGTTTTGCCGTATGACAAAAAAGTGAGGGTAAAGAAAAAGCGTGAATTCGATTTTTCACGACATCCAAAACGACGAATCGCTTTGATGTTCATGTATTTTGGCTGGGAGTATAATGGATTAGTTGAACAGCAAGAAATTAGTGGAACTGTAAGTTGTGTTGTTCTTTGTTAGAATTATCATCAGAAGAATGACAAAATTTTGCGATGCTTTAAGCTGTTTTTCCTCTGATCATTAAAATATTGGTACAGTTAGTAGAATAAGAGTTAGACTCCGAAAAATCATCAGTACTTTCATTGATTATTTTAGTCCTGTTATTCAGTGGTTGTTTTTCGACGCCGTGCTCTTTTCATATTAATTTTAACTGCTATAAACTGTGTTAAAATAACCGAGTTAGAGCTTTCAAATACCTTTTTGTATTTGTTTTCATTTTCAGGGATTTTCATAGAATGAAGAAAAGTTAGAAATATTTAATCTGCCGTAGTTTACAGGTTGAGGAAGAAATGAGGAAGGCTTTAATAAAGACAAAACTTGTTGAAAATTGGGAAAATTGCAGTTGGAATCGAAGCGGTCGAACTGATAAGGGGGTATCTGCTTTCAGACAGGTTGCTTCTGTCATTGTAAGGTTCATTTCGGATTCTTTAATACTTTTAATAGCAGGATTTTAAAGAGTCACATATGTAGTGCTTAAAATCTCTAATTATTCCTTTTTCAATTTATTTCCAATAATAAAGTCATCCGTTAATTTTTTCGACTTTACATTATTATTTCCGAAAAGAACTAACTGATTTGGTATACTTTAATCTATTTATCTATTCTTTAGATTTAAGGTCAAATGAACCAGGAGGAGAAGGTGTTTTTTGGCCTACTACCGTTGATGCATCTTCTGGAAATACTGTGAAGGAAGAACTTCAGTACGTAAAAATGTTAAATAGCGCATTGCCAACTAATATTCGGGTGTTAGCATGGGCTCCAGTTCTTAAAGATTTCAGTGCTAGATATAAATGCACTCAACGCACTTATACGTATGCTTTTCCAAGGGCCAATTTCGATGTTAAGGTTTATTTTTGAAGAATTTTCGTATAATATCATCATTATTTCGCTTATTGCTTCATGTGAATTAGATCAGCTTCTCAAGTTAAAATCTAGAATGTTATCTGTTCATATTGCAGTTACTTCGTTTCTTTTTGAATTTTCGAGTATATTACTCGAAAATTTTAATGGAATTTGCAGGCAATGCGGCGAGCCTGTCAATTTCTTGTTGGTGAACACGATTTTCGCAATTTCTGTCGTATTGACATGAACAAGGGAAGAGTGGAAATGAATTATGTTCGCACTATCACCTATGCTGATATATCATTCATATCGTATATTTTAATAATTTTTGGGATAAAAAAGAAATTGTTTAGAAACTAGATATTATTTTTTAATTACTTCGTTATCTCTATGGAATGGTAGCATTATTCACATATTCATTTTATTTTTTTTTTTTTGATTTTTTCAAGTTTTAACATTAAAAGCGCCATTATATACTATTTCAAGTAGCTAAATGATTACTCAATTGGTTATGTATAGCGGCAGGTTTGGAATTAAGAATTTTTTTAGAAATAATTCATTGCCAACATTAAAGCTGAACGAAGAAGCTACACGTTATGAATTTCTTCAATTTACTATCAAAGGAAGTGGCTTTCTTTGGCATCAGATTCGTTGTATAATGGCTTTGCTCTGTGAAATTGGTCATGGTAATGAGAAACCAGAGGTAAGTTCTAGTAAACCAATATTGTGAAAAGAATGGTGAAAGAAATGATGATTTTAATCAGTAATCATTTACGAAAATCTTATTTTATGTTGCCGTCAGTTAAAAACGGCTCATGTATAAACGATAAATTAAACAATTATAAAAAAAATTTGCATTTCTTTTTCTCATTTCTATTTGAAGATTATCTCCGAACTTCTCGATATCAGACTTACACCTTCAAAACCAGTTTATGGATTAGCTCCGGCATTTCCATTATGCTTGTTTGATTGTGTATACGATGGAATGGAACTTTCTTGGAGATGGGATATTAATTCGTTGAAATCTATTAGAAAACTTATCCTGAAAACTTGGGCTCATTATCAGTCTTTGTAAGTTTCCATTACAGTTTTTTTTTCTTTTTTTTACTCTTCCTTTTTTACTCTTTCTTTTTTTTTCTTTTTTCTTCAAATTTTCATTACTAGAAAAAAAGTTTGTGAAAAACAGAAGGTTAGATAAAAAATTTGCGACTGGAAAATATCAAAAATCTTTTCTCGCATGCTTCGTGATGTATTTGGCATCAAGCACTTAGTGATGCTGTTGTTATAGTTGAGAAGGCTGTGGAAGAATATTTGGGATATAAATGACTTCAGGTCAAAGACTGTTTTTTTCTCTTCGAAGTTGCAGAAAATTGACCATTTCTGGATAAAGGCGACACAGTTCTATAAACATTATCTAGGTAATTGCAGGATGAAATAATTTCAGATCAGCAACATTGCAAATTATGGCTGAGAACATCGGGCTATTTGCGCCAGTAATACAAGATGACTTTAGCGGTCTAAATGAGTATCTCAGACCAAGTGGTACTTCTACCAAAACATATATACCCATCAAAAAACGGCCTACATGTGATGCTTTGGAGTTGAAGCAAGAGAAAATTCGTGCAAAAATGTCAAAAATCATTGCCGACACTTCCAGTAATAGTGATATTTTGTTACGATGATAATAAATATTGAATATTTATGGTAAGTATCATTGTTTTTTGTAACTGATGCATTAGCTAACTAATACACTAAATATTAACACTAATCCTAATGATTGTTGATACTGGTATGGGTAATTTTTATATGAAAATAATGGCGATTTTCATTGCAAGCAGCATTCTTTTAGATATTCAGTATATTTTGTTTTTATTGAGTTTTAAATTCATATGATTTTATTTTTGAGTACTAAACTATGCAATTTATGTATTCCGGATTTTTTTTTAGTAAACTTGCTTCGGTATTATACATAGAGCAGCTTAAAATAAATCTCTGGTTTTAAGAAATGAATTCTATTTACAGTTAGCAGTGATTGTAAAGAGAATTCTTTTGCATTACTTTGTTGTTTTATGGAAGTTCCTTTAATGTTTGTGAATTTTCTGCATAATAAAATATATAACAATTTCAAATTGTCATAAAATACGTTTCAAGCGTTTTCATTTCAGTAGTGAATTTTGAAATTACAGATTTTATATTTAATCTTGTTCTACGACGTATGTCAAATGTTTATGATGCATTTAATTTGTTTCACTCAATAAGTTACAGCATATTGGATCGATAATTATAATGTCCGATATTGTGGATAAGGTTGAGGTATGTGGAAATTTATTTTGATTTAAAAATGAATGTATTGCTGATGCATGTCACAATTCGCTCTTCTGTATTTGTATAATTAGAGGATTTGAGGCTCGCGAAGTTTATTATGACACTCCTCTATGTCGATAGAGTTTTTTCGAGTCGCGAATTCCTGAGGTACTTAATTTACCCGCTTACAAAATATGTTGAATATTACCAGACTGAAGTCGTGCATATTACATTTGTAAATTAAATTTAGATTAAGATAACCTTAGCTTCTCATGAATTTTGTGCTTGAAATTTTTTTTTTTTAAGCATAATTTTGAATTTAAGCGGTATCGGGATGACCCAGAATGGGATGATGTTCATCCTATGCCACTAACGGATGATGAACAATCAGCTGTTCGGATTGCAACTAGTGATGCTTTTAATGATGCATTTATGTATCTGCGAGCCGTTATACTCAACAATGAGATGTCAGAGCGAGCGTTTAAATTAACTGTAAAGCAAGTTTATTTTGCTGTTATATATTTTACCAATAGATTTAGTTATTATAATTGATATCACAGCAATATAATTCGCTGTCTATGAAAAATTGTGTAATGTGAGACATCAAATGCTACATTTTCATTTTTATGTTTCATTATATTGTGATTAATGTTTTAAGGTATTGAGAAACTTCTTTTTTATTCATTTAACGTTTATAGTGATATATTGGATAACTCAAGAACTGCCGATCAAAAGTAGTAGTTTTATCTGATAGTAAATTCGTATTTGAGGGATACTTTGTCGTCAGTTTATTAAAATTTATTTAAATAACTTTGAAGGTGTGTTGATTTAAATCCGGCTAACTACACTCTTTGGCAGTATCGCCGTGCTCTTCTTAAGGCACTGAATAAAGATCTGAATAACGAATTCAATTTTATTTCTGAAGTGATTGAAGAAAATCCTAAGAATTATCAAGGTTCGTGTTGTCCTTGTATACTTTTTTTTTTTCTGCATCATACCTTATCGGTTGTATGAGAAACTAAAATTTTCGAAGAAATTTTATTTGCTAGAGATTCTAAAGAAGAAAATAAATTAAATGAATAAATATATATATAAAATATATTATGTATTATTAAGTTTGGCATCATCGTCGAATGTTAGTGGAATGGACAAATGATGTTAGTCGAGAGCTTGATTTCACAGCACGAATGATTGAGGATGAAGCCAAAAACTATCATTCGTGGCAGCATCGTCAATGGGTCGTTGAAAAATTCAAATTATTTAGTCAACAAGAATTGGATTATAGCGCTGGACTTTTGATCGAAGATATGCGTAATAATTCGGCGTGGAACTACCGGTACTTTATACTTCAAGGATTGGATACATTAAAGGTAGTTAATTCCAAATTACATCCAAATGTTGAATATCTCAGGATTTATTGATAGAAGCTGCCTAATTATCCACTATTATTGTTATCTTATTAGTTGTTTTCAATTTGAAAAAAATTTATATCACTTCATTTTTACACCTCAAATGGTTCACTTTAGTTAAATATTGTTTGACTTTTCTTACCTGTTTTTAAGGATCCCACTGTATTAAATCGGGAAATTTCAATGACTCAATCTATGATTAAAAAAATTCCAAACAATGAGAGTGCATGGAATTTCTTGTCTGGAATATTGCTGGATGTATGTTTTCATTTTTTTGAATATTTTAAAACTGATTGCTCAAATGCTGTATTCTCAGGTATAAGCACCGTTCATTTCAAAATTCAATATTTCCCGTCTATTTTGGTAATTATTCACTGCTTTTTTACTTTGAAAAAATTATTTTAAAAGGATTTAAAATAGCGATAATCTTCATTAATACTTTCGACCAGTATCTGTCACTTCAAAATTTAATTCTAATGAGACTTTTCAAAACTCAAACGTTAATGATTAGCTGTAACTTTGCAAAGAAAATAATTTTAAGTTGTTGCAAATTAGAAATCCCAATTTTAGTAATATATGTTAATGATGTTTTTAGTGCTATAAAATTTCAGAAAGGAGTTTCTTCTCGAACAGATGTAATGCAGTTTTGTCTTGAGCTGAGCGATCAGAAACGTGTACCACTTTGTCTTAGTTTCATGGTGGATGTATTATTAGAAAAAATCGAGAAAAAAGTGGAAGTTAAAGTAAATTTTGTTTTGGATTGGGTCATTCCAAAATAAATATTTAATTCTGAAAAGAATATATTGGAAGAATATTTTGCTATAGATCTGAGTCGTAGCATAAGACAAACAGAAAAGCTTGAGTGAAATGAATAAGAGTTTTTGTAATTTCAGGACAGTGCTGCACAAGCGGTACAAATACTCCAAGAATTGAAAGACCTGGATCCAATACGTAGAAAGTATTGGGATTATAACGAGAAACTTGTCAATAATCTTATCGAAGCAAATTAATTTTCCATGTTTTTTTAAATGTATTTCCTAACATATCTTTCAGTGAAACTTTAACTTATTTGTTTGTCTATCCAATCTATTCTTAACAGCTGTGATAATGTTATTCCAGAATAGTGATTTGATCTGGAACGAGTTTTCATATGATAATGCTGTGTGGATATGTCTTAGTGAATACATAATGAGCAAAAAGATATTATTGCAGAATTTCAGAAAATCAGAAACTTTAATGCATTTTTCGTTATGTGGATGTTCGCAACTTTTTTTTTTCTCTTCAATCGTCTAACATTTGCTTATAGTGCATGTGCAAATTTTTTCCAGAAAATCTTTTTTACAATTCACAAATTACAATTAACAGTAATGATGTCATGATATTTAGCGATATAGGTAGCTTACGCTTTTACGTTTCATTTATAGTATTTTTTCAAGATTTTGGATTTTTAATCTTTTTCTTTTCTTTCTTAAATTCGAATGACATATCATTTCATTTTCAAAAGTTATATAATATTTTGAGGTTGGAACCGACCTGTAGATTTTGATTTTACTAATTAAAATATTAGTAGTTTGAATAAAAATTTTATGTAATATGTTCTACTTTTTGTATTATTGTTCTTTTAATAGAATAATAATATACATAACAAGGATGAAAAGAAGCTTTGAAATTAGTTTAATTGCTTGTCATATTTTAATTCGGTTGATTGACTAATTGCCAAGATGGAATATCGCTTCAATTGATTAATTGCGAGATCAAATGAAAGATTTGGGATTATCTTCTTTTTTCGATTCTGTGTTTCCAGAGCCATTTTAAATTGTTATGTCTCACAGGAAATTGCTTTTGCTTGGATATCCCACAAATGCGATTAATTATGAAAGTAATTTCTTTGTTTTCATTCATAGTCTCTGTTCTGCTAGTGAGTATTTCGAACATTTTTTAAAGATGTATAGTAAAATTTGAATATATTGCAGGCCCTGAACAGTTGCAACAGTTAGTTCTATTTTTGGAAGACCAGCATATTAGACTGTATAAAATTGAGGATAGAGATGGATTACAATCATCAGATATTGGAGTATGGAATAAATCATATGCAAAGGTAGTTCTATTCTCTTTAGATTCGAATTATTTACAAGTTAGAACGCTAAATTAAAAATACCAGACTAATCTTTAAGACGAATGCTAATATTCATATGTCAGCTTTCGCTTTACTTTTTGCTGCATTCTAGATTATTAAAATTAAGTAACGCATAACATTTTGTTCTTTCTTGAATATTTCAGTGTTTCATATTGTTGGGTAGAATGTTCAGCAAAATTAGAATCAAGATTCTCTTCGGAACTCTATTTGAAAGTTTTAAAATAATTCTCATGGTCATTTCTCATAATCTCATTACTTTGCTTATCATAGTATTTGGCCGATTTGAAATGTCCCCTTTCCTGTGATGAGGACTCACCTCAAGAAATAATCGATTGGCTTCTCATTCGTGCGATAGATTCTTGTTATCAACGGACTGGTAAATGCTAAATGATTTTGGTTAATGCAGGCAAGAACAATACCTTGAAATTTTCAATTAATTAGCAATTGAATTATTTTACTCCGTTATAATTGTTATAGTTAATACAATTATTTACAATTGTTATTCTTTCTATACGTTTCAAAGTGGTGTTCTTCAACCTTCCTGAGCTTAATTCCAAATATAATCTGAGGATTAGTTGAGAATAACATCCATCATTCCCTTTTCTTCTAATAATATTTTAGATCTAAGTCAATATAGGAAAACTGAATTTAAAAGTTGGACGGGGTCGCATTAAAAAATCTGTATATCTCATATAATTTACGCCAAACTGAAAACAGAGAATTGCCAACTAATTGTATAGTTTTTCCTAATAATCGAATTTAATATGCTGTGAATATTCTTACAGTTGAAGGAAAAGACCTTACTGCAGAGAAATATATACAACGGAAAGCCGAAAAAGAAAAAGAACAAAAAGCGAATGACCCGCTTAGTGCTATTGATCGTGAGTTCCATATAATTCATAAGCTTTGAGGTCATTTCCAAATAGGATTAATAAAATATTCATATTAGAACAAATATTTGCTTAACTAAAATTTTCCACAAAGCAATTTGTTTTCCTATCTACGTTAGATAGAAAAACAAACTGCTTTAAAAGAAAAAGCTTTCCCTATCTTTTCTAAACCCATTTGTTTTATTACGTTATAGTCCCGTAATTTTTGTTGATATCATTACTTAAATAATATTTTTTTTTTTAAATTTCTATGTTTATTTTTTCCATTACCTTTTATCACAAATAACTCTTTTAATTTCTACGTTTATTTTTTATTATTACTGTTGATCATAAGAGATATCAAAATTGTTTGTTATGACAGCTTATTATGATTGCTTGTTATCGATTCGTTTCTTTTTTTCTTCAATATATTTGATAAATTCGATATTCATTTTATGATGTATTGTATAGATGAACCTTATGAGAATTCAGCGAAATATGACGGAGAAATTTGTTTGTTAATTTAATTTTTTTTTTGAATCACTTAATTTTTCCGTTTTTTTTAGTTTGTACAGAAGAAGCAAAGAAATCTATTGAAAATCTCAGAGTTATTTTGGGAATAGCAGCTCATCCAGATCCTTTAGTTGTTCTGAAAGCTTGTTGCAAGGTATTTCTTCTTTTCTGTCTTTCCATTAAGTTTTACAAGTAGTATGGTAAAGCGAAAATATTATGAAATTTTGGAATAAATTTCATTTCAGTTTATTATTAACAATCTTTCCGATGAAGCAATTCAGATAACGAATAAAGAAGCGCAAATTCAAAAGGTAAGAGGTGTTAAAGAGACAAACGGCCCTTCATTTTGTCAATTCACTTACTAAATGACTGATCAATTAATCAATTTACATAGTTGTTTTACATATTTAACTGTTTACCAAATACTTTATTTATTCGCTTATTTGACTATTGCATTATTAGTAGTGTGCTGTATGATTTTCGAATATATTAACTACTAACTAGATTTTTTTTTTATTCATTTCCATTGTAATATTGTTATTTTCACAGAAAACAATGCTATTGAGCCGTTTTGATTTGGGCATGATATCCAGCAAGAATGGTACTATTGATGCTGCCGTGCGAGCTTTACGATTAATTCATCTGGAGAATTTGCGTGAAGTTCAGACAAAGATTAATGAAGCTATCGTTGCAGTGCAGGAATTAACAGCTGATCCAAGAACGGATAAAAGGCTTGGCAAAGTTGGACTGTAGTTCTGCTACTATTGTTCTAATTTTTTTTGTCATTTCTAGATCGGATTTTTCCTAAATTTTTCAGAGTTATCTGAATTTTTCGTCAGTTCCACCTGATGAATTGTGAGAAGTAAGAATTTGAGAAACTGTTTATTTTCTTGTTTTTTTTTTTTTTTCATAATAATATGTGGTATTTCGGCCGTATTTTTTTTCTAATTCGTTTTATCATCTTATTAGAAATTTATTGTAAAGTATTTCTTAAGTTTTTAAGTTCCTTCAACGCTCTTTTACACTATGTATGTACATGTACATTAATTATTTAATTTTGATTGATTATCTCCCAATTAAAGCTTCGTTAAGATTGTCTTTAACTTTTCAATTTAATGTGTTGTAACCACTGTGAAGAATTTCTTCGTTTTAAATTATATCTCGCCAAAATTCAGTTATTCTTTATGATTTCTCAGTGGCATTAATATCTTGAAGTAAAAATTCAAATATCGATTTAATGTTTCATTAGTATGATTTTAAATTATGCGCGATCTCATTGGTTCGGTAATCCAAAAATCAATGGATGCTGTGGATTATTTCTTCTCAAAAATATGAAATATAGTATATAGCATGATTTTAACAGAGTATCTATTCTATATGGTGGGAGTTATATTCATCAAACTTTCATCGAATTGACTCAGGTTTTTCGAGAGTTTATTTTATGTTATCTCAGGCGGTATATTATATGGGGCGCCATGAAGCTGTGATCCGTGTAGGTGGCCTAACACATGATTTTCACTTACATTATGCAATTTGTGAATGATTGCAGATTTGTTGCCTAAATTTATTATTGTTTTTAATCCTATTTTTGAACAATAATTATTATGTCTACATCTGAAACACGTCAGAGACCGAATTTGCTTGTAACTGGTACGCCTGGTACTGGAAAAACTACTCTTTCTGAGACGTTGTCGGAAAAATTAGGTAAGTGTAACTTTGCTAGTTGACGTTTTTTTTTTTTTTATTCTAATAAAATTCTGCAATAAATCTAAATTATTTTTGATCTTATATGAGATGAGCACGAAATTATTAACAGCTGAGATGTTAATTAAAAGAACAATTTTCTTTTATTTTGTTGCTAGTAATGTTTATAGACTAATTCTAAGAATATTATTTTTCTCATCTGAACTCCGAAAAGAGCACAATGCTTGCATTATAGAGTTAAAACTAATCTTATGAAGATTTAAGTTATCAAATCCTGAGTACATATTCCTGTCTCATTTACATTCAGAAACAGTATCATTCATTAGTTTTCTGTTAAGAAATTAAATTCGAAAATTTTAGGTTTTGACTATATCAACTGTGGTAAAGAAATCGTTGAGAATAATTTATATTCAGAATATGATGAAGAGTTCGACAGTCATATACTTGATGAAGACAAATTGTTGGATCATATTGAAGTATGTGCTTTTTTCATGGTTCAGTACTTCAGATCTTCTCAAATCATTAAAATGATTTTTTCGATCCTCTCAATAAATGTTTCATCGACATTATAGCTTCAGTCGGAAAATGGCATTTGCTAGAACTGTTTGGTTTCTTTTTTTATTTCAATACCAATAGAACCATTGGAAACCCCTTCACTCTTATATAATTCTTTGCCAGTGAGAAAGATTTAGATGTCCCCAAAAATGTTATTTGGAATAAGTGGATACTTGGTGATTTTCTGTCATCATATATGTTATTTTCACTATCCGTGTATTGATTTATTATTTTCAACACTTATGCACAAATTTTCCAGTTCTAAATTTTAGGATAGAATGAATTCGGAAAATGGAGGATTCATAGTGGATTATCACGGCTCCGATTTCTTTCCGGAAAGATGGTTTGATTTTGTATTTGTACTGCGATGTAACAATACCCTTCTCTACGATCGACTTTCTGCTCGAGGCTATAGCGACAGGAAAATTCAAGAAAATATTGAATGTGAAATATTCGGGTCATTATTGGAAGAAGCGAAAAATTCATATGATGTTAGCTTTTTTGGCTTTTTTTAGCTATTAATATTTAGGAAAAATTAAATTTAATTGATTTCAAGCGTTTCCTCCTCTTTTACTTTGTTACCTTTTTTGGCTTACCGGGAAATAATTCGAATATAAATATTTTATTCAAATGATTTACTGCTTATTGCTTTTTTATTTGTTTAATATATTAATTATTCCTATCCAGTCCTTTTTCAATTGTTATGTCTACTACTGCAGTAAAGAACAGACGAATTTTTATCATCTAGAAATGTTCACCATATTATAATACGAATGGACTTGCATTCTCTTTTTATAAGTTATTCATTTCCTTTCACTTACTTTTTTTGAAATAATATTTTGTACTTTTCAGTAAGATTGTGATTGAAACTTGTTTTAAAAAGAATTTTCAGTTTCCATATTTTTTCAGGAAAAGATCGTGTACGAATTACAAAATGAGACAGTTGAACAGATGTCGGACAATTTGGAAAGGATGTGCCAGTTAATTTCACAGTGGAAGAAACAGTGATTCTCGATGTTTATTTGTATTCGGTTTGTACAATAAATCTCAAGATTTGAATAAAGTTTTGTTGAGGCTGCACAAGTTTGCTTTTACGAACTGCATATTTTTAAAATGCATCTATGATTTTTGTATTTCATTGCATCTCTATCGTTTCTTTTTTATAAATTGGAGGAATGGAACAAATAATGAACAGAGAGATTTTTATAACCGTGGGAAGTACTTGACGACATACTGAAATTTGAGACAAAGCTTTACATTTTGTTTTTAAATCGTTCATTTTACTGAAGTATTATTGAGGCTTCACAAGTTCTTGTAATTTCTTTTCCTTTCTTTTATCAAAATAGGCTTTTGATATCATTCTTTGTTTTTAATTTTTGTTTCGACTTGTAGTTTCTGGTTCTCGATTTTAAATTTACCTGTCTTTTCGCATATTATAGATTAATCGCTAAGGCAGTGCTAGAACAGTCTTGTTTGATCCGAAGTTTTGTTTCGCTATATTTCATCTTGAGCTTAAATTTGTTTCAGTAACCGAAAATGTGTAAGATGTGGGAGAGAATACGTTTCGGCGTCAGATGGCGTACTGCCGAAAGGACAGCATTAGCTGTGAGAGGAGTCGACTTAAAAAATGTCAAATCAATTCAGTTTTCATTTGATCCTTTCTATCATGATTGTCGTTCTTTGAGGTAGTACATTATAGACCACTTTTTTGCTAGGAAAATTTTGAATTCCTAATATAAAATTTAAGTGATTGTAATACAATGTATTCTACAATTTCAGATTCTCATAGAAAATTTGTTTTCCAAACTGTCGAAACATTTTCTGCAGAAATTTAAGTACAAGAATAAACTGTTTTTCTTGCTTTAAATATTATGCAAATTATTATATATAAGTCGAAATGTGAAGATAAAGTCAAATTTTAGGACTTTTTGGTTTCTTATCAGTTCACCATATGTTCAAAGAACAAATCCACTGATGAAAGTAGATTGCGATGTAAGAAATGATCGCCAACCACCTTATTTTTGTGCAAATTTAAGTAAGTGTTTGATCAGAAAAGCCTTTTTCTTTTTACATCTATACAAATGAAAGTTTTGCGACGATTTTAGTCAGATTTTTTAGTTTTTTTAAATTGACAAGATATATTTTTTTTTCTTTTTTTTTTTTTAAGATGATGGTAAGAAGTTGTTGTTCCGAACAAGCGGTATGCACGTTATGGATCTGTTAATGACGTTTAACAGGTTACTAGGAAATCCAGAATTTGGTAAAAGCGGCATTAGACCTCTTCCAAAGATTGATTAAATTTAGTTGCTAAAATTATTAGTGTCATTATTATCTTTCGACAAGCATCTTCATTTACTAAAGATGTCGATTAATGTTTCCTTCTAGAGAAAAAAATCCGAAATATCTATAACTAAAATATATTTACCACTTTGCTTTCTTTTCCATCCCTGAGAATTTTTCACAAAAATTTATACCTCATTTTGCGATTAAACGAATTTACAGTTTAATTCCATTCGCAAATTTTCTTATTATTATTAAGATTCCGGATTCCTTCTTTTGAATATGTTTGGATATGACTATATTTATACAGTATTAATTTTTATTTTTTTTTAATTTGTACATTTCTCCTTTACTATGTTCGAAATCTTGCGAAGTATCATTTATTATCATAAAATCTCTATGACATTATGTTCCAAATTACAAAACATAATGTAAATGAAGAATTTATTGATAAAATGAGAAGCGATTTCGAAGAAAATCTCTCGCAAACAACAAGCTAACTATTACATAGTTCATTATATATTTTATATTTTGCATGTTTAATTAGGAATGTTTGCAAATATCTTTATTCGGATTTTGATATTTTGTTCAAAATTATTGACTTTTGCTGAGGATCGAATCTTCGCTTCAAAGTTATGAATATAGAAAAATCGCTTCAAAGTCTTGAATATAAAGAAATCTCAGAAATCCACAAATTTATGATACTGAAAATAAATATAGGAAATAGTAAATTTGGTAAGATTAACTGTCTGGATTTATGTGAAATTATGATAGAAATGATATTTTACATGAGAAGTCGTAATATATATATCATCTTGCAAATCTTAAAATGAAGATAAAAGTAACTGAATAAATAATGATGAAGCAATATTTTACAATGGTATGTTGGATTCATAATCAAATCGAAGCTGTCGTAATTCTTGCTGAACTATATCGACATCCGAACTATATCGATGTTGTCGTTCGTAGGACTGCTCCGGAACTGGCAAAGATGAATTCCTGAAATTCCTCTTTCTTTCTTTTTTTTTTACAATTTATTATCTGAATTGTTGCTCATTTGCAAGAATTATCGATATCTGCTTTTTTTTTTTTTTCTTACATAACTATCTGAGTCATTCGTATTTAGTAATATTCTTGCAGTTAATAAGAATATGACAAATCGACTACTTTTATTATGAAAGAAAAGAAAAAAAGATAGATATATAACATTTCTGATACTTTTTTTTTTCTTACTATTACAGTAAAATTAGTATTGAATCAATACTCAAATATTTGTTTACATGTAGATATGATAATTAAAAAAACGAGAAAATTCTCTACTGATAAAGATTGAGTATTCTACAATTAGCAGATCTTCCATACTGAAATGACGACATTAAACAACTGAAGCAAAATTGTTTTTTTTTTTTTTTGATTTTTCAACATCTCAGCTGCAAGAATTAATTTTAACATAGAAAAATTTTTAATTCAGAGCAATAATTTTGCTATTGCTGCAGATGGTAGGATAAACAATTATGATTTGGTTACATCCTCATTTAAAGACAAAATCAAAACCAAATTGACCTTCAAACCTTTGGAATTTATTCCCGAATTAAACAATTTTCTGTTTTTTTTCTCTCTGAACAAGATAAACATTAAATTTAATTTGCATTTTTGTCCATTTGATGATTTGCTAGCTTAAAGAAATGCAAAATTTTCTTGAATGAATTCGTTCAATTGCTGGATCAGGAAGGAACATATTGGATCTTGTAGATCAGAGATTACACAATAGCCACAAAATTCAATAATTTCCATTTGAATGATCAAGACTGAAAGGCTATTGCATGAATAATTACGCACTAATCTAGTAATCCGTAACATCCGTTACAAAAAACAAAGAAGACAAAACGGTTATGATAGAGATATTTCGAACTATTCAAAAAATTTCGAAAAATATTTAAAGACTGATAGCAGTTGAAGTAGCTTCAACAGAATTGTACATGTAGGGAAGAGATTTCACTTTTCAGATTTTAAACAGAAATTTCAAAAATAAAATTCTGGAAATTTACTCCAAAAAAACATATATTTATGATACCATCAAAGATAGGAAGGAAAATAAATGAAAAAGTTTTCACCTATGAATTTCTATACGTTGATTGTGAGAATCTAAATCTTTCACAAGTGAAGTTGAGAACTTTACCCTTAATTCCATTAATATTCTTTTTTAAATTGCTTTTTTTTTAATTTATCCATTCTAAAAAAATAGATTACTACTTCTAATCAGAATTCGAGAAGGATTCTGACATTTTGTTTAAAACATCTGCTACATTCTGGGACAAAGCGGTTAAATAATAAGCATACCGGTTTTTAAACCGTGTCTGATCATCAAAGCCACATCGTAATTCATCGGTAACCCATGCGATCAATATACGCCATGCTTTTCCGGCTTCTCTTGTCTTCTGAAAATTATTTTCGTAGTCTTTAATTATTCAATTCTTAGGTTCTATTAAAATAAATAATTATTTTAACTGATTGTGCAAAAACTTACTTCATAATCCACATCCTGCTGTTCAAGATTTTTTCATTTTTTCTTTTTTCAAAATGAAATATAGCAGTCATTTCACAAAAATTGTAATTCATAGAAGTAAATAATTCGATTCTAAGTTTCATTTACCTGTACAACATCCTGTTTACTGAAACATTCCATGGTAATTTCGCCAAGTTTTTCCCAAATATTGGAACTGAATGAAGAATTACTGATAACTGCATGACATTGACCGATATTTTTAATCTTATTCGATACACTTTCTTCATCTTGCAAATTATTGATTAAGTCATCGAAAAATCTAAAATATTGGCCTTTTTTGTTTTGTTTTTTTTAAATTAAGACGATTTTTTAATTTTTTCTTAATTAATGTTATTCATCGATCAATCTTTTCTTTCAATAGAAATCCGAGAATCTAAATTAAGCACAAGTAAATTTAGCATGCATATTTTTATTTGGAAGATTTTTGAAATTATAAATTTAACAAATATTTTTATAAATTTTCTAAGATACACTATTTTTTGCTGCTTTTTCAAGTAATTAATAATCACCCACAGTCTATACCTTTTAAATAATCGGCAACTATCACAATCTTTCATTTTTTTTGTGATTCAAAAAAAAAAAAAAATTAGAAATCGGTATGCAAATAAATTATCAAGAAAGCATACTCAATCATCAATTTCACATGTTCGTCCAAAGTGCCCTGTTTTTCCGATGTGGTACTTTCACGATTAAAAGCATCCAAAACTGCTGTTTTACAAAAAATCTGCAAAAATCCAAAGGTCAAACAATGCCAGGCAAGAAGTCATAGTTGGAAGAAGATTCCTGCAATATCGAAAGTTCCCTAAACAAAGATCCCAATCAAATGAGCTTTTCAAACCATTCGAAAATTTTTAATCGATATTTTGTAATTGCTCAATTTAGCATTAACTTTTTTCATCCGTCAAAAATAGCTTTATGATTAAGCTGAAAATGATATTGCATAAATTAAAATTGAAATGAAAATTTCGTAACCTGTTTAACTTTAGGCATTTCTTCTTCCAGATTATTCAGAATTTTTCGCATAAGCATATGAATAATCGGGCGTAATGATTTCCAAGATGTGAACAAAGCTTGTTGCTGATGTGGTGTTAATTTTGATGGAATATCTGGAAAAATACGCAAAGTTTAATTTTGCGGTCATATTATTTAATAAGAATAATATAATATTTTTTCCAAAGATAACCATCTTCAATGTAGTGAAAATATTAGAATTTTTGACATGTGCAGTAAACTATGCACAAGAATTATTCAATCAATTATAATTGCAAGCAATTTATAAATTAAATTCAAAATTTGAATTAAAATGCTTAACCAAATTTTAACTAATAAAATTTACAAAAAATTAATTCAAGCAAAATGCTAATGATAACTTTACTTCTTTTTAATGAACGACATCTTTCTTTGGTACTTTTACGGCCGGTATTCCCACTTTTTGTAGTGCCTAAATTCATAAGTTGAATGAATTGAGTTGAATGAAATTAAAATCGATTGTTTAATTTTTAATTGAATAATTAGATTTCCATCTCAATGATAACAGAATTTTCCGTGGCTCCAAGTAACTAAGATGGAATAGAAGCGAGGAAGAGATCCATACTTGTCAAAGTATGAGAAATGGTTTTATTAATGAGAAAAGAAACTTTTTGCAAACCGGAAGTATGGAAAGTAAATCCGGCATCCAATCTTGGACTTTTTTCATAAATTCAATATTACTTTTCCTTGGCATTTTCAGTATAAATTCATTTCCCCAATAGATATGAATTTTTTACACAGTTTTCTAGGAAGCAGAATGTTATAATTTATTTTCAGAATCATTTTTAACCATTGGATGAGTATATATATTTTTGATAATGAAACTATCGATTGATTTTTGAATTTATCCATAATCGTAAAAAATAGTGAAATAATCGAAATCGCAATTTCTTATCAATGAAAGAGGAAAAATTGGAAAACCATGCTTGGAGCTATTCACATTCTTAATACACTCGTTAAAATCTAAAATTTCTGAACAAAACTTTGAAAGAACGAAATAAAGATTACCTTTGGCACAAAGTAACGATTTGGATCTTCGTACGCCAACACTCATACTTCTAGAAAAAGAATTCAAAAAATTTTACGACTAAACAGTAAAGCATCGCTGCAAAAAATTACAAGTTTAGAATCGAATAGAAAAGTAGAATAATGAAAATCTAAAAAAAAAAACAACATATGTACCAGTTAAAAGAGATACAAAATATCAGATTTAAATTTAGAAAATAACAAATTTGAATTTTTGAGAAATGTGAAAAGTCTTGATATTTTAACAAATTTGCAATTTTTTGATCATGAAATTTTCGAATAATAATTGAAGTGAATAACTGAAAGCATTATGAGCAAATTAACATAGTTTGTGAATGTAATTCTCATATTTTTTTACAGATGAAAAGAGATGAAGCGTGAGTTTCACGTAAAAACGCCACGTCATGTATTTGCATTTAAACATACATTATAGTCTTTTTCAACTGCTGTTGATGTATAAACGTGAAAAATGTTTCGAAGAAACCTGGAAGTTCTGGTGCTCATGAAAATAATTTCAAATTAAACGATATTCCAGAATTTCTTTGGCATGTATTTGTTATGAAATTTAAATTTTAAACATTTATCAAAAGATACAAAATATCACCCATTAAAATTTTCAAATATTCAAATAAAACATTTTTTAAAGTCACAGCAAACAAAATTCAATAAGTTAAAATAATTTGTCATCATTGAACAAATAGTTGTAAAATTTGCTTCATGCAATGGAATAAAATAAAATAAAATAAAATGAGAAATTATTAGTGACAGTTAGTTATTCTATTTCGAAGACGCTGCAATGTCTTCAAAGCGATAAATTCTTTTTAACTTCGTTTCGTAATTCAGCCTTATGCCAAAAAAAAAAAAAGAAAAAATTCAAATTTGTTTAACTCGCTCAACTTATTTCGACTCTACCTAATTCTATCCAAATTAAAAAATCTTTTAAAAATAATACCACCACAAAAGTCATAAAAAACATACTTTTTATATAAAAAAAACATATTTTTTGTTATATAAATATATTTTTTATATAAAATATATAAATTTGTATTCAAATAAATTAAAAAAAAACTATCAGCAAATTTATCGTCCATTATAACTGCAAATGGAAGCGATTTCATATATCCTCAAAAACTTTCCCGATAGTTAAAATTGATAATTCGTATTTTATTATTTCTAGTCTATTACCACTTTATGCTAGTAATATAATATAGTATATACGAAAAAAAAGAAGACATTTCATGTCTTAATCGGAAAATTGATCAAAAGACGCTTTTCGATACTTAATAAAAGCCTTTTGAAACTGGTCGTAAAATCATTCTCGACATGAATAAAAACAAACGCATGCAAGGAAAATTAAAAAATGCGAAGAATGATAGAATAGGAAAAAAAATCGAATAGAAAACGTTTTTAATTCTAAACTTCAATTTTTATATGTGGCTATCATAAATGAAATAATTTCATGAACTTGTTAATGTTATTACATCAAGAAAAAAACTTTTCCTGGATTAAAAAAAAAAAAAAAAAAAACGAGGGAATAAACTTGGTAATGGTATAATTAATTTTATACCATTTTTTACTTTCCATTATTTTATCCGCATTTTCATAGTTTTTTTTTTGTAAAATTATGACAAACTTTTGAAAAATGGGATAGTTTGTGAATGAATTTAAAAAATGATATGGAAAAAATTATGTTCAAAAAATGAAACAAATCTGAAAGTATCGGAAGAATAATTACGGGAACGATGTGATTTAAAAATGCTAATCTGAAAACAATACTAAAACCTGAAAACATTGTCAAAAATTGAATTTCTTATCACTGATATTTTTATGAATAAGATATGAAAAGAGATTCCATTTCATTTTCTTTTTTTTCGTAACTTTTTTATGATTTTTATAGATATTTACTCTATGGACTAGCTATTCTGACTGAAATAGCTCATTTATAGGCGATTACGATAGTTTTGCGAATTGTTTTTACGATGTAATTGCGAATTGAAGAAGAAATGAGCATTGTTGTTCTTAAAGAATATGAAAAAAATGAAGTTTGTAAATATATATACATATGTATTATATATATATATTACGTTCGCTTGATTGGATAGGTAGGATTGAGGACATCAGAAGAAAGAATGACGAACTCTTTCCAATGTCTCTCTTTTTATTTCACTTTTAAAGTCATAAATGTCAAAAATGAAATTGTTATTTTCTCTTTCTATTAACTATAAAAAAATAAAAGTAATAAAAAAAACGAAAATAATATTCAAATAGTTATTTTACATAAATATCATTGCCCTTCATTCTGCTAAATATCATCGTCATTATTTCTTTTAATAAAGTTTACATTCTAGTAGACAACGAGAAAAAAAACTTATCAGCATGATTTTGTTAGGTTATAAAAAAAGCTAATTATTTAGACATTTTAACAATACTTGAATTTACTTTTTAGTAATTAAATAAATATTTGAATTTACTTTTTAGTAATTCAAATAATGTTTGTAGTAAACTTCGTTTATTTTTTGGATTCTTTCTTAAAAGCGTTCGTTCAATTATTTTATAAACATGGCTACAGCAATAAAGCAAGATCAAAAAGTGATGAAATTAATTAATTGACAAGAAATTCTCATGATGATAGCGATATATAAGCATACGAATTTCTGAACGAATTCTGTGAAATACTTTAAATATAACACAACGAAATTAAATTTGATTTTGAAAATAATACTGAATCATTGCATAGGAAATTTCAATCCAAACAACACTTTTAAGCTTCAATTTATAAAAAAAAATAATAATAATAATAATTCAAAGGATTTTTATTTACTTGAAATTTCAATTACAAGTTAGGAATATGCTGAAAATTCAATTTTCAATATGCGAAAGTACATTCATTGATTCATAATTTAGATGGATTAACGTAATACCTGCAGCATTCTCACTCTTTAGCAATTTAATTAAAGAATAAACTGACATAGTGCCAAGAAAAATTCCTGAAATTAATAGAAATAAATAAAAACTCAAACTTTCATAACCCAACAAATTTGATAAAAGAAAGTGATGAAGCGGAAAATAATGAAAATAAAAGGAAGATGAAGAGAAAAGTTTCCTCATTTTTAATCGCAGTCTTTTTTTGGGGGGAATTTCTGAAATTGATGAGAGTAAATATGAAAATTCTTCTCATGTAAGTGCAAAAATAATAAAATCAAAAAGGCAGTAGAAATGTTCACTGATAGTATCTTAACAGAAGTAAGAAAAGATGAAAAGTAGGAATACAGCAATTCGATATAAATTAAAAATAGAAAAAGAAGGAGAAAAAAAGCAAAAAAAAAGCGATGAATTATTTTTACTAATAGCTTCATCGATAGATAAAAAAATAAATTGGTATAAGAACAGGAAATAAAGAAAATAAATTTAATTTTATTTTAATTATACATATTTTAGAAATAAACTGTTAAATAATCGTACATCTATTTGGGAGAACGGAAAAAATTTTTGGGATAAAATTTCAAGTTTTAGCTTTTCTTGAAATATTCGATAATTTTGTATTTATATTTGAAAAAAAGGACTTAATAATCTTTTTAATTCCTCGTTTAATTATAAGCCTAGAGAATTGCTTAATATCAAAGACAGGATTAAAATGATTATGATTTGTATTTATATCGATTATGTCCGAAATATAAAGCAAGATATGAGAACCGGAATTTGAAATCCTTTGGTACAAGGAAAGTGCTGAATTGGATTTAAAGAACGAAATCCGTAAATTTGAGCGATTTAAGTTTTTCTTTATATTTTCTATTATTTATCTTTGTAATTCTTTTTTCTCTTAGCTTTAGAACTTCATGGCAAGTTTGTTTAAGATTTACATATTCTAATAAAATAAAAAATTAGTTTAATAAGGTTAGCTTGCACTTCATAATCAATAAACTAAAATTTATGGTCATGAACAATTGGAGGAAATGAATAAATTCGTTATCGAAATTAATCTTATGAATTTTCTGAATCTTGTAAATTTCAAATTTTAAGAATTTTCAAACTTATTTTCTGCACAAATGCTTGACAAATATCAAACTTCAATTCTATTTATTAAATTATCTAAAAATAATTAATTTTCTAAGCCTCCAATTTTGACTTTTTTTCAACTACGCACTAATACTTCGATATTAATCAAAACAGAAACCACAGCAATCAACATATTTTGCTAGCAGGAAATAAATTTGATAATTCTTCAAAATTTCATAAATTTCGTTCATCGGAATTTAATAAATCAATGAATGTGCATGTGCATAACAGATACTGTATATATATGTCTTGCAAAAAATTGTCAAAATGTTTGATCACAGAAATTTGGTAAATAAGAATTCGTTCATTCTTTTGAAATGTTTGATTATTAAAACATTCGTTCGTCATTGTCGTGAAAATTAAATCTTTTCTGTGTGACTAAATCACATTGAAGGAAATTGCTGTTTTCAATGCACTTTATTAACTTACCACTCATACTTTTTCTATAAAAATGATTGGGCAAAATTCCGAAAGCTTAAATGGCAATCGATAATTGAAATAGTAATTATGATTTTTTTTTAAATCTAAATTAAGTTTTGAACGTTATTTTGGAGAGCTTTTTCTTCTTCCAATTATTCAGGCGTTCTTACCAATTGTCGCATTTCTCAACAAGCAGATTGAGAAATAATTCGTTGTTTGCTGCTTAAAATAAGAAATATCGCAATTAAAAACGTCATTTTTTTGATTATCGATCAGCTCATTTATTGTGAACTTTTCCATCTTTTCAATTTGCTTTAATTACCAAATGACTGCTAATATTGGCAATTTCTTTTTATTTAGTCAAAAGATTGATTTCGATGATTGGCTAGATCGTTACAAATTCCGATGATCGATCATCATCATGCTTCTTATCTGCAACGCAAAATTTCTTCAACGATCATTGGATTAAGCATTCGTCAGCAATTGCTGGGCTAAATGCATTATTGATATTTTGAATTACACATCCGCTACTTCGTGACCTCATGACCTATTACGGATTTAAATCAAAATTTCACTAAATTTGATTTCGCTTAGCATAATTTTCATAGTTAATCTGAAATAAATAAGAAACGAATAACAAAATTACAGATAAAATAGTCAATTTGTTTTATAAATACACTCCAATACAATGCAACAAACTTTAACAATGCACCAAAATTACTATTTCTCATTTATCAATTCAAGGTTTTCATCAATTTTTTCTAATAATGTCTAATAATACAGAACAAAATATCATTTCTTCTTTTCCCTTCTTCTCATTTTGATTCCAATTCTTATATGTAATTTATTTAGAATTAAATATTTGAAATAATAACAATTTCAACAAACTGAAATAGTGACGATGCTTCAAAATATGTTTTCATTAGAATAATTACAGTAATGATAATTAAAAAAGCAATGCTAATATCACTTGGTACTGATTAGTGATAGAGATGATGAAGATGATAGTGATGATAATAATGATATTATTCAATGAACTAGTTGCAAATGATAATAATACTGGGCAAATGGTAGTATTTATCATTCAAATTTATAAGTTTTCCTAAAATTTGATAATTGACTACGACTAGGAATAAAAATTTCTAATTTTACAAAAACAATAGTAATACTTTTTTTTCTATTTCTTATCTTTTTTTCTATCATTTTTGAGATCATTATCCTATCGGAAAGTATAATACGATATCGGATATTAGGTCATGGGTAGGAATGGAATAATGGAATATCGGAATTCGGTCCGACATAAAAAATATTCTGTGAAATTGCTACGTTCTATAGAAATTATAGCAGAAGTGGTAAAAAAAAAAAAATATTAATGGTGGCAATAAAGGAAAAGTAGAAAAAAATTCTTGCATAACGGTAAAATTTTTAAAAGCAATTTTAAAATGAACGAAAAAAATTTTCATAAATCTAAACTAACGAAACACATTTTTATTTAATTCATTTTCTGATTTCATGAATTAAAGCAATAAAATTTTTATTAATTTAAAACAAAAATATGCTAAAATACTTTTTTTTTTTTTGAAAAAAAAAGAAAGAGAGAGAAAGAGAAATGAAAAAAAAAAATCATTGGCATATTTAAAAGCAATTTACAAATGGCATATTTAATAGGCCTGTCAACATGGAAAAAAAAAAACACGTAATGATGACCTTCTGGTTAAATTACATGCATAACTAATATTTTCATTAGGCAAATTGTTTTCTCAATTCTGGCAACATTCAAGCCAAGAGAAACGATTTAACCAATGCACATCAACTGGGCTCGGGAGGAAAGTGATAATCACGAAATAATCCGAAATCGCTCAACAAACGAGAGTGATAATTACGAAGCAATCCGATTTTCTCGTCAATTCTTTCATCTGTTGGAGTGATTAAACGATGCTTTTCTGCGAAAATTCATTTTTTTGCGTCACTCTTTCTTTTTTTGTCGTATAAAAATAAAAAAAAAAATCACTAAATTATCTATTTCTTGCTTTATTGCTAACATACAATTATTTGAAAAGAAGTGATAAAACATTTCATTTTCCTTGTCATTCTAAATTGTAATATTAGTACAATTAATAAATAAAATGATTACTGTGATTATTTATGTTTACTATTTTCTTAAAAAGTTTTATCAAGTTTGGATAATTTGGCGAAGTTTTTTTTTTTTGGAAAATTTGAAAGAACTTAAACATACTACTTTTTAAATTTTAATCTGAGCAAAAATCTAGCGATGAACATCAATAAAAATTCATCATCATATCGCGTGCTTATCTGTCATCGTCATCCTCGTAGCTGTTGACAATGAATCCAAACAGGCTGAATTGATTTGAATTAATTGAAAACTTGGGCTTCACAAGGCCTACTGATAAATAAGCCTCATTCATCATGGCCAAGTCTCATGTCACTACCTCAAGGAGTTGATGGATGATTGGGGTTAATCTTCATGATAATTGCTACTTGCAAGCTAAAAAATTTAGTTTTGCTAACATATCTTGGCAGTTTTCGCGACTCAGTCCTAATTGTTATTTTGCGAATTTCAATTTTGAATTAACTTTACTCAATTTTTAACAGTTCCTATAAGATTTTTCCTAAATCTTCAATTCTTTTTATGACTACAAACAAAAATTTTTTAGCGATTTTCTATTGGCTCAATGAGCTCCAATATTAACAAACATCATCCATTCGTTTTTTCATCATTTATTTATTTATTTATTTATTTTTTCTCAATATAGCACAAGTTTAAATTTCGTTTCAATTTAAAAAAGAAACCTTTCAAGAGAAAAAATACCAGAATTTTTTTTCTTGCAAAAAATAAGTAATGTGACATCGAAAAGTAGCGTTTTTTCTAAATTTTTTCTACTAATTTTTTCCAATTTTTCAATAAGATTGTAAAAAGAAAATGGAATATATTGGAGTCCAAATAATAACTTCCAATTTGCATTCAATTTTTATTAAAAAAAAATGAATTTCTCGGAAATAAATGACAAAAAAAATAGAAGATAATATAAAAAACAAAGTACGATAGCATTTATTCATTAAAAAATTATTTATAAACTGAATACAATAACATTTGTTGAAAAAGAAGACGGGAATTCACAGTGTCATAAGAAAGTAATCCGAGATTTCTTGATAACAGATCAAAGATTTCTCAGGAATGTTTTGGTTTTCACAATAGAAATCAATTTTTCTTTCTGCTATCGATAAAATTCATTTAATTAGACATAATAAATAGAAAAAAAGATAATTCTAATCATCAAGAATTTTTAACTTCTAAAAACGAAGTTAAGATTTTACCAAGATCATTGAAATTCAATTTAATTTTTTTCTTTTCATTTTATTAGTAATAATAATTATTTGAAAAGTCAATTTTTTTACCTCTCATCTATCATTCATTTATATTTCATTTTTGAGAAGATTGCAACAAAAAATTGAAAAAAAATTTTTTTTTTTTTGATTGAAGAAGAATGAATTCATATTTATTTGATAATCACAAGAACTGAATTTAGTTTAAACTGGTTTAAAATAAGCTAAAGAAATGTCTGAAAATTCCGAGAATAGATCGCTAATAGATAACCTTTATTGGATAAATAAAGAGATAAATATATCATTCCATTTCATCCTACTTCAAATGTCCTTCTTTCTTTCGTGATTGCTTTATTCGACAATTCAAAAATTAAATTGCCTACGAGATAAAAGTTCATTTATTATTTGCTATTAAAAATAAGCATGCAAATTGCAAAGTTTTTACGAGAAAAGTTGAAATTTGCGATGCAATAGACATTTAAACAATGATAATAGAATAATTATTAGAAATTTAAGGGGAAAAAAAGTAGATGAATGAATGAATGTTCATTATAATAATTTTTTTTCCAAAATCTAAAATTAAAAAAGAAGGAAAGAAATTAAGAAAATAAATTAAAAAACTGAAATTGACATGAGTAATAAAATATGAAAAAAAAAGTAAAATGGATGAAAAAAAAAAATAAGAAAATGATAAAAAGAAGAAAAATGACTTCGTACAGTATATGATTGAAATTATCTGGTGATGATTTCTTCGTAATAACAAAGATTGAGTGAGCATTATTTAATCATTTATATGAAAGTTTTAATTTGTTAATTTTTAGAATGCTTTATTTGAATGAAATATTTATGGAAAGTAAAGAAATGAGAAATTTCGAAAGCTTTTTTTTTATGAAATAAAAACATAAACATCAAACTAGTTATTTGGATTTAAAGACTATGAAATATTCGAAATAACTATCTAACCAGGCTGCAAATAAAAATTAAATTAATTTTAAATTGCCATTTTAATTTTTAAATTATCTTCAAAAGATAAGTATGATAGCGGAAATAAAAAACTGTTCTTACTTATGAACATGGAATGATATTAAAGAAAAAGGAAAACAAAGTGATGATAAATGAAACCGATTTAAATTAGATATGCGAGTTTTTCGTTAAAATTTATAAACATATAAATAAATAATTTCATTTTTATTTTCATTTTTCTAAAATTTCTGCTAATTTTTCAGAAAATATAGAAAATTCATTCTGCTCTTTATGGATTATTTTGCTTTGGTTTTCAAAAGCTTTTAATGCTGAAATTATAAAATATATATTTATAGACTTGGAGTTTTTGAGGTTGAAAACTTCGATATTTAAAAGAAAAGATCGCTTGAAAATATGGCTTGTTATATTTTTAATAATTTATATGAAAATAAAGGGATAATCATATGTCACTTAATAATTGATGAATTACAATCTTTCGTTTCATTCAGAGACTTTTATGTTGTTCAATTAATAGCATTTATGATGAAATGACATAATATTTTTTTGAAAATTCAACTTTTTAAATTAGCATTTTAGAATATTGAAATGTTAAAATTTCAAAAAATATTTGTCATGGCGAAAATTTTATAGACTTGAATCATATCTAATAATTTATTGTGAATGTAAAATGGTGTAATTATTTATTTATATTTTTTACTTCGATTGCGGTCGATTTCCATATTTTTAAAAATTGATCGCAAAAAATTTTTTGATTGAGATGATTGATGCCAATTTATATAGGTATAATGATTTTCATTCCCGTCGACAATATTCATTCAGTAAAATTTCAAAGAAAGAAAAAAAAAAACAGAAGTTTATTGAATTAGAAGCTATCAAAGGAAAAATCAATTTTTGAAAAGTATGTATTGCTTTCATTTAAAATGCATTTCTTAGTCATTTTCATAAAACATCTGACATTTTGTGTGTCAATGAAGCAGTGGCCAAAAAGTTTTTGCTATTCGATGCAAATTTAACCAAAAAAAAAGAAAAGGAAAAAATGAAAGATGAAGAAGTTGATAAAAAGTTGTTGTTTCATTCAATGGAAACAATAGAATGCTAAATTCCCTGATGATAATTGACAAGAAATTGATGTTTAAACTATGATATAAAATGATATCATAATTTTGAACCTTTTTAAATCGAACTTTCATAATCCATGAAATCTCGACCATCCTAAACAAATTTCATCTTTAATTCCAAATTTCAGGCATTTCAATATGGATGAGAAGTGTTAAATTGCAAATAAACATATCGATTACGATAACTTTTACGGTAAAAAAATAAACACGATTACGATAAAATAAACATACCGATTACGATAACTCATTCTATTGCTTTGAATTGATGCATTATTAATTTAAAATGAATAATATCAACAGATCTACATTAGGCTGATTTGAAAAAATATCCAGGAATAACTGTAAAGTCATTTTTTTGTAAAATTCAAACTTTGAATGACGTAATAAGACGTGAAATTATCTGTAGAAAAAGTGTGAATTCAATGATACACTTTGATGATATTTTTGGCAAAAAAAAAGATTCAAGCTTCTGTAGAATTGTTTGAAATTATTGAAATAAAGAATGTTTAAGAAATGATTTTTCGTTCATGAAAATTCTATCTGATATAAAGAAGTATCGAAAAAAAATCCAAAAAATTTATTTTTTATTAAATTTAATTTTCTCTTAAAATATTTTTTAAAATCATTTTTAAAAAATTTCGAAATTGCTGTTTGCTACTTTTAAATCAATACAGCACTAAAATTTAACAAAACACTGCAGATTTCTAGAAATTACTTTGACTTTTTCTATATTTTCAAATTTTTTGAATATTTTAAATTCAGAAAATTGAGTTTTTTTTTCTCATTTTAATGAATATTATAGTTCACTTCATTCTTATTAATGATAATGATAGTTACCAAGCAAAATTGCTACAAATCTTCAGATTCCAGATAATTTTCTTTACTTCTTAAATTCTCCCGATAAAATTTCAAAACCTGTAAATCCTGAAATTATCTTTAATGTTATGTAACATGAAAAGGTTGTGTTATCATTCTGATTGTGGAAATAATTAATCGATATCAGTAAAATGTCCCAGGTTGTGATAACTATAAATCTGACAATAATGTGATCTTATATCATGTCAAATTCAGTGTAATAATAATGTAAGATGAATCTTTAAGAAATATTGTCAACAATACAACATTATTAATCAGAAATTAATAAATAGTTCTGAAGACATGGATTATTTTCATCCAGAAAAGTTAAAATAAGTAAAAGAGAAGTTATTGCTCATCGAAGATGTTAATATGCCCAAAAAACAAATGAATCTTGATGATATCAGAAAATTATCAATTAATCAAATGAAAGAAATAAGAATTTAGAGGCCAGGATAAGAAAATATGAGTTTGCCAGAAAATTTATGACTTAAAATATTAAGGGGTTATGAAGACATGAAGGAAGAGCATCATTGCCAATATAAGGAAGGGTTTAGCTGGTACTGAAATCCGAATCTTCAAGAATGATAACAAATCTTATTAATTAATTAGGCTGAGAGGATGGGGTGGTTGAAAAGTTTTGTCATCGTGAACTGGAAAAATTTGCATAAGGCAATTTGCATTAACTTAAAACAAGTAATCCCTGTGATAAAAACATGCGAAATTTATCTAATAACAAGAGAATGAGTTGATAATGCCAGCAAATATAAGTATTTGTCGAGCTTTTGACTTTAAACTTTTGTAACTTTTAAAAATTAATTTCTTTTTGAATTAGATCCTGATAATTTTAAACTTAAGAATGAGTCAGATTTACTAGTCGTTTTTCGGCAAGAGGTAGGAAAACTTTTAGGTAGGAAAATTAGGAAAACAGCTAATGATCGATCGATAATTGTTTTATTAGTTTTTCCTGCTGGTTTAAAATTTATCGGTTGATCAAAATTACGTAAGAAATTGATTATTTATTAATGAAAAAATATTAATTTATCAGTAATGATTATTAATCATAACTATGATTAGAATACTAATTGTGATTTTCCAATATTTATCATGATATTTATCGTGATTTTCTCTTCATTTCATTGAACTTAATCATATTGCTCTGTTTGTTGCTTTTTTTCTCATTTCTTCATCATTACTTTTAAAATTTCAGTTAAAATTTTCAGTACAAATAATGGAATATAATTGTTTCGCTCCATTTTCATTTTCAGAAATGAATATGTAAATTTTGTGTTTTGCATATGAAAATATGATTTATGCATTTCATTATTTATGAACCACCGAGCAATTTGCTCCGCTGAAATGTGAAATAAATAAATTCCTATAATAATTATCTATTCAAGTAATGTGATTCGTCGAGGATACGATTTGCTAACTTTAAGGTTTTACTTCAACTTGGAACAAAATGTTGGACAAGTCGAAATTCCTAATGAATTATTAATCTCATGAAGGAAGGAAAAAATTTAAACTATTCATCACTTTATAAACAAATGAAAAGAAAAAAAAAAGGGGAATTTCAGACAATAAATTTGAAATTTTTATTTGTCAGCGAATACTTTAAATAACTAATTAAACATGTATTCTGATTAAACATATATTTCGATTAAATTTTGAAACATTTTCATAACTTTTTTTACTTCCATTTTCAATTTCATTAACTGAATAAAAATTTTAACATCTAAAAAGTTTTGTTCCCTTAATTTGATAAAATTTTCATCATCTTAATTATGCCAGTATTAAACGAGAACTGATAATAGTAACGTCACTTCTGCCTGTAACTGAATATTGTTGACTTGTAGACATGAGTAATTGTTAAAAGATGTCTAAATTGAGTCAATATTTTGGATTTCCTTTCTCGTAAAATGATAATTTTCATTTTTATATAATCAATTCCAATCAGATATATAAAAAATGATTAAGAAAAGAAGCAAATTTAAAATTGAAGTGTTTTCGACAGCCTAGATTGAAATTACTGTAAAATAAGTCTAATTGGAATATGTTTGGATTGTGTAGAACTTTTACAATACGATATTTCAGAAAAAAAAAAACATTCCTATGAATCGTATATCTTTTACAATCAAAGATAATTGAAATCATTGACGACTTAATGAATAAATTAAACTAGACATTACGTGTCTCACGCAAAAGGTCACGTACGTCATCACTGCTGCTGTATTATAATGATTTTTTATTGACAGGAATGAAACTGAAACAAAATTCAATGTCATGCTGCAGCAACAGAAATCTCTAAAAATATAGATATCGATTAATTTCAGAATTCATTAACTCAAATTTTATTAGATACTACAATTCAAAATGATTTTCATAATACTGTGATAATTTTTGAACTGAATACTCAAGATATTATTTCGAATTATTCTATATTTATTTTATTATCGAAATTCGATACGGAAATTTTGGAAATAACGAAAAAGCGAGTGAATTTTTCCCAATAAAAAACTTCGCTATTCTGTTTTATACAGGTGGGAAAGTATTTTAGCAGAAACATAATAAGAAATTGAAAACGATACAAAAGAAAGGATAATTTCAAGTTTTTTGTTTTACTATCACTTATCTGATAGACTTATCACATGAAGATGACATGAAAAGCTGTTTAATTTCGGATTCTCCAAGAATTTTTTAAATCTTCACTTTGAATATTTAAGAAATTGTGCAAGTTTTCATATGACCGATAATTGATAGCAATAAATATTCCAGTTATCTTTCTTATAAAATACTAGGGCAGAAAATTGAATTAAACATCAAAAAAAAAATTATTCTTACTAATTTTCCAAATATTCTAAGTTTGAGCTTGAAATCATGCTTTAGCAGATCTTTAACTTTAAAATAATGCTTGAAAAATTTTGAAATGAATCAAAAAAAAAATTGATTTTTCGAACATTCGAGTATATTTTTAGAATTTCGATATTAAAAGATCCATAACTCTTCGCTGCTATCCAGTCTTTAAAATTTTTCTAATATTAATTTTTTTATTTGAAAAGAAAAAGCTTAATAAAATAGATATTTTCTTTACCTTTATCATGAAATATCAATTTTCGAAATGGCAAACAAAGATTTGAAAGACTGATGTATGAAGCTGTATATTTTTTGCTGACAATAACTGTTAAAATTTTTTGAATAACTTTTGAAATTCCAAAAAACTGGAAAAATTGATTTTGAAAATCTTTTTATTTGAAAACGTTTTGGAATTTAAAAAACTTTTTTGACGGAAATCAAACTTTAGTATCATTTGCATCAGAGTTACATAAATATGACAATTTTTCAGCAAGAAATTTCTTAAATTTTAGCTTTTTAAGTTACTGAGTTCTGAGCTCAAAATCTTTTCCATTTTAATTTTATTCTATTACTAGAAAATTAATCGATGAATTTATGAATCAAAAAAATTTATCAATGCTTCATCTTTAAAGCTTTGTGACAGTTCTTTCATTCAATCGCATTTCGTAGTTTGCCAAAATATCATTAATCAATTATTCTATTCTAATTTAAATATTCAAATATTCTAATATTCTAATTATGCCATTTTATTAATTTTTTGCTCGGAATTACTATTATGAGAACTATATGATTTATTATTATTCGATCCGTCGGCTGGTTATAATTCAGGATTTATCCATTCAAAGTTACAGAAATTTTCCTTCTAGTTTGATTTATTGATCCACCCAGAATTTATTTCATATTTTCAATTAAACATTAATTTCTGCCACAAATCTTTTTTATTAACATCAATCTTCCTTGCCCATCACAATTATATTTTCTACCCACAAGTTGCTTATCACTAATGCATTTTCCACCCAGAAATTACTTATCAATATTGCATTTTTTACCACAAGTTACTTATCACTGTTGCATTTTCTACCCACAAGTTACTTATCAATATTACATTTTTTACCCAAAGGTTTCTTATCACTGTTGCATTTTCAACCTGTAAGTTGTTTATCACAATTTTAGTTTTTATTCACAGATTGCTTATCACAAATACATTTTCCATCTATACGTCCTTTTTTTTATCTTCTCTTTTTTTTTTTCTTAATAACTTCGCTGTAATTTGTAATATTCTTCAAATCATTCATTAGATTAATTTAAACTTTCTCTTTTCTATTCTTAAACATACATTCTCATAATCTCAAAATTTATTTTTTCTATCGAAAGCTAATCAAAATTATTATCTCGATGAAAAAAAAAAAACTGTCACAAAATATCATCTAATTACATCTTCACTCTCAATATATCAATAATTCTTTAAAAAATTTTCAAATTTAAAAAATTGCATTTACTTTATATGATTTTTTATTAAAAACTCCTCAGCTTATTCTTCCCTCACTTTTTTTTCTTATAAAATTATTATTAAAATATTTTGATTTCAGACAATTAATGGAAAATCAAAGAATAATATAATTGAGATTGGGTTTTTAGTCTAGTGAATGATATCTTTTGCAATCATAGAGTTTGAATGGATTTATTTGTAAAAAAATTTGGCTGTACTAATTTTTTAATGAAATTTTATTTTTTACCATTAATTATTTGAATTTAAATAATTGATTAAAAAAATTAATGCAACAATTGAATTTAAACCAAAATTTCAATTAAAATAGAATTCCCTGACAATAAATTTAAAAATTGTTGAAATTATTTTATACACCATGCACAACATTTTTTCTTTTTTTATTATCAAAAAATATTACTAATGAAAAAAAATCTTTGCATTTAAACAAATGTTTGCATTAAATTTCATTGATTTTAAATTTTATTGATTTGTATCATTTATTTACATATTGTTTTTATTTTCAATATACTAGAATTACGTTAAAGTAATTTCTTCGGAAAATGAAATTATATTTTTAAAAAAATGTCTCAAATCACTTAAAAAAAAGTTTATATTTAAAGTGTGTAATGATTTTTTGCTCCTTTCCTATATTGATATGCATACAATCGTTATATGACAGGAGGAATAATGCATTGAAATAACATTTTTGATATATAATTATTTAAAAATCTTTAAAATCTTCGGTTAAAAAAAGTTTTTCAAATGGATACTTTTAATTATTACCTTTGGCAATATTCATCGGTATCATAAATGTCCTCTTTCTTCCTTTACTCCTGATAAAAAGTTTTTTTTTTTTAATTTAAAAAATTTCAAATTAAAGAGGGCTAATGTTATTGCAGCAGATGAAGAAATTGTCATATTGAAATATATTATTGGACTTTCGTGAAATTGCAAAATTTTGCAAGAATTAAAAATTAAAAAATTAAATTGTGCTAAGTAATTAATAATGATTTACAATTTTATGCATCTATAATATATTTCTCTTGTTTGAAATAAAAGAATAATTTTGAAATCTGGAGAAATAAAAACCCGAAAAAGACGGCCAAAAAAAAAAAAAAAACAAGTATTAATTATATTGATTAGATTTATATGAATAATTATTAGAAATTTGTGTTTTTTATATTCCTTCTAATGTTTAGATGCATTGCTTTAGTAGTGTGAATAAATAATCGATTGGTGTTCATTTCAGTAGAAAATATTTTAAAATTTGCATTTCTTCTCTTTACACTAATCTTTTTTTCTTACTAAACTGAAATTTTTGCTAAATATCCAACTTATAATTAGATCAATTTTTGATCTTTTCTGGACTGAAAGTTAAACTGAAAAATTTTTCAAAAATTTCGAAAGTTAACAACTTTTTTAGCTTTGTTTTTATGAAATTTATGAATAGCAATATAAGTCGATCTGATCATGCAATCTAATATAGACGAAAAATTAAACAGTTGATTTGATTGCACAGTGATAAATTATCATATGTGTTGATAATTTGAGGTAATTAAAAATGAATAAAGGGAATTTTTGAAGACTTCTGAGAGAATGAAGAAAAATAATCATTTTAATCAACCGATTTAAATTAAATTAAATCACAATTACAAATTTGAACAATATTAGCTTGACAGAATAAATGAAGGCTGGATTTATTTTCTAAAGTAAATCATTTCGATTGCAGCAGTATTGAAGGATAATTTAAAAATGCATATTTTAAAAGTTCCTGGATTAAAATCAATATTTTTTCTAATGCATAAAAGAACTCATTAAGTTATGATTCATTAAAATTACATGTCAAGATAATAAATTTTGGTGAATTGACAAAAAGCTTGCTCATAATTTAAAGAATTCATATTCAATTACATCAACAAAAGCAAAAATCACTTAATAATGCATTCAGAAAATAGTCGATGTTGCAGATGGAAGTGATATGATTCTTTAGCAGAATTAATTAAGAAAGCATTATAAATTTTTAATTACATTAATATTTAAATTTTGAGCCTTGCAAATGAATAAATTGAATCGATAAAAATGAATTTTTTCAGGGGATTTATTTATTTTTTGTCTCCTCAAAATGGTGGAAAAAGTGAAAAAAAAAAAAGTCTTACAAAATTCTAAAACTTAATTACACTGTTTAACTGAGCAGAAAGAAATCAAAAAGATGACATCCAACCAAAATAATTAATGAAAGATAATTATTTAAAGTCATAGATATGCATACGCCAAAATTTTAATACATTAAAACTATTATCAATTATTCTAAAATCAATTAGCAAAATTATACGCATTTTACTAAGACAAAAGATGTAAGGAACTTACGGCTAATCAATTTCAGGAGTTTTTCCTGATTCTTAGTTTGTTTGGTTCAAACCATTTTTTAAACGTATAATACAATTATAATCTCCAAATAGATTAATTTTTAATTATTAATTCAGATGATTTGCTAAAAATACGAGCTAATTGAATTGGAATTTTAATTTTGCTCTGTGTTTTGTATGAGCAACATAGAAATTTCACGCTTTTGGCATCAAAGATATAAGAATTCATTACCTTCAAAAATTAATATATTTAATTCATTATTTGTTGTTTAGCTTTTATAATTCAAATAAATTAGTAACAAAAACAAAAAACTAATTTGCATGATTTCTCAAAACTTTTGTCATTTATTATTGGCAAGAAAGATTTGCTAAAGATCATAGAATCGATTTAATCCTTGTCTATTTCGCTTGAATACTTTCTCTAATTTATCTTTCCTGAAAAATTCACTTCTTCTTACTTCTATTTTCGAATTGTTTCCATTACAAATTTATATTTAGGTCATATATTCATGATTCCATAAAAATTGTTTAATTGAACTTTGACCTATGCAGTTCTTTAAGCACATTTAAGCAAAATATTTATAAAACGGTACATGTGAAAGGCAAATTGAAAATTAGTAATCAAATTATTTTTATTGTTAAAACTTACATTTTCTTTATATTTATAATTTTTGATCTGCATTTTTGACTAAAAAATAAAATTTTTTTTGAAATTTTATTCCGCAGATTTCAAAAGTTCAGTTTTCTTCCCAATTTCTCATTTTTATTCTCTAATTTATATATTTCGGGAGACTTCAGAATTGAAAGTTTTTAATTTAAAACTGTCAGTTTTATTCAATAATTCAACAAAACTTGTCAACCAAAAAAATTTTACAAACAAAATTCATTTTTTAATATCACAATAAAGCAAATTATAATTTAGGTTTAGGTGATTAGTTTAATAACAATGAAAAAGCATATGAAATCTTTAAAGTAGAATTCGTATTAAATATGTCATCAATAAATCATCTATTTGATTTTATTTAAATAATTGTATAACCGAACTGAACTATTTTTTATTGTATCACTCTCAATATTATTAAAAAATTGAAAAATTTTGTTAAATTTTTCATGTAATTATTTATTGCTAATCATTTATGTGATTATTTGCTTATAGAAATACTTTTTCTATCCTAAATTTTAATCATTATTCGAGGTGAGGTATAATTTTTACTTGAATTCATTTCCAGATTTAAATTTTATATATCACCTTATCGTCAAATTTAGATTTGGATCTAATTTACTCGAGTTTAGATTGGGATTTTAATTTTAAAAGTTAGAAAATTGAAGGACAAAAATTAAATATTAGTAACGAACTTTAAAATAAATTTCGATTCTATGTGAATTTTTAAGACTTATTGAATATTAATTAAGAAAATGAAGTTTGATTCGAATTCTGATTTGAAAGAAATTGAAAACTAAAGATGCCAAACATGATGGAAATAATATCACGAGTTTTAATTTTCATAAATTAAGATAAATTTACTTTTCTTCTTTGAAATGCGCCAAGCTCCTTTTCAACTTATACTTTCTCTGAATTCAGAAAATTTACCATTTATTAATTTGTAAAACAGCTAAACATATTCTCAAGTTGCCAGAACTTTGGTGACAAAAATCCGCTACACATATTTTCTTTTGGTTCAATACATCCGAAAACAGGAAATAATTAGAACAAGTTTAGAGGAATTTTTTAAGAATATCATTTTCAAAAATTTAATTTTCAAAAATATTAATATTTCACTATCCAATTTATTCTTTGCTTAAACCAATTTCAGTGGTAGGTTGGGTGGTGATAGTTGCAGAAAAATGATATTTGTCACCGCCACTGAAAACAGCATCGATTTTTCATCAGCTTTGATCGTACTCGAAAACCGGTCACTAACATCCGTAATAGTCTTGTGAGTTATAATGATCAATCTATGCATGATTACTTATTTCGAGTACTCTTTTATATTTCAAGTATTCTAGTAATATCTCATAGACAATGATGAGTTTTTAAACAAGAAATGTATCTCATAATAATATTTAATATGATCGTTCAATCCATTCAAAATTTTAACTGTTTGCAAACTGTTGCTATTTTTATTCATTCATTTTCAATTACTTCACTCTTTCTCCTCAAATTTTTCATCCGAAAATATTCTCTTATTTTTCAATATTACTTGAGAAAGTTATACATTAAGCTTGTAAAATTTGTAATAAGAGCCGTAAAATTATCCCACCCATATATCTTCTTATTTCCGGATTCCGTTTAGCTAATCAAACCGGTTACTAAAAAAACAATCGAAATTATTTGAGGAAAAGTTTAAAATTCTTTTTTTCTTCAGTAAAAAAATTTTTTGATAAATTCGAAATTTTTTGAGGAAAAAAAAAAAGTTTACAACAGTTAGTGGTTATAGTGTAAGATGATTGATTCAAAAAGAGAAAAGAATGAAAATTTTATAATTTAAAATTCGAACATCAATTACTATAATGATTTTATCGCTATTTTTTTGATTATTATTCTTACCAATTATTATTGCTATCGAAATTTATATATTGTCAACAACATTTTCTTTTTTTTTTCCAACAATAATAATAGAATGACAAGAAAAATTGCTTCTGTGATTATTCCATGGTAAAATATATTATGTAACGGGTATATACAACCCGAAAATTTCCCGTATATAACATAATTATAATGCTCGTCAACGAAATTTATTTGTAAAATTAGAGTTGTAAAATGGATTTGAGTGAAATAAGAAAAGTAAAGGAAAGAAAAAAAATGACAAAAATTGATTGTCATTCATCTGTCCTGTTTTTTCTTTTTGTCACATAATACACAGAATTGATTGAAGGAATAAATGTTTAAGCCAATCATAAATTTATTCAAAAACAAGTTCCAATTAAAAATATCAATTACTATTTTTGTCGAAAATGATAATAGCATTATCATTCATAATTTTATTTCTCTTCTTGAAAAATGGTATCATAAATGAATAGATTTTAAAAATATTAGAAATTTTAAAAACTTGCTAATACTTTATATTATTTTTTAAATTATCTATGCATCTTCTTTAATTGAAAATTAATTGCTATCCCAAATTTTTTTTTAAAATTAATTAATCAATTAATTTCTCACATTTAATATTTGATATATCTTTTTAATAATTTCGAATAATAGTCATTTATAAATTCTCACACTGTTTATTTATTCAAAATTGTCTAATATTTCTTCATAAAATTGTTTTTACTATATGTTATAACACGGAGATATTCGCAAACATATTTTTAAACATTTTTTAAATTGTTATATTTTCATTAAATATACATTAACATTTGTTATCCAAACTTTTCCAAAATTTTGAGAGAAAAAAGAAATTGGTATTTAAAAAGAAAAATAAAAAAAAATCTTTTTTTTTTTTTTTTTTTTGAAAAAAAATAGCGATTTTTCAATACATAAAAGTAATGCAATTCAAAAGAATGAAGAATTTAAAATTACTATTAATCAAAATTGATCTGAACTTATGCAAATGTTGCTCTTTTCTTTTCGATTGGTAAAAACTGGCATGTGAAAATCAATTTAGACAAAATGTCTATCTATAATGAATTTTAAAATTTTGCTACATTTGGATTTTTAATTTATACATAAATTGTTATTTGCAGAAATTTCTTGAATAATGGCTACTTTTAGATTATAATTCGTGATGGCTTTTTTTTTTTTTTTTTTTCAAAATGATATTACTGAAAACTTGCTCCATTTTGATGGCTCTCATTTTCTTTTCTATCTTGAAACTATTTAAGAGTAGTTTTGTTGAGTTTTGGTCATTTGATTGTATTTGCAGAAAATTTCAATAAAAAAGGAAAGTTAAAATTTTTTCTTTTCAATTCAAATGGATGAGTTTTTTTTTTGAAGGTTCCAGTTATTGCACGGAAATGTTTTATATTTCAAATACAAATTTGACTCTTTTACCGCTTTTTGTATGATTAAAGTTTCAAGGTTGTTTGTCCGCCTAATTTATTATAATTTCAAATTCATTTTCACTTTCCTACCTTTTTCCTATTTTCTTTTATTTTCTACATTTGGATAAAAGAGGTGGAGCAATTATGAGATTTATAACGAACAGAAATATTTCAGTTAAGAAATTTTTTTGAATGAAAGAATGTTGCTTTTTCCAAATTTCAACTTTGATTTTGAAAATTTAATTTTAAACACTTATTTGTTTACTGATGCTGAAAAATTGAGTGATTTAATCAAATTTAATTTTCAGTCAATGAGTAACACGTGCTATAAAGCTTTACTATTTATGCTTTTACAGGTATGTGAAGTTAATATTTATTTAATTTATTTTATTAAAAAATTACAAACTTCAAATTTCGGCATTTGAATCTCAATGTTGAATTTCTTCAATTTTATTTATATATTTTGTAAGATTGTTCAGACCTTTGATTTCTATTATCGAATGAAAAACAAATATTTCTTATGCTGATCTATGAATGATATTAGCAAAATCAAAGATGAAAGTTAGAATTATTTGAAATTTTGTCAACTATGTGAACAAGATGTTGACCTTCTCAAGGATATTGTTGATTTTAAACAGTTTGATACAAGGTAAAAAAAAGTTTTGCCATAAAAGTTTTTTGAATGACCGAGACCAGTCTTTCAATAGCTTACCTATTTTTCGAAATTAGAGCTGGTCTAATCGAAAAGAATTCTGTATTTTTTTTTTTTTTTTTTGAGTATTTATAAAAAGATAAATGCCAATAAATCAAGAAATTAAATCAATAAAAACCGAAGCTATCTGTTCCATATTGCTATATATTCATACCTTTTATTACCTATTTCAATTGCTAAATTTTATTTTTCCGTCTCAACGATGATTTTTGCCCAAAAAATCAATGAAATCAATCGCTTTACTTCAAGATTTCATTTAATCCACTGTCCCATCGATTTATTCCCCTATCTCAAAGGTAAAAAAAATCCGAATCTTCTTTGCAGAAATGATTTGTGACAAGAATTATATTTATCGTTTTCCTAAAAAAGCAAATTGGCACAATTTATTTTTTTTATTTGTGCCTGAAAAATTCTTCAGAGAATTTCAATTAATAGTATTAAGTATAGCTAAAATGCAATAATTAATTAATTTTAAGACTGAAAGAAAAGGAAATTATTAACGATATTTAGTGAAAGAAAGCGAAAATTGAAATTTTAAAAATTAGAAGAATAAATTTTCTCATTTTCTAACCTACGCAATAAAGTTGTGTTAAATTAGACTTTCCATTCTTCCTCCTTACTATTAAGAAATTAACTTTTGATCTTTTAACTTCTTCCTTCCAATTATTAATCTTATCTGCTTGTTATAAAGTAGGGTTACCATTCATAATTATTTATAATTGCAATTATTAATCGATGAAGTTAATTAGTAATTCAAATTTAATTTTTGAACAATTAGAAATTATGTATACAATGTAATGCGTTATAATTTTTCTACTACTTCCTTATTGTTTTACATTTTTTTGTAATTTCAATTTGAATTTGTAGTTGCAGTTTGAAACGTTATAATATGAAGATATAAAAAATGATGTGAATTTTGATCTCAACAAAATGAATCATCATAAAATCGCATTCAGAAACAAATAGTAAATTGCAAAATTGAAAATATACTAATCTTAGTACAGTTATTAGATCACCGAACAAATATTTTTTTAATTGTTTTCAATTATTGCAAATTAATTACTTATAATTAATATTACTGTGATGAGAATTGTTCGTTTGCATTGTCTACTACATTTTATTTTTGCTCGGTTCCTAATTAAATTAATTACTAATTACTAATTTCTAATAGAAATAACACGTGCGTATGGCATAAATATCACATAAGTTTTATTTCTAGCAACACATACATAATAAAATAAATATAGAACATTTTATAATAATTCAATTTAATATGCATTAATTATATTATTTAAAAAATATTTCATATGAGTTAGTTTCGCAAAAAACATTAGTGAATAAAATTATACAATAAAAAATATAACAAATTTTTAAAATATCGATAACACAAATTAAAATTTTACAAAAATTTTGTATTATAAATCAGTATAAAAAACAATAAAAAAATCATTCATTATAAGTCATATTAATATAATTTTTAATATTTCACGAAATTTATCTCTTAATGAATCCAAATTTAAACATTTGACCATTATAACCACTATATTATTGTGTATGTTACAGCTGTAATTTATTGTAATAACTTTATTCTTAATTTTGAAACATATCTAATTTAAACACGAAATTTCAAGCCGATGAAATCTTAGATTTGATGCCTGTAAAATTTTGCTTGTAATAAGTTAAGAAGTAAATTAAAGTTTGAAATACGAGAAAGACGTTGAAGAAATAATTTTGTTTGATTTCATACTAATATAAAAAAAATTTTTTTAAATAAAAACTATGTTTTAATTTAAAAATATATAAATGAAATAGTTTGATTATTCCTTGCTATAAATCGTATGCTAAAAGCATTCGATAAATAGTGATAATGATGATTGACTTTTATACTAATTTATCAGTATCAATATTAAGAGATTTTTTTCTCGAACTTTTATCCTACAAATAGATATCAGATGTTCATTACCGATTATTATACTTCCAGTATTCAATTACAAATATTGGCTGAAACTTATGCGTAAAACTTAATATATAAAACAAATGCAAATAATTCTTAAAATATTCAACTGCAATTTTTCACAAAACCAAAATTAGCCTGAAAACATTAATGATATTGGAATTTAAAATTGACAAATATAACAATTCTGTAATTTTTCATCTTTCACTTGTCAGCTTTTCCTGTTAACGTCATAAGTTACAATACTGACAAAAAAATTCTAAAGTGGTTTGAATATTTTATTTAATTTTAATTATAATATAATTGCTCTAAAAAAAACAAATAATTTTTTGTTTTTTTAACGATTATAACAAATTATCCACTTTTCTCTCCAAGTTTTCGCGAAACTTTTTCCTCAGTGATGTAAGGAACAATTTGATAAATATTTACCAAAAAAAAAAAAAGTCATGAAGTATAAAATGCATATGTGTATGCAAATGGGAAAGATAACTTATTTTTTTTCCAATAACTTTTAATCGTAAATATTTCGGCCACTCAGTTTTATATGAAAACTAATTTAAATAAAATTTAAATTTTTAAAAATCCAAATTTAAGAACTAGAAGATTATTTTTTTTCTGATTTTGGAAATATTTCAGGTTCTGCGAAAAATTGTCGGTATTCCGATCGATAATTCGGTTTCAGGTATTTTAAAGAAATTGTAAACTTGAAGATATGCATAAAATGATTAATTTGCATAAAAATAAACAGAAAATTAAAATTATATAGATAAACCAGACATTCAATGCGATTCGGATAGTATATCGATTGTTTTTTCAACTCTGAAACCTTTCATGGGTCGAACATTTGTTAAAGGTTATATTCAAGACAGCAACTGCTTTCAGGTGATTATTACAAATTATGTAAGATCAATTAAATAATTTGAAAATTATTAATATTTTCCTTAATAACTGAAAAGCCTCAAAAGTCAAATATTTTACCATTGATATTAATAAATGATACCAAATGCAGAAAAAATTTCCATTTCACCACTATTTCAAAAAAAAAAAAAAAGATAAATTTCGACATTTTTTCGGAATTTCAAGCATTTTAGCTAATATCAAATTTTTCCCGCAGTCATCTTAATTTTTTGTTGTAGAGAAAAATTAAAAGCTGAAATGAAATTTCAACTGTATTTATGATTAAAAAAATTTTTTTATAACATTTATAAATTCCATAATATAAAAAAGTTTTTTTTCTGTTTCTTTCTAGTTTTCGGGTTGAAAATTTTCAAGTTGAGAACCATCATGAATCATTTTTAGATTGGAAATCATCATGAACTACATAAATTTACTATAAAGTTCAATCAATGCGGGTTACGTCGTTCACGTGAGGTTTGAATTGAACATTTTTAAATATTTTTACTATTATTCGCCAGAACATAAATAACAACTCTCAAATGGGTAGACTGGGAAAAGTGAAATTTTTCATTAAATAAAATGACAGAAAAATAATCTATGATTTATTTCAGTATAATGGCATTCGAATTACAACAACAGTCATCATATCTTTTCACCCGGTATTTTCATTTAAAAATACTTGTAAAATGTAAAATTTTGCATAATTATCGTAATACTTTTGTGCATATAGTTACTCATATATATAAATATATATAGCAATATTTTCTTTTTCAATTGATCAAATTCAATGTAAATTTTCAGATTTTCTTAACTAAAGTAGATCGAGCTTATCGACTCAATTGTTTTTACATGGAATCTTCGAAGACGATTACACAACAACTAGAAATTAGGTATTCAAGTATTCTATTAATACTAAGTCAACAAATTTGATGGTTTGACTAATTAGTAATTTTGATTGCATGAAATCTGGTACAGATAATTTGAAGATGTAAATTTGGGACTTTTTGATATTTTGACAAAACCGCTAAACTATGAACATCTCTTTATTTACAGCATGATGACAACACAAGAGTTACGTCGCCAAACGCAAATGCCAATTTGCAGGTGTGCTAACTTTCGAAGAATAAAGTTTTGCTATTCATGTAAGAGAAAAATTATTTTGAAAATTTATTCATTACAAATTAATTGTAATCTAAATTGCTCAAAAAAAATTTATTCGTAAATTTATTTACTAAATTTAATTTATATCAAAACTTTTGGATATTATCTGCTGAAATTTGAATAAATTCCAATGCTTTTAGGTATGAAATCCTCAGCGGAGGTGCAACAGGAATACAGGTACGATATGCAAAAGTTGGTGACAGTGTATATCATAGATGGACATGTTTGGCCGAAACCAATGATCTTTATTGTATGAGAGTACATACATGTACCGTAAGTGATGGACAAGGTGGTGAAACGATCGAAGTTTTGGACAAAAAAGGGTTAGCATATTTATGAATTTTAAAAAATTTGAACAAATTTTAATCTTTCTTTTTTTCTTCTTCAAAATATTTAAAAATAAGTACATAAATCACAACTATAAATTTAATTGTTAATTACTCTGAAACTTAATTAATGAATTTTCCTGGCAGCTTGTAACTTGATTGTAATCTGGTTGAACTGGAAACTGCTTCTTGTTGTTGCAAATCCACTAAATCAACAGTAGCCTTTGTTGGGTTTCTACGATATTATATACAATATCACGTTTATAAATTAGTAAAAATTAAATGAATAATACCGTTAAATAATAAAAGATACTAAAAGTCGTTTAAATGCTCACTACGTTATCGTACTTTCCTTTTATGATTGTTTCGTTCTCTTTCCGCTCCAAATCGCTTGAATTACCGCTTTTACCGCCGAAATTGTCTTCGAACTGAACTGCTGCTGACACCGATTTGAAGGCACTGATATTGTATACACTGATATGTTGACGCGAAAAGCTTTTTTTTATGTGGATAATTTTTAGACTTGATAGTGGCGGCGGAGGCCTACAATGCATGAATCATACAAAAAATTCGTGTCAGGACCAAAGGATAAGAGATGGACAGTGCTTAAAACATTTTAAATAAAGATACAAGCTTTAAATCCTCATAACATTCCGACAATTAACATAATTTACATTCCATTCAACAATGTAAATAAGCTCTATTAGTAGATCGGAAGATGAAAGAACAAAAGCCTTTGTGCCAAGATATGAATAAATGACTCATTTATCTGAGAAATATTGTAAATTCCTGTTATAAGCAGTAATTGGGTTGTACCACCATTTCGCTTTTATCGACAGTTATATTTGTTTGCAGTGAAAAAAAAAGGACAATAATTTTTGTATTTTTTTGAAATCTCTACAACGAGTTTTTCTTTTTTATGAAAAGATTTCGTTAGGAACCAAATTTCTATGTTTGTTGTGAACAAAATTGAAATGGTACACATAAAGGACAATGATTTCTTTCAATTATATGAAAAAAAGGAAATATGTATTTATGTATTGTACTAAAATTTTCTTTCCATTCTCTATTTGACACATTGAAAACAAAAACCAAAGCCTTAAATTTTTTCTTTCTATCCCGTCTTCCATTATACTGGCAATAATTGAAAAACATCAAAACATTATTAAATGGATTGATTACAACGGGACTATCATCGAAAAATTTTAATCTTTTGATTATTAGTTACAAGATTATGAGAAATTCGAATTTTTGGATGGAAATGAAATGGATTAATACATTTCCTATTTAGAGAGAAGAAATGTTTTGTGCATTAAAAAAATAAAAAAAATGTTTTGTGCCAACATCCAAAAAACAATTGTATTTGACGTGAAAATACATGAGATGCAAAAAAAATCTATGCATTTTCAAATGATTTTTCAGGTGTTCAGTAGATAAGTATTTATTGATGGATTTGGAATATACAGACGATCTAACAGCCGGACAGGAATCACATGTTTTCAAATTTGCCGATCGATCGGCACTTTATTTCAACTGTCAACTGGAATTGACCACCAAGGATTACTCTCGTGGATGTGCAAATGAGGTTTGGCATTGTTCAACTATCATATCCTAATATTTTGACCTTCTGAATTCATTGTTTTGAACCTGACTTTTGTTCATTGTTTACTAACATTATTTTGTGTTTGAACAAATTCTACGCATACTGATCATTTTCCAGCGACCAATTTGCAAAGGTCAAGTTCAAGTGAAACCATCGGAACAACCTTACGAACGTTCTGCGACTAATACTGCGGAAATGGAAGAGTGGGTTACAATATTGTTGTATAATAATGATTTTTGAAGAATTATGACAAATTTTGTTTAAATTCATTTCAGAACACAAACATCCGTCTATGAAGACAGCAACAAACAGAAAAATTATCCAAGTAATTATTACGATTAATTTAATTTAAGAAAAAAATAAATTTGAAGGCAAAAATGTGAGTTTAAAGTTAGCAGTTCCATCATTTCGAACATTTAGATCCAACCGATCTGAATTACAAAAGTAATGAGCTGTCATATCAAAATAATGAAATGATCCATCCGTCACCGAGTCCACCAGCTCCTCCAGTTCGTCCACTTCAATCATCCTATTTGATCCATCCGTCACCGAGTCCACCAGCTCCTCCAGTTCGTTTGTCTCAACCATTCTATTTTCAATCTTCGTCAAAATCAATTTACTCTATTGATAGCGATGATAAAGTAAAGTTCAAAAATTTGTTCTGAGTAAAAATTAATAATTTTAATTGTAATTTTTGTTTAATTTAATTCTATCCAAATTAATTTAACTGTGTTTGATTCCATTTTATTATTTAATATGATTCAATTCATTATTTAATTCTGCAAGTTTTAAGGATCAGTTTTGATTTTTTAATATTTTTACTGTATAAGAATATCTCTACTTCATCACAGGCAGAAGCATACGGTCAATTACCGTTGGAAAGAGGTGAAGAAGCGCATGAAACGACAGTTCTTTACAAGAAAAGAATCGCTTATAAGCGATTGATCAGAAGAAGACGAAATTCAAGTATTCAGATTTTGTATAATGAGAGATTAGAATCTAATATTATCGGAAATAGTTTAATTAAAATGAATTTAAGTTCCAACTAGTTTTTTCGATGTACGGCTTAGGGAGCCAAAGCAGTGATTCCTAACTTTTCTACTTCAAGCATATTAGAACTTCAGAAATACCGAAAGCTTAGAATTATAATTTATATTGGAAGGACTAATTCATTTGCAGCATTTTACTTCATATTTCTTTTAAATCAGAGGAAAGTGATATCAATTTATGGAAATTTATAGCCGATCAACATTTTTCATCAACTCCTGCAATTATATTACGACCAAAGTTACAACGTATTGCTAATGTTGATCTTCCGGAACAGTGCATAACGGTATTTGATATCGAAGATGAAAGTAAATCATACATTTTTAAATATTTGTTTTTTCTTTTTCTGCCAGATTATTTCTTTTTTTAACAATAAAATGATTAATTCAATATGATACCAAGTTTTTTTTTCATATTCTCAAATCTTTTTAGATAATGAAGCAAATTTGAATCGATTATTTAATCCAATTAAAATTTCCAGGACATGCTTCTCAACAGGTATGCTACTAACTTTACTTTATCCGTTTCATTGAAGAATTTAAAAAGTCGGAAATTTAAATTGAATGAAATTAGCGATCAAAATAAGAGATCGGCTTAGAATTTTTTTCTTTTTTTTACTGCTAGCTATACTTTTTGATTGAAAAGATAGTTTGTTTCCGCAGATATATCAAAAATTGACTATATTATTTTCCAAGTTATTCCATCCAATCTATAGTATGATATTTGATAGCTATTACGATAATATTAACAAACAATGATCCAAAGTTGAACAATTTTTTTTTATTTACTTTTGTTTCAAATTTAAATTTCAAATAATTAATCGAATTTTAGCTCGATTAACAATGCTGTTAGCTGTCGCTATGGTAACATTCACCATCTTTATCTTAGTTCTAATTTTTGCATTGCGGAAACGACGAATATTTTTGGATGATGATTTTATCAAATGATTTATTATCGATAAAATTCAATATCAGCATCATTTCTTTCTTTCTTTTTGTTTGCTTTATCCATTTCTTTAAAAAATTTTTCTATTATTTTACATATTTTTATATTTTTTTAAGATAAATAATTAAAAACAATGTGTACTTTATTCTTAAAATAGAATGATCATTAAATAAACTTTAATATTTAGAAAATGTACCGGAATTGTCTATATTAATTAAAATTCAATAATTTTAAATAAGACACTTTTTTTTCTTTTTTGTTTCTCATTTTATATGATCAAAAGATGAAGGAAATAAAAAATGAAGAATTTATAAATAATCGAAAATGTTCTCAAAATTTTACATCCTTAATCATCTCATGTATTTGCTCTCTCGTTGTTTATAAATGCTCCAAAAAGACAAATAAAAATTTATTTTTGAAATAAATAATAACATTAATATGATATATATATATATATATATATACTATATTTTCGCAATTTCACGCATTATTCATCTTGGCTGACGCAAGCATAATATTTACGCTTAACTATTGCGCATTTTACGTAAGATTCATGATATATAAATGTGTAGGTAAATAAATATATATGTATGCTTTACACGAAATCAAAAAGTTTCATTAGACAGATATCAGAAGCTGTTTGTGTAATTTTGAAATAATCAAAAAAACTTCGAATAATTCTGAATGCTTCGAAACAAAAATGAATTTATTGTCGTAAACATTACGACAGTGTGATTTTTTGAAATAAATGTTAATACAAATTTTTTAGTTTAGTACTAAAAATTGTTTCCTTTTTCTAAATTTAATTTCTAAAACATATTTTAACACGAATCGTGCATGTTTGTTTTTCATTAATTTATGAAACTAGTTTGAAAATCAAATTTTTTCAAGTAATACAGAATTTTTTAATTAGAAATTAGTAAGAACATGAGGAAGAGTGGTCAGTTGGTAGCAGGGGTTTCTGATGATCATCTTTATCGAACAAAAAATTATCATCATCATCAAATATCTGTTCTTTCTCCAAATATTCATCGATTTCCGAAATTGTCAACCGTGAAATATTTCCACTAATCATTGATACGGATTTCTTTACCTTAATATAACAGAAAATTGTCATCGATTTGTGAAATATCGATCGAGAAATTGTTTCTAGCACTATTATTGTCTTTAAGAAACACATCGAACTTAGGCTAGATTTTTTTTCTGGATCAAATTATTAAACCTATTTTGTTGAATTAAAGGCTTACTTGATTGCCAAGATGTTGTGTATCGATGTCGTGGCTATTCGGATCAGGTTGCTTTTGAGCAATGCAAACATAAAGCGGACGATAAAGAACGTCATGGTCATCCACTGATTCTTCGAGAGATTTTAAAGTTCGCAATATAAATTTTCAATTTCTAATATCTATTGGTACTTGGAAGTAAAATTTCGAGTTGATAATTGCCTAATTTAAATGAGTTACAATGATGACAAAAACAAAATGAATTTAAAAAGTTTTCAAAATAATTGCAAATCAAACCCAATTCCTTATTATCATGCATATGACCAATTTGAAATTCAGGCGAAATATAACGACCACCTTCAACATGTGTGCAACATGTATCTGAACGATTAAAATGTTTTTTTTTTTTTTAAACAAAATCTTTTATTTCTATTATTAAGAATATCAGAATTCCTTACTAAGAAATACTTTGCAAATAATTAAATCATAGAATTATAATTTGATTGCACCAATTTTGCAACTTATTAGACAGGATCAAATTAATTGACCTACAAATTTGCATTTCATTATTAGCTTACATTTTCAGCACTTTGAATCAAATTTTTCTGAAAATTGCTGATATCGATAAAGGCATGAAGTTTTTAAGTCAAATTAATATTTTGTGATCCAAAAAATGGCCTAAAATTTCTGGAAAATACCATAAACCGAGATTGAACTTACTATGATTTTTAAATCATCAAGTCAACCGACCGAACAATCATAACTATGCATTAAATCGATTATATACTTTCAATTCTTGACAAAATTATTTAATAACTATTGAGGAGGAGAGCAAGTAGATCATATTTGCAATTTTTTTTCTCTTTTTTAATTTCTTAATAAGAAAATTTTTTAAAAATCATGGAAAAAATTATAAGGATTTGTTGTTATTATAAATTAAATTATTTATGAATTTTAGTTTCTTTAACAAAATTATTAATTATTGAAAATTAATCATATAATTAATCGTTTAAGACATTTTACTGGAAATGAAATTTGAGTGCGATTAAGTTCTAAATGAGTCATATATTCATTGATGAATTTCATTTTTTGAGAAATTGGAGGAAGATGAAATGGATCGTCACTAAATTTATAAAAAATTTTTTGATTTTGTAATTTGACATTTTAATATTATCATAATTTTTAATTTCCAGTAAATAATTTTTTAATTAATTCATTTGCATCGTTCTAATTGTTATATTGGAGAAAAAATTGCATACCGTAATCAAGCACAGGTGTTGGCATTGTTGCTTTCACAAATGGTAATGTAGCAATTGTAAGTGGAAATTCCATCATTAGTGCTTGACTGCCTTTTTCATCTTCTACGCAAGCCTAAATTTAAATTTCAATTTGTCATTTCAGAGTTTAGTGACAGCATTGAAATCAGTGAATCTCCGATTTTCGATTTATTTATCGATTATTATAACTGTATATTAAATCCGGATTACTAAACATTTTCTAATAAAAAACCTTTTCTTTATTTCCTAATTAAAAGAGACCGATCATTATTAATGATTGATCGAAATTTGAAGAGAGAAAAGAAAAAGTTGCCACGAGCCGGGATCGAACCGGCGACCTTTAGATCTTCAGTCTAACGCTCTCCCGACTGAGCTATCATGGCCATGTCAAGTTTTCTGCCGCTGAATTTATCCGGCATTTTTTTCGAAATAATTTCAAAATTACTAAATACTATTTTAAAATATGTTCATGTCTTTGAAAAAATGATCAAGAAATCAAAATTGAATATGTGAAAAAGTAATTATTAAATTAAGATGTATAAATTGTTACTTGAAATATGTAAAAGATTTGTAGCAATCGACAAACACCGATCAATGTTGGAGGTACGACAGGTATGACAAATGATTGCAGTTGGGCTGTGTCAAATTTGCCTTGCTTATATGGTTGAACGGGTAATGTCCTAATGATATTTAAAGATGATATTGCATTGATATTTTCAATCAATATTGCTATTCTTCAATATTGCGAAAAAAATAGCATTAAGTAATCTCATTATGAAAGTTAATATCGCTATGATATATTGCGAAAAATTAAAAATATTGCGATATTTTGTTGAATTGAAACTATCACTCAAAAGCTCACTTGTATTCTGAAACTATACAATCAATGTGTTTATTTTCGCCAGCATTCTTTTGCACAAAATATTCCACATGCTGAAATGAATATTTTAATTTACTAAAATTTAGATTTGAAATTAGATAACATTATTTATTACTCAAATAAAATAATCAATAAGTAATCACTAGCCAATCTTCTCTTTTATCATTTCACAAATTCAAAATTCTTATAACAAGTTGGCATTATTTGCGAGTTTTTATTTTGAAGCTATGAAAAAATAGCCGCAAGTTTTAGAATGATATACCATTCTGACATCTTGTAATGATTTAAATCAAACTTTCAACTTAAACAAACTTTTTTTTGTTGTTGAAAGTAATGCTCCATGAAACTTAAACTCTTTAAAATTATTAAATTTCACGTAAAATTATGATTTATATAACTAAAGAAACCTGAATTAAACGCATTGCAATCCAGACTAATCCATTTTGCCGATTTTCAACATGCGCTAAAATTCGTACATTTTCGCCGCATAAATATGCCGTACGGTCCATAATGATTCTGCAAAAGTGAAAATTTATATGAGCCAAAAATTTTGATGGAAGAAACGATAAAAACGGTGAGAAACTTGGAATAATTATGCTTTGTACTAATTATTTTGACACTAACTTAAAACGATCTATTAGTTTCGCGCAAATATCGCTCAAAAATGAAAAATTGGAAAAGTTTCGATGAAAAAATAAGTTTAAAACATTCCTAAAAATGATTAATTTGATTGCTTTCTTTTACTCAATAATTCGATAATTAATTGTCAATTATTCGTTATTCAATAATAGTTAGTAACTAATTATTAAGTTCCGTATTTTGGAAATATTCATCTTACCGTAATGCCAAGGCACCACGTCTGCAGCATCCATGCCATGTTACTTTTTTATTTTGTCCAAGCAATGCGCACTACAAGGAATAAGAGTAAGTTTAAATTTAAATTTAATTTAAAGTTTTAATTTCCAATTTAAAAAAAAAGAAACGAAATTATTGAAACGAACGCAATATTTTTCAGCCATACAATCTGTGGATGGCCCAATAATTGTGAAATATTTGATACCTTGTGGCATGGTACCATGTGGAATATTTATGATTACCTGGAAGTTATACTGAGTTATACTAATATGTCGAAATTTGCATATAAACAATTGAACTGAGCAAAATACCCATTTGGATCTTTAATATTATTTGTTATCAGTAATCCTTCTTATCAGTATCAGATATTATACCTTAACATAATAACGTATCGTTCCAAGTTTCGTCTCCAATGAGCATGGCATTGAACTTTGCGGTAATTCAAATTGAAATGGAAAATGATGCAAACCACGAATTAATATCGGTTCACCATCTTCTTTATCACATTTTTCTGCAAGATCTTCTTCCCATTTATCATATAGCAATAGCTTCTAAGATTTTAAATTCTTAATTAAAAATTATTAAATTCAGAATTTTGTATTTTGAATTTTAGAAAATGAACTGATTAAAACAAAAATTTAACGATTCCAACCGTGAAATGTAAATTTCAAAAATGCAAAAATTATTTGTTAATTTAATTTAGTACAATTTATGACATGACAAAAACTAGTTGACGAATATGATGGAGTATTAAAATTCAACGAAAGATTGCACTATTTCCAATCATTTAATTGTTCAAATCAGTTAAACTTGCAATGATTAATGTTTTCATATCATAAATGATTATTTATATGCATATTTTTTATTATCATCATTTTCTATTTCAACACTTTTTAATTTTTTTATAAAATTTATTCCTTGAATTTTTAAATATTTAAAAAAAAAAATGCTTGCTTTCATCCCACACCACCAATCTTTCGTTCAATATGTATTGTTCATCGTGAATGGTACGTTTTTCACCTGTTTTGTTTAATTTAATATGAGTACGAGCTTTACCGCGAAGAATGACATGAATATCTGAAGATTACAGTGAAATAAAAGTTAGAAATTGCTTTATCAGTGGAAATTTTTATGTAAACTATTTTCTTTGAGTAATTTAGCAGAGTAATTTAAATTTCCAATTAAATAAAGATAAAATGTAAAAAAAAAAATGAAACGTTGATGAAGATTTAAATGAAAAAAAAAGATGTGAAAAAAAGATGAATCAAAATTTAAAGCTAAATCAGATGATTCGCTTAAAATTTTGATTTCGACAAAAATTGTTCTCTATTACTAGCATAGCTATCATTGAATTTTCTATTTTAAGTTAGCAGTGATTCAAACCTTTGATAAGAATATTTTGTGAATTTTCAAGAATGATATCGCCTGATAAGTTTTCACCACTATAATAAACATCTTTACTAAGTCGTATATCGAATGATGTGATATAATTCATATTGTTGCTGCAAGATGAATCTGTATATAAATCGATTGTTTAGTAAAACCAAATCAAATGTCTTTTGAATGATCTGATTTCCGCAAATCTTTTACTGATAACTCAAAAATTCATGCTTGAACTATTCATTCATTAATTGAACTTGAAAACTGCGCTATTGATTCCGAAGTAATTAAATTTTAATTCTTTATATTACATGGAAGAGGAATACAAAAAATACTAATATTTGCTGAAACAAAAAATTTGCCAAAATATTATGGATAACATAGGACCCATTTTTTCTTTTTCTCTTCGACATCTTGCAAGATATCATTTAATTTTATTATCGATTAAGATATACTGGAAAATATTTTTGCTATTTCAAATTAGAAAAAAAAAAAAGAAAAAAGGAAAAAAAAATAAAAATTGGCTTATTCGCTTTCGATACAAAAAGGTAAAAGTTCAAAAGTTTTATCATTAAAATGAACATTAAGTTCTATTTTTGAGTGTGGTTTTTTAATTTTGTAAAATGAAATTTTGTAATTTTAATAAAATTTAATTCATTCACTTTTTTTACCTTGTGTAATAACGTTTAATTGATATTGAGCCAAAATAGAATATGCATAAAAATGGCGGAAAAAAGTTGAGGAAACAATCATGCTTCTTAACCATCGAATTAGATTAACAATTTAATTAAACAAAATTTGATGACATATAGCAATGTGAATCTTATCATGCTGAACATTTAATCTATCACTAATCCTTTATATAAAATGATTAATTAAATCGGTTAAACCAATCAGGAAATGTGATAAGAGAAATGATATGAATTATTTAAATACTATGTTGAATATTATTATTATGGATATTATTCTTCGATCAGCTTTAAACAAGTCTGAAATATTTAGCCCATCATATATCAAACTGCTGAATTTCTGTATTTATAAAATATTGTTTTTTGAAAAAGAGGACAAGTGGAATCAAGAAATGAAAGATGATTAAAAAAAATATTAATATCCTGAAACTTTATTCTGGAAAAAATTGTTGAAATTTCAAAGAATTATTATAAGATTAATAGATAGAATGCAACAACTGAATCGATGTAGACTTAAATAGGCATCCATCCGTTATTCTTCAAAAAAATAAAAAATTTCTGCTGCATTGATTGATGATGGTACTACGGCCAAAATGTTTCGTTTTTTTTTTCTTTTTTAAGGAAAAGACTGCGAAATTTTACAAAGTAATATTTTGTTTCTTCTTTTGTTATAAAAAATAATATCCTTCCGAGGAGCAAAAAATAAATATGTAAGTACTGAAATCAATAAGTGAAAAGTGAATTTCAGACAGCCGAAAAAAAAAAAAAAAAATCGTACGCAAAAAAAAAGAGCCAAGCCTTTCATACCACCACTTCCCAATTATTCCTAACATACATTAAATGCATTTCAATGCCTCCCACAACATACATTTCTTATTAATAGCTCATTGGCCTATTTGGCCTTTCAAAATTGCCAAAACAAATTTTAGTTTTACCATCTGGCTCATTATTTACAACGCATTCACATCACTTTTTCTCTTCAGATATTTCGTCGTCAGTTCTCCCCAAATTGTCAAATGCATATTATATTTCTTCAAAAACACAGTAGCTTCCAAATGTTTAATGGTTCAAATTGCAATAAGATTAAGAAAAGTTTCACTCCATTATCCAGAGATCGCATCCTGAACGTCAGATCATACGACCCATTGCGATTTCATTACATAATTAAATTAACAAATTATTTGAATCTATCATCGGATTCATAAAATAAGGCCAGATTCCGCTTAATTGCTTTTAGCAACATTGGGCTCGCACGTCCAGCAGTTTAGATTAAAATTTGACATCTTCCATTTTTCAAAGATTCCATTTTAATCATATTTGATACAAAAACATCATAATCTACTTTATTTCATTTAAATAGCATTGAAAAATAATACTACACAAACACATGACTCTAAATTTAACAATGCCATCTTTTCCATTTTTTCGAAGATTCCATTTTCATTATATCTGATATAAAGACACTAAAAATTACTTTATTTCATTCAAATAATAGTAACATAATTTGAAACTTAACAACGCCTGAGTGTCTAAATTATAAATTCGAGAAAAAAAATATATTGACCAGATGCAAATTTTTTACTGCATTTCTCATAGAAGTGTAATAAAAAATATGCATAATAATGTATAAGGCGAATAGAAATATCGACTGTTAAAAAAGAGCAACTCTTGGAATATTCAAATGTTTTCCATTTCAGTAAATTGTGGAACATCCAAATACCAAATTACAGTAAAGACCACATTTCACGGTAAAAAATAAGTACACTTCAAAGCAGATATGACCAAATTTTAAATTTTTTATTGGTATTACAACCGTTTTACTGCTATAGCGGTCGACTCGCCTCCACCATTACATATCGTAGCGATACCAATCTGATTGACTTGAAGAGCATGGAGCAGCGTTACAACTATTCGTGCTCCAGATGCTCTGCAAAAAAAATTTAGTCAGAATGAAACTCGTGGGATGAATCGAAACTGGAATATATAAAGAAACACATTAGAGAAAACAGCAGATGTAAAAATATCGGAAATGTTTAAAGATAAAAAATTAGAAATTGCAAGAAATTATATGATTCTAGTTGCGGTATTCGAATTCACTTGACAATTTAAATGCAATGCATAACTATCATTCGATAATTGGGGTTGCAAAAAAAAGAAAATTTCAGATCTATAGCCATTAAACTAATGTTCTAATTACGGAAAATATTCAAAACAAGAGAACTGCTAGGATATTTATTACGCACGTCTCTTATTAATTGAGTTACTTTAAACTGGAAAGGACAAATAATTTCTATAAAAAAAGAGATCGTGATGCCACCTTTTAACACTTATTTCAATTCACTCTTGGTTAGATACCTGAATCCGTAAAATGGAAATTTTAAAAGAAATCAAAAAATTTTTCAAAGTAATAACGAACCCAATTGGATGGCCGAGTGCAACAGCTCCACCACGAACATTAACACGGCTACTATCCAAACCCATATCACGCAAAAAAACAATGGCTGTCGCAGCAAATGCTTCATTTACTTCCCATAATGAAATTTCTTCTATTGACAGGCCAATTTTCGAAAGTAACTTTAAAAATCAATTTTGAAGAAAAATTTTATTCGCTTTTTCCTGATTAAATAAATGTATATGAAAAATTGAAGAATATTAAAAATAAAAAAATTGTCAATAATATTTTAAGCTGACTTTTTTTACAGCAACAGACGGTGCACGACTGAATTCCACAGGTTCAAGTGCAGCTTCTGCATAACCCAATACTTGCGCTATTGGCTGACAACCTTGACGATTTATAAAACTACCACTTGCAATCAGTAGTGCAGCTGCTCCATCACTAATAGAACTAGCATTTGCTGCAGTTATAGTTCCTGTATCTGGTATGAAAGCAGGTTTCAGAATGGGTACCTAGAAATCATCAAATTTGATAAACAAAAAAAAAAAACTTGTTAAAAATTTCTGAAATCGCAATTTTTTATCATCTTCAAGCTAGCCAATTGGCAAAGAATGATAAACAATAAGATATCAAAGAGCATTAAAAATCCCAATGAAGAAAAAAAGGAATCATTGTTAAACTGACAGAATTCAATCATTACACTTTTTTCTTGGAAAGGTAGAAAAAAACAATAAAATGTCAAATTGAAAGAATATCAAATATTTACCTTCAAAGGATCCAGTTTTTTATATTCTTCATCTTGAAATAATTCATTTGAATCAAAACACTTCACTGGTATAACTTCTTCAGTAAATAAGCCTTCCTTTAAACAGACTTTTTGAAATCCTGTAAGCTTAAATGTGATGCACCGAGAAGTCCAAGCGCCAACACCACGAAATATCACGCAATAAATATTACCTTCCAAGCATCGTGAGCTCGCCTATAGCTTTCCAACGCATACTCATCCTGTTCTTTACGGCTTATTGAATATTCAGAGCAAGTTTTTTCGGCGCAAACACCCATTTTTAATTTTGTGAAGGCATCATTTAAACCATCCTCAAACATGCTATCCTGAAAATTATCAATACTTAAGAATGGAAATTAGAAGTTTTGTACAGATATAAGCAGAAAGCTCAAAAACTGACATTATTTTGAAAAATGAGCAAATAGACATTGTAGATTTAAATTTTAAAATCTTACTACAAAGGGACTATTCATATTGTTGTTGTCACCGCGAGGTACCCCATAGTAAGCATTACTCATACTTTCAGTACCTGCAGCCAGGACAACATCACGATCGCCTAAATGTACCGCTTGAATAGCCATGATAATTGCCTTCATGCTCGATGAACATACTTTGTTGATAGTTACGCTTGGCGACGTCACCGGAATACCTAGATTTGATTAAATATGAAAAGAAAGTTAAGAGTGTTAAATTGAATTAATCTGAATTTTTCAGAAATTTCAGTAAGTATTTTTATAACATCTACCAGCATTAATTGAAATTTGTCGAGCGATATTTTGCCCGTGGCATGAAGTAAGCACACAACCGACCATCGTTTCATCGATATCATTAGGAGAAATCCCTGAAGATCATATATATGATCGACCTAACTGAAAAACAAACAAACTTCTTGGAAATAGAGATAAGGGGAATCATCATTCAAGCTTAAAACTATAAGTTTTCATAATACAGATATCATTTCCTTACAATTATATCTTTCTCAGATATCGAAAAAATAAGCAATTCTTGGTTGAAAAAGTATGCAAACAATTCTGTTAATAAGATTTTTAAATTTCAGACAGAATTCTAAAACTCAGAAAAAGAGCGGTATATTTACATGCCACCAACAGAAAATTATGTGAAATCATAAGCAAAAAAACTGTAAAAAACCCCTAGAGATTAAAATTTCCTGTTCACATCTCTTTCAAGCCTTTCTAAGAATATTGCTTAATTTCAAAGCAACAAATCAAACCAGCTCTTCTGATTGCTTCTTTGGTCGCAATAGTTCCTAAATACACCGGTGAACAGCTCTTCAGCATCTTACGATAACCACCTATCGGTGTACGTACAGCCGAAATAATGTATATATCCTCCAACTGGTGTACTGCTCCATTCTTGTTACCCATATTTTCCACCATTTTGAATTTTATCCAAATACTTGACAATAATGGAAGAACCACCTTGTCCTTTGATCAATGATCTTAAAAATGACAGATAAACAACAAATAATATTAACTGATACTCTGAACCCAAACGTAAAACTTGAACTTTATGATTTTAGTCGTCATCATAACAATTAGTAATCACAACATTCTAAAACTGAAAGTATCCAGAAGATTAGAGAAATTGATTGAATCGGTACCGTTAATCCCATGAGACCCTAACATTAGGTAATTAATAATTAATCTATATATTTGGTACTAAGAATCTATAAAATGTCAAACAAGAAAGTTCAGCATATAACTCAGTAATGCTATTTAATATTGAAAATAATACTACAATCATCCCTCTCCCCTTCCTTAAAATTTAATGTACTGACGAGTTAATGCTGTTTACTTCTCAATAAGATTTTTTTAAATTGAAGCATTAAGGCATTGCCAAACTGGAGATGCACATATTTTCTCATTTTATAAAGATTTTCAAATTTTTCAAAAAATTTTCTTTTCTAAAGTGAGTGATTTCAGTAGAATCAGTCATTTCAGAAATGAAAATTTATTGAAATATAAATGAAAAACATGAAGAACTTGAAAATGTAGCTATCGATCGCTTGAAACACGAGTGTTGGCTATTGATTTTACTGCATATAACAAAATGCAATTCATCCATACCCTCCACTGATAAACAAACAGTGATATTTCTAATCTAATAGGAGTAATAACTCCAATTAATCGTAATTGCAATCGTCATCAAAATTACAACAGCAAAAGAAGAAAATATAAATTTCAAAATTTTAGACTCTCTAAAATTTCCAAATTTGTATTTTCTTCATTTACTGTAGTAATCTTGATGACGAATAAATTCAAATTACTGCATATAATAATGGATTAAACATTTTCAGAAAACAATAATTATATAAAAGATTTCCACTAGTCATTCTGCTCATACTATCTTTATCATTATAATCAATGCAGAGTTCCTTTGTTCTGGCTTCCTTATATAAACTAGATAACTACTAAATATTTTGAACAATTTTAAAATTTTTTGCAAATCGTGTCATTTTGTTCTGCGCTTCTTGCAAGTCTGTTACATGATTATTTATCTAAGTAATTACTTCAATGACCTATGAATCCTTAAAGGGACAAGTGCTTATATAGAAAGTTTATTTTGCAATAAAATCTTTTTGCCATAAATATCATAGTTGAAAAGTGATGAGATCTGAACTTTTGATATTTTGAATAGAACGTTGAATTTTTTTTCTAATTTTTTGTTTCTAAAAGAGAATAATGTAAAATATTTTAATCAACATTCATGAAGTAACACAACTGACGAAGATTTAGTCAGATTCGTTTAAATGTGGTGATGAATTCGGTGATTTTGAAGCTTATTGATCGGTAAACTGGAATATCAACCGGAATGTAATTTCAATGTCGTTCAGCGACGACATATTTCTCGATGTTTACTGCACAATTTTTCTGAATATAGGAATTAGAAATTTTGCAAAATTAAATGAAAAACAATGAAATGGCAAATCCTCTTCAAATAGTAAATTATAAAGTTGACAGAATCTTTTGTTAAGATTCTTTGAACAAAAGAATCTTAAGATAAACAATTGGTAGATATGAAAATCTTTAAAAATGTAAATACTTATGGAATACGGTAAGTGAAGAGGGTTAAGTAAGAAATAAAAGTGCCAGAACTGACGGTACACATTTGAATGATGGGGAAAATTGACAAATACTTTTCGTCATTTGAAACGAAGAATGAAACAGAATAACGCATTTTATTTGTAAGAAGTTACAGCACTATACTGAACGGATATGTCCGATACATTAATATCAATTTATTGATTATATGAGCCTTGCTATCATGGATTGAGATCGGATATATGAAAGATGCAAGAGAATTTAAGAATGACAAATTTATGATGCTATTCTTAGCACAGAACATTATCAATTATTTACCAGATATTTCTACTCAGGTTTTAAATAATCTGGAAATCCGATAACGGAGGTTCATTACTCTTCAAATTTTCGTATCATTCTTCTTATTTCTTTTTTGACTTTTCAAACTCATATATTGTAAAATTACATGCTAAAAGCGAAGAAATATATCAATCCAGTACAGTTCACAGAAAATTGCGAAGTTTTTGAATATCTGCTCTAAAAAAAAGCACATAAAAATATGCCTTGAATATATTGTAAAATTACATGCTAAAAGCGAAGAAATATATCAATCCAGTATAGTTTACAGAAAATTGCGAAGTTTTTGAATATCTGCTCTAAAAAAAAGCACATAAAAATATGCCTTGACTGGATGATCGACCAAATAACATCTTTTTATATACTAATCATTTTGCGTTCAGTCATACTGCTTAATGATTATCGATGAAATCCGTTCATTAATCTTGGAAGTATCGACATTCTTTAGCTGGGAATCTGCCACTCTGTTACACTAATAATCTGAAAATAAATTTTACTTCAAACAAAAAACTGATGACCGCAAAAAATTACTGAAGCTATAGTAACATATGACATGAAAATTATGTCACTTTTTATGTGTCAAAAATTCAAACAAGTACATATATTTTGAAATTTGGAAAAAGAACGAAAAATTAAATGAACGAAACAATAATCAACAGCTTGCTACAAATGATTTCGAGATAATTAATAAGTAAACAAGTAAATGAATTATTTCACAGAAATAAATAGAGAAATTTCGTCACATCATTATCTATCTAAGTAATTGATTAGTGACCCATGAATCTTTAAAGGGACAAATACTTATAATAAAGGTTTATTTTGCAATAAAATCTTTGCCATAAATGTCATAGTTGAGAAGTGATGAGATCTTTTGATATTTCGAATACAATGTTGAATTCAAAGTTTTTTTTCAGATTTTTTGTTCTTAATCAACATTGATGAAGTAGTACAATTGGCAAAGATTAGTGAGTGATTCGTTTGAATATAATGATTGAAGTCAATGAATTCGGTGATTTCGGAGTTTATTAATCTGCAAACTGAAATATCAACCGAAAAGTAATTTTAATAACATTCAGCGACGACATATTTCTCGATGTTTATTGCACAATTTTTCTGAATATAGGAATTAGAAATTTTGCAAAATTAAATGAAAAACAATGAAATGGCAAATCCTCTTCAAATAATAAATTTTAAAGTTGAGATGGAATACGGTAAGTGAAGGGGGGTTAAGTAAGAAATAAAAGTGCCAGAACTGACGGTACACATTTGAATGATGGGGAAAATTGACAAATACTTTTTGTCATTTGAAACGAAGAATGAAACAGAATAATGCATTTTATTTGCAAGAAGTTTTATAGGAAGAAGTGAAAGAGAGAGAATAATAATAGAACAGTATGACACAGAGTGAAAAAATTTACAAGAGAGCCTGTAACTATAGATTGAAAAAAACGTATGATGGATAGAGTAAGATGCACAGCTATAATATCATTCGGCCGTGATTCCTGTACCAACATTTATGCAAATTGGCGGATCATGTAAATGGAAAGAGATTGATACCTTCTCCGAGTTGTTCATAATTGAGTCGATTTGGGCTGTTTTCAGGACGGCTTTTAAATGGGAAGTGAAAATTCAGGTATGAATGGAAGAGATGAAAACAGGCCAAGGAGATCATTGATCAAAAGAATCTTTCATTCCGTAAATTTCAAATTAATTGTTCCTTGTATTGTCGAATGAAAATAAAAATGTTTAAAAAACTCTTCTAATTTAAGAATATTTTTGAAAATTCATTTCGGAAAATTTCTTTCTATTTCGCTCCATTGATATCATTATTCCTTTCGTTTTAATGATATATTGTAATATTGGAAACTGGAAAACTTTTTTTGAAAGTATAAAAACTTACTTGAAATTAATGTGGAATTCATTTGGAAATCTTTTTTTTAAATGTTTCAAATAATTATATTCCTTTAAAATTTAACCTTTTTTTTTTCGATTCAGTCTGCAGTAATTTCAGAATCTTCATAAAGTAAATGCAATATAAGATATTAAAGGGATCTTTATTAAATTATTTTTTGAATTATAGAATTGCCCAAAAAATTCTGAGCCAGTACCGGAGCTGTTTCCGAACGATATCTTTGGATATAAAATGTAATTCGAACGAGCCTAAACATATAATTTCTGTAATAAAAACAATTAGACATAAATTTGTTTTATATTTTAATTTAGATCTTGTTTTAATTTACAATTAAGCAACAAATTTGTCGAATTTTAGACTCTTTATCTTCAAGATTCAAAAATATAAATACTTTGCAAGCCAAAAATTGAATCAATTTTAACGTTATTCACGGAAAATTCAAAAGATTTTCATTTACTGAATATTTTTTTACTTAAAAACCTCAAGGAAACTTTATTTCTTGTACAAAGATTGATTCAACTGAATATTAATTGCATATCAGTTTCTGTAACCGGTACTTATGAAACCAAAATGAATTTATAAAAATTCATTTAGATAAAAAACAAGAACCAGTTTTACAAATTATTTAAAATTTCTTTTTCACCCATTTTTTTCTTTTTTTTTTTTTTTAATGTGTATCGATTTCTCCTTTGACTTATTCATTATTTTCAGCAAGAACAATGAAGTAATTTTGGATGTTTGGGGAAAAAAAACGGATTAAATCGATCTTTTTTTTTTTTTTTAATTTTATCGGTAATAGAATACCTTAGGGATTATCAATGTTTTGAAAAATGGAATTCTTGGAAATACATTTCTACTATTCCAACATTCTATTTTTTAAAAATAGAATGCTGGAATAGTAGAAATCATTTCCTGTAATATAAGTGGCATCGAAATTTATCTGATTATTTGCATTACTTAAGTAATTATTTAAATAATAAAAAATTAAGCGTTGAAAAAGTTGAAAAACGTGTAATTTCACTTATGTTGGAAAGTTCGTCCAATTGAAATTGATAAAATTTAGAATTTTATAAATTGAAGCAAATTCATTTTCAAGTTTAAAATAATACTTCTGTTGACTAAATGATTTCATAGGAAGTAAAAAAATTACATGTTTGCAATCAAAATAATTTTGATTACATAATACTTAAATTATTGTAATAATGAGGAAGCAATAATTGAAAAAGCAAGTTTAAATTTCTTTTCAGAAACATTATGCTTATTGTTTATTTGCAAAACATTACTTTAATTTCTTTTTAATTAATGATTATTAAATTTCTCATTCTTTCTTTTCATTTAATTTTTTTTATTTGATCATCCATTATTAACATTTACATTTGACGGAAATATCTGTCTATGTATAATAAATAAAATTATTCAGCCTAATTATTGTTAATTATATCATACATTTCAGATTGACCATTTCATTTTTGTTACCTTTAACAAATGACAAAAGTTGTGAAAGAAAAAATACGAAAGATTTTTATCGAATATCTTCTTTAAAAAATACAAAGCTCGCGAAAACATTAATAATTGGAAATGAAATATTTAATAACAAAAGATTTTAGAAGACCAAAATAAAAGTTTCAGAACTGGTGCAAATAATTAATGAGTGATTAATAACACCTGTAGTATAATATGATAATGCTATTCAGTGACTACCTAAATTTACTGATGAAATTTATACAAAAAAATGATTTCTTTAAATATTAATTATAAAATTCCTGAGATCATTAATTTGGTTTCATATTGGTCAATTTTCATGAGAATACAAGCTGTTTTGCGTTTCTTTCATATATTCCTGAAATAAGCACTGCAAAACAATTTCATAATGAAATATTAATATTATAAAAATATGATGTTTTAAATTTCCTTCAAATATTATTATTCTAAAATTTGATAAATTCTAATGTGAAAATTTACTTTCACATAACAGTGATACTTGTTAATTAAATTCGAAACATAATTCGAGAAGTTTCATGCAGATTAAGAAAACTATATGCCAAAAGCTAGTTTAGGTGAAATAAACTGATAACAAGTAGCATAAATTTGAAATATTCATAAAATTTGAAATATACAGTCTAAATAAAATAAGTCTGACTATTCTTGTTTGATCTGCATTCGTCGAACTCATCCAAGCAACATTTGGAAGTTAAAAAATTTAATTGTTTAATTAAATAAGTGAGAAATTAAATTATTTATTGATTACCTCATTTTTTTCAGCTCTTCTCGAACTTTTCATGAAATAGCAAGTTGTCTTCTTAAAACAGATTTTCGCCGTTGAGAGGAATATTCTGATAGATGACGACAAAGTGGTGAATTCAATTCTTCCTCTATACTACTCGCTGCTGAGTGTGAGCGATATGCTGCTGAAAAGGATTGATTTTAATGAATGAATTGAATCTTTTAATGGATTGAAAAAAAAAACTTAATCAAGCTTATTTTTGAAATTAATTCGAAAAATTCATCCACATCCAATGGAAAAATTCGAAAAAGAGAATGATATTTTCGCAAATTATTGTGAGAAACGAAGTCTATTACCGGTTTTCCATAAATTGTTCGTTTTGTACTTTTGTCGGACTTTTTCCGAATGATTATGCGATGTCGCAAATGGAGTGGAACTTTTGTTACGACTTTGCTCCCTCCTGTTCCAGTATAAATGTTCCTCGTATTGTGATGGCCAATTTAAGAATAAATCTGATGATTGGAAACTTAGTGAACGATTCATCTGAAATTTTCTTTGCTTTTTTTTTTTGGAAAGTTTCGATTTAAAATTTAACTTGACTTTTTGCTTGATATTTTAAAATTTTATACATAAAAATTGAAAAATTATTAAAAGAACGATGAGCAGATTAACTTGTATCGGAGGATTTGCAGAAATATTATTCTTTTGCATATAAGAAATCAGATGCCACGGAACATTACGCAAAGTTTGTTTAGCTATTCGTCTTGCATTTTGATTAAATGTTTCTTCTTCCTTTATTACCGAATTTAAATCGATAAACTGCAATAAAATTTAAATTGAAAAAATTTTGCATCATTTAAATGATCATTTAATATGATAATTTGTAACCAAGAAAAAAATGAAAGAAAAAATCTGAAAAAGGGAAAATTTAAATTTTCATTTTATATTTAAAATTTTCATTTCATATTTAAATTCTAATTTGCATTCTGTTTTTTTTTATAAACTACCATCTACTCTAATGCTATTTTTGTAAAGAACACAACGAAGATTTCATCCAATACTATCATGTAATCTAATCCATTAGATTATGCCATTATTTACTTATCAAATCACAAGAAATGTTTTATCAAATGATAAGCAAAGAAATATTAGTTTAAAAAAAAAAAGAAAAAATAAGAAATTTTGTTATGAGATGTAAAAATTTACATTACATGAACCAATTTATTGCGAAATTATGCCATAAAGAAATTTAAAATGCAAAGAATACATTTAATACACTAGATTATGCTATCATTTGCTTATTAAATGATTAAAGTAAAGGACTTTTTTTTTTTTAAATATATTTCGCAGAATGAAAGAAACTTCAAGAAAATCCGAATTCGACGTTGTCGCATTTGTGGGCATGTTTCTCCTGAATCTTGCGAAATTGCAATATTTGTCGAACTCTGTAGGTCGACCTCCCAAAAATATAATTGACATTGGCGCTTTTGTTACATCCATTATAGCATCCATCAATCTTTGTGGATTAACAATTGAATTATGCGATACAAAAACCAGCAGAACAAAGTAATGATATCCAGGCCTGCCAGCATTTCTTGCTAACCTAAAAATTTCAATGAAATTAGGCGACTTTGTTGCGAATTAAGTTTGATTGAAATAAATTTCGCCAAAAATTTGACGCATGTTGTGGCCATTCGTTTTTGACTTATCATCTTGTTTTTTCTGCTTGATCATCAGGAAGTTGATGTAGCAATCTAAGAAGTCATTATATTTATCAAATTTAATTGAAATTTAATTTTAATAATTTTATTTAATTTTCATAATTTACTTATTTTTTTTTTTAATTTTTAAACAATTTTTTAGTAATTATTTTGTATGCTTACTCAGCCACAGCATTGACAACAGGTAAATACTCGGCATGATCATTTGGTATTACACTTCGTCTAGCATTTCGATGTGCTTCCAATATTCCTTCAACACCATGACAATATGGTTCTACACCGAAATTCTAGAACAAAAAAAACATCAATTCACAGTTTAATTTTTAAATTTTAACAAAGCCATTAATTGTCGTTGTTTACAAAATGATAAGAATGATAATTATTAATTAAGCACTTCACTCTGGCATGAATTACATTTCCATGCATTTCTGTATATTATCCCCATAAAAAAAATTTTTTTTTCAAAAATATTTCTAATTCCTCGATAATATTTACAAATTCATTTAATTGATAAATACTAAATGATTAGATAATTTGAGTATTTCTGGAAAATGGAAATTTCAATTCAATTACTTATCCATCAAACTTGTTTTAATAGTTGTATCATTGAGAGACAGCAACATTATGCCCAGCAACCTGATAAAGCAACTTGCTTAAAATAATAGTATACTCATGATTTCAGAATTTCAGGAAACTTTGTCATACTGGAAATGGAATCAAATACTTTTGCAAAAATCTTCTTTTCGAAATAACCATTTACTAACCAAATGAAAAGCATCAGAATTATTGTATATTGGTGGAATTCTGGCACCAAAACCAAATGTCGGAAACGATTTACTCCTGCAAGAGTTAATTTATCGTATAAATTTGAAATAAATTCAATCTTTATGTTTGATGAAATTGATTTCTAATAATAATCGTTGCAAATTCAAGTAATAAATAAAACTTTACAAAACTTGTTGTAAGAATTTAATTCGCAATTGTTAAATTTTTCTGCAAAATTGATTGGCAATTTTGCAGAAATGAAAATTTTACTCTTTTCATTAGTAATAGCAAAGTATTGTAAATGCATACGGGTTGTAGTTTCGAAGAATATTGTCGACACCTCTCAGAGCACATTCAAAGTCAATATCAAATGTTCGTATATCATTTATATCGTAAAAACTTAATTCACTCGAAAAATCCACTGCTACCGCAAGATGAAGTTGAGTTCTGAAGGATTTATGAGTAAAGAAATGAAAAATGATAGATAGGAAAGATAATCAAATCCCATATTCTAATTAGTTTATACTGATACTTCTAATTAAATATCATATTCTAATTTTTCATTTCTATATTTTAGTTTGGTTTCATATGGTTCTCTAGTGCAGAAATCATAATGATAGAACAAATAATTACAATTTTAAAATGGAATTAAAGATAGTAAAATTAACAAATTTATAGCAATGAATTTGTCGATTTTGTTATTCTTTGTTCCCAATTTGAAATTATAATCGTATTATAGAATGCATTCAATATAAGAGTTGAACAATATAGGATTTCCAATCTAATTAACAAGTTAGAGTGTAAATTGGTGTGAAATTTCAAAGTTTGTGACAAAGTTCGACAACTCACCCGCTAGTGATGTAATCCAAGAAGGAGTAAAATGATACATCACAGAATTTGATCAATTGCATCGTCCCACTTTTTAAATATCCTTTTTTTGACATTTTCTTCGGATTGATCAAATTATAAACATTTCCCTCGCCTGGACCATACTTCATTTTTGCATATGTTGTTAGAAATGATCCGATCAATCCCGTTTTATTCATCTCATCGCTGTACATGACCGATATTTCTAGCAATCTGCAACGTTCAATCTTAATTAAAGCATTTTTTGCAATTAATTTAAATTCGAGATCATTTCTGGATCACATTTTTAAACACTTTTTTTTCTTAAATACGGAAAAAGGTTAAAGTTCATTTATTCGCCCAGTTCTTTCATACAATTTTTATTTGCATCAAGCAAAATGATAATATTTGATGCGACAAAAAATGATAAATAATGTTCGTAATCTTTCGTGGAATAAATCTCTTTGCATCTAATATTACGACAATGATAAATGCCATCATATGATAATACGAAAGTTTTATCAATTTCAAAATTAACATAATCATTTGATTTTTGTACGATGAATTTGAAAACAAGAAATGCTTTTTCTTTTTTTTTTTCCTTTATTTCATTGTAAAGATTTCGTTTATTCTATTAAATTTTAGCTAAATCATAATAAAATTATGCAACCATAAATGTTTTTTTTTTTAGCAAAGTAGTGAAAAAAAAAATTATAACCAATAAAATTTAAAAAGAAATAAGCAAAACCTATTTCGATGATCAGCAATTTTCCTCAAATGCAAATTAAATGGTCGCCAAATAGGATGTGAATGATTTTGCATAACTTCACTTCGATATATTTCTTTTTTTTTGTTATCTTTCTCCAATTTATAAATCTGAGAAACAATTTGGTGAGTAAAATATTAATTACATAATTTTAATTGAAAAATTGTAAATACAATTTGATTTAAGTGAAAATCAACTTAAGGAACAAAGTGATTGGATCGAATTGATTGGAATAGTTCAATTGGTGATGTAATCAATTTTTTAAGAATAATCCATAAGGAATTGCTTGTGAAATCATTTGATATGTCATTTTACTCACATTTATAATCACTCATTTATGAAAAATGCAATTTTTCAAAAACTTTTTGATCGGAAAAGAAATGCAACGCTTACCACAAAGAAAACTGATGTTTCATCGAAAAATTTATTCTTTTTTTTCAAATTTTTCCCCGAAAATTGCAATATTACAGGTGATGATTTTTCAGGTAAACGAGCGTAGACAATGGCCCATCCACGATATAAACCTCGTGGTACTATTTGAAGTTGACCATTCGTTCTGGCTATTATCGATGTTTTTGTACTCAAAAAATGATTTCATATTTTTAATTGTCTTTTAAAATAGAAAATTAAAGCAAACAAAAAAAAAAAGAGTAGAAATGTTAAATTTGCTTGATATTCGAAAGAACGGATAAATAACAGATTTTAAATAATTTTTCCAATTAATTGAAAGACAATTACTTCAATGTCACTTGAAGTTTTACGCCAAATGTGCCAATTAATTCATCAAGATTGAATACACAAGTTCCAATAAGATTACTAACTGTATTTTTAACTGAACCACCCACCGAATAGTCTCTTCTATAAAAAAAAACAAAACTTTGAAACTTCGGAAACAAAAAAAAAGAAATATTAAAACTTATTCTATTTACAATTCTATATCTAAGATAATTAATCCCGCGATATCTCATTTGTCCTCTGCAAATGTCTTCTTATATCGTGGATTCTTTTCTGCTCTTCATTATCATTACCAATCTAATTTATTCACTTCAGAAATACTCAAATTACTGTCTTTCTCATCAAATGATTAATTAATGTTCGGAAAAATTTTTGTAAATTTTACAAATTTAAGATTTTAAAATGTAATTGATTACGATAGAAAATTATTTATATGAAATTTTTAAGCTAAGCTATTAAAAATTAGACTTTCAAGAAAACTACCTTAAATATCGAAATTAAAAGCACATACATTTCGAATTTCAACAGCTGTATTCGTTCAAAAAAATAATCAACACTGAAGAAGACATCGAAAATAACACGATTTGAGCGTCGATATTTTGGTTCGCTTGTGGAATGCTGCAGCAACATAAAGTTAAAATTAAATCGTAAATTAAATTAATATTCAAATAAAAATCCATAAATTTTGCAAATTTTAAATTTTAAAATGTGATGGCAATGATAGTGATAATGATAATCGCTCGTTGACTGTTCGATAATGATTTAGCCTCTGAAAAGAATATTTCTAAAGTTTCATCACAGAATATCCCATAAATAATACATATTTGAGATAAATTTTGAAATGAATTATGATATCAAGTATCAAAAATTAATTTTTATTGATTTCTTTCCATTCATATAAAACTTTTACAGCAAAAATTTGGCTTTATATAGTGATGGTGTAATGTTTTCCAGTAGCAGTGGTGACAAATTTAATTTCTTTTCTATGAAATCAAATTTGAAATGAATGTCGAAGTCGTTGTTAGGTTAAATTAAAAAAAGACAAACCAGTATCCACAATCTCTCATCTTTCTGATCATTTTCATAAAGTACACAGAAGATTTGACTGTTTGATGGATCATTGATAAGATTTCTGAAAATGCAAAAAAGTCACTTGATAAGATTTGAATTTTATCTGATAAAATTTGAAACCATCCACAAGTTCTGAAAAAATGACATAACGACATAAGTTTCTAGAAAAGATTTCAGCAAGACGCTATTGTGACACTTGAAAAAAGTTTCCTTCCGTACAAAAATCATAGAAGATTGGATTAAATTACTTGAAGTTTACATTAAGTAGTCATCAGAAAATTCAAATTCCAATATGAAAATAGGCAAATATAAATATAAATGAGAAAATTGAAAAAAACTTGCCGAACTTCGATGATAATTTCAATTTGTTCCTCAATATTGTAAAGAAATTTGCGTTGAACAATTGGATCACTTGCTGAACGATTACGTCTAAAAATTTACGGAAAAATAAGTTAATTATAAATTTGTAGTTTGAAGATTATCGAAAAATCAGTTAGATTAAGTTAACAAAGAAGAATTCTTTTTTTTTTCTTTTTTTTGATGATGCAATATATTTAGTTATTATAATTTTAGCCATTATTGTTGGCATATTTCAGAAATAAAAATTATGGAAAAACTTACTTTTCAAAATTGATCATTTATTTTCAAAAAATATAAAGTATTTCAGTGAATATATTTGAAAAAAAAAATTAAAATTTTTGCTAATCTGTCAAAAATTTTTCAACTATGCTCAATGACTACATTGGGTTTTTTTTTTCTTTTTAATAATTTTGGATTTTAATAATTTTAAAATATTTTAATAGCAATTTTGATAAAAACTTCAAAATTTTTTTTTAAAATTTTGATAATTTTAAAATATTTTTGCAAATTTTAATTATTATTTATGTTGTTTGAAATAAAAGAGAACTGCATTTGTGCTCATTTCCTTTTTCTCAAAGTTATTTGTTCAAAAATGGTAACAAATTAGTCACCAACGGTGATATTTGAAACAAAAATATTCCTGGTGCTAATATTATGTCGAATTTGAGTCAAAATAAATTTTAATAAAAATTTCAAAATTTTTTTTGAAATTTTGATAATTTTAAAAGATTTTTGCAAATATTTTATTATATTTTTCATCATTTTTGAAATTTTTAAATACCATATTATTGGCATATCTATTTCAAATTTATTTTTAAGTATTTGAAATTTAATCATTTCAACAATAACTTATGCTCTCGCCGTTCATCTATCTTAAATTTCCAGCGAACAATCATTCCTCTGTTCTTAAGAGAAATCATTATTTCAATAAGAATAACTTTAAAATAATGCACAATTCTGAGAGAAATGATGATTAAAATGTTGTAATTCAGATAAGAGATCAATGATAATTTGATTCGTTCTTTCATCTTTTCTCTCTTTTTTCCTACTAATAATCTATACTAATAGTTTGCTATCAGTTTATACCACATCATCTATCATTTATCCTCTAGGGAAATTGGATATTCCTGATACTTCAAAGCAGCTGTTAAGTTCACACTTAATTGATAATTAATGATTCTTCAGCCATCTGATGATAATTATTCGTGTAAAAAAGGCAGAAAAAAAAAATCTGCCATATATCTTAAGATATTCAAATATGAAATAAATATCGTATTTCTAATCTCTATTATCACTGATCACTAATAGATTTAACAAAACCTATTTATTAGTTATCAAATATCAGTTATCGTAAAATTTATAGAAATAAATGCAATGACAAAATATTAACTTCTCATAAGTATTTCTGAAATAATTCACTGATCTTTAATTTCAAATATTAAAAAAATAAAAAAAAATTAATTTAATTAAATTTCGATGATAATAAAATTAATTTCATATATTGTACCAATTTTTGAAAATTTATTTTTAATAGTATTACATTTCTTACTTTATGAATATCTGAAGTTATAATCAATCAACTTTTTTATTTTTTTTCCAAAAATATGAAAAAAAATATTTAAAAAAATATTAAAAAAAATATTTTGCATAAAAAATTTTCCTAAATGGAAATAATTATAAATTAATTTATTTCTAAAATTCATTTGGAATATTTAACTTGAAACAGAAATTCCAAAGAGGATTGTAATATGTGATCAATAATTCATGTTGGGATTAATAAATTATGAATAATGAAAAGACTTTGCAGCTGAAATTATTTGGAGAAAAATTTTTGAATTAGAAAAATTTTGTACTTCGAAGTACTTAATAAATCCTATTTTTCATTCGTTATGCAAAATTGATAATAACATATGTTAAAGAGATTTTTTTTTACAAGAATTTGTTTGTGACATTGTAAGTTAATCAAATTAAATTTAAAAAAAAAAAAAAATGAAATGGTAAAGATAAAAAACAAAGACTATTTGAAAGATTAACGAAATATTTTTTTTTTTAATCTTTAATATTTGCTTACATATTTATTTATTGATTTACGTTAAGTTTACATTTTCTATTTATGCTATGCTCATTTATTTACAAATACTTCAAAAATTAGGATTCCAAGCTTGAAATCAACTATCAATCTATCTTCCCAGAGCTTAAATACATCAATCCAGGTGATATTTGATTTGATATCACTGACGTTCGAATTCTATGAATATATTAGTATTAAGAAAGTAATGTACGCGCCGTAAATAATATAGAAATCGCTATTTGTTTGGAAAAATTCCGAAATATCAACAAATTTAGAAATGTAACTATTTTTTAATGAATTATAATTTGAATCGAAATAATTTGAATATTTTCCTAAATTTTTATAAATTTAACTGCTAATAAATGATAATAAATGATAATTTTGTAATTGCTTGATTTATATTTACATTTCAATTACTTCTACAAATCTGACTTCTTTGATCACATGTCTGTTGCTAACCATAATTATTTTTTGCAAAAAGAACAAAAAATGTTCACAGAAACGAAGTGACGAAACTGTAGTTATCCTCAGCTTGATCAAATAAATAACTTTAACTCTGTGATTACTGTAAAGCTCATTTTTAGGATTCTAACTTATGACTATGTTCAAATAAAGATACAGTAGGATTGGTCGTTTTGATGCATTATGCTCTGAATATAATCAGATAAATTTCAACAATTTTATTAAGTAATTAATTATATATATACAATGCTAATTAATATTATCATATTATTGAAAAAAATTTAATTTATTATTTTATATTGTGAAAAATGAAATTTTGATTTTTCTAACAAAAATGGTAAGCTTTTTTTTTTTCAGATATAAGAAAAACTTGTAATATATCTGATGCTACGTTTTACAGTAGCATCAACTTTAATATTGAATAATTATCTAATACTATTAAATAATTATTGAATATTTTATACATCGAATGATACTACTTGAACTTTGAACTTGTTAATTTTATCAACATATGTTGGAAGTTATGAAAGCGATATTTTATTTTAATGAATTGCTTTATGATATTCATCAGTATTTCAAGTAAAAAAGGAATTGAATGAAATTAAATTTGATCGGTATAGAACAAAAAGCAAAATTGTAACTAAATATTTGTCAACAGTGCATGCCTATTAATAAGTTCATTCTTTAAATTCGAATGTTAAAAATTTTCAAGGAATACTATCGAACGAATTTTTCTCGTTGACTGATTTCAAACAAAAAATAAAATCGGAAAAGTTATTCAATCATGCATCTATAAGTTGGTATGAACAAGAATATTCCTGAAATTGCTAAGTGTTTTTTAGCAGGAGGAAGTAGAAAAAATCAGGAAAGAAATAAAATATAAATATACTTCATTTTCATATTTTTCAGATAATTTCTCGGAATTAAATATATGTTATCATCATCATCACTAGTATTATATCATTATCATCATTACTGTTCATTACTTTAATCACTCCATTTTCTGGCACAAAAGAATTTCTTGGGATAAATTTTGAATTAAATATTTCTTCTTTTCTTTGCTCATCTTCACTTTCTCAAGTTATCATTCCTTATCATTCAACAGATTGTAGAAAGAATGAGAAGATTTACCGTGAATTTATCACGTTGATATTATCAGTCTTGACTGAACGTCTTCTTAATGGGACACAATCATTATGACTTTGTGCAACACTCATTTTTTCCTCATCAATTGCCCAAATAATTTTCAATCAATTTCTAAATAATCAAATTTACAATATTTATTACGGAAATCAATTATTTGTAAAGGCGTAATTATTGATTTATTGATATCGGAAGAAATTAAATTTTTTTCAAGAAAAAAAAATTATAAAAAGCAATATATAGCTAAATTGCTCACAGCACATTAATAGTGTCAAGTAAAGCCCAACAAGACTAATGAAATCGTCGTCTGATTACAAATAGATTGCATGATACTGAAAGTCTTAAGCGGTTCAAGCAATTTCACAATTTCTATTCTAAAAAGATTCTGAAATCTGAGATAATTGTTCGACAAAATACTTATTTAATCCATTCATCTTTTATAATGTAAATCGATAAATTTAAAGTATTAATTCGATTAATTTTCGAGAAAAATAGCAAACGAAAAAAGTAAAGTTTGCATGAAATGAAATTATGTTGGAAAGATAAATACTTATGTAGTGATTAGTGATTACATATGAGTGACAAATGATAATGATGAATACAAAAATGAGTTGGAGGATGACAAAACAAAAGAGATCGTCCCTGAATTACCATATTTTGGGTTGAAATAACAATATGACCACAGCATCTATTATTATTACTCTTTTATTATTAGTACTTATAATATCGCATTATTAGAAGAAGTAAAAATACTTTTATTCATACTTCAACTCATCTTTTACCATTACTATTAACAGTAATAATAAATATTTTCTATTGCCATAATTAATAATAATAATTAACTTATTAATTTGTACTATCATTGCTAACCACTAATAATGATATTAGCAGCATTAATAATTAATAGTTATAATAGTATTAATAAGAATGATAATAATAATAGTTGATAATAATTAATAGTAATAATAATAATAATAATAATAATAATAATAATAATAATAATAATAATAATAATAATAATAAATAATAATAATAATAATAATAAATAATAAAATAATATCAGTGATATTGCTAGCATCATTTGCTATTGCTATCAATATGAGAAGTTATCAATTTGAGATTGATTCCTGTCAATCTGAGGTTGATTGCTATCAGTATGAGAAGTTATCAATATGAGATTGATTGCTTATCAATATGAGATTGATTGGTCATTTGTTTGACGATGCATATTGGTCAATTCGTAATTCATTCTCATAGAGTTTGGTGTGAAAATGTGAAGAAAATTGAAGACGATATAGTGAAATTCAATGCATTTCAAGAGGGCACATTCTAAAATTATCCATTGAGGCAACTTTTGTTACTAATTGATGACTCAATTTACGAAATCATTATATTTCACGGAATGCACAATGAATTTACAAAAAGGAATTCTCATCATGAATTGAACGAAAAATTTTCGAATTTTTTCTAAAAAAAAAAGTTGATTAAATTTTATTCATTTCATTTAATATAAGCAAAAGAAAGAAGAAGACGAGAAGAGAATGAAGCAACTATTTTTATTCTTTTAACAAAAGAGAAAGTTAGTGAGAATAGAAATTGATGATGAAATTTAAGCAATAATTTGGTTTTCATTCTGTTTTTTTCCTCTTAGTCCATATATAAATGTGTGCATTTCGTAATTTTTTTTTTGTTGTTAGAAGAAATTTACAATCGAAAATTCCATTAAATAATTAATTACTTGGCTAGAAATTAAATTTTTTAATTTGCAAAAAAATTTTACATATGATAGCATTTCAAAGTTTTTAAGGTAAAAAAAACAAAAAATGATAAATTAATATTGATCAACTTGAAAGAAACTCAAAAGGGTACTTAGTAAACAGCAAAATCCTTTTATTAAAAATTTGCGAAAGCAGCAACAGGAAGTATCACTTGAACCAACAAGTTTGTCGTCTCTTTACTATTGACTCATCTTCAACAAACTATGAATAAAATCATGCATTTATATAGTAATAATGAATATACAACACACATACACACATACACACATACACACCTACCCACATACACAAATGTATGTGTCGAAATTAATTAAAGAGGGATGTTTGATATTTGTATTAGATGAATACTCTTGTCATGATATCAGATACTTAATTAGTGCAAAATTTAAGATTTGCTTACGTAGTCAATTTAATGGAAAAGAAACATTTGAATTTTTTTTTTATCCACATCTTTATGATTAGAAAACTATTAGTCAAAATTCTGTCACAGATACGAGTTAAATCGTTGAAATATTTGAAAATTTGAAAAAGCTAGGAAATCAACAAATTTAGATATGATATTTGTCGCACAAATTCTCGTGCATGAGAAGCAATTAGTTTCAACTCTTGCAAAATTAATTGGCTGCAATTTTGAGTCAGAATTTGCAAAAATTATTTATCTGCAATTTTGTAGCAGAATTTGCAAAAATTAATTGGCTGCAATTTTGAGTCAGAATCCAAAAAAAAAAAAGAGAAAAAGCTGATAAATTATTCCAGCTGGATGAATTAAAATATGAATTCTTTAATCATTAAAATGTCTAGATTGTTAGTCTGATGAGTTTTTTTTTTTTTTTTCAAAACATTTAATAAAAAAGAGGGATGAATATTTCATTTCAGATATTTCTCATTTCGACGAATTTGCTTCCAATATATTTGGCAAAGGAAAGATATAAATATTTAATTATGGTTATTGATTAGAAAGAAAATTGCATACGGTAATGTTTCTGATCAATTTCCTTTATAATTTGTGATAATGACATCAATGGTGATGTCATGTAGCAACACTGATAATGATAATGATAGCAAATTGTGGCAATAATATCATTTTCCTAGCAAAAAATATTATTCAAAAAAAAAGTTGAAAAAATAGAGTCCTTTCTATTGAAAGCTAAATTTCCTTATCTTAGCTAAAGTTCCTTACTTAATTTGTTTGAGAAAACAAAAAAAAAAAAAAAAAAAAAAAAAAAGGAAAGTTCGTTTTTTCTTCATGTCAAATAAAAATGCAACAGATTAAAGTTTTTTTCCAACAAAATACTAAGCTATAAATTTTCTTCTTTTGCTTCTATCATTATAACATTTGCTAGTAAATTACATTACCATTAGAGATATTAATGTTAAGAAGATGAGAAATAAAAAAATAATTTCTTCTTTTTTTTTTCTTTTTTTTACCGCAGAGCAATTAATTGAAACATTAATATTTCATATCCTCAGTTAGAATTTTGTTCAAAGGTAGCGAAATTTTATTAAACCTAAAATTATTCGATCAAGAAAGCCATTTTCACTAGAATATTTCAACCATTCAGCCAATATTATACATTTCCTTATGAGAATTTCGTTTTTTTTTTTTTTTTTTTTTCTAGAAAAAGCTCTTAATAGAACAACATATTGCTATCTCAAATTAGCTATCTGTCTTTCGACTTTGATCGTCCTTGAATTTTTCTTTCTGAATTTTTTTCACATGTCTTCTAATTGTTCATATATGCTTGTAGCTAATTTGAAATGCTTGATATGTTCTTTTTTCCTTGACATCACTCACTCAAACCTATGATAATTAGATTTTCTAGAAGAATTTTCCAAGAATTAAGTCAAATTTGCTATGAATTGAATTATATGTATACGTAAAAGGAAGTCTTTTTTTATCCAAAAATCAGATAAATTAATTATGATTACGTCATCTACAATAAGAATTTTGTTCTCTTTCGACAAAAGTTTAAAATTTGAAATTATTGATGACCCGAGAGACTTCTACGATCTGTCAATGTTTATTATGCATCTTTCCTCGATTACTGGCTTGTAAAAATATATGAATGTCACTAAGTTTAACGTATAATTCAGCCATGACGTAATTATTTATTTGAGCTATTTGATATGATCTCTCAAAAAGAATAATAATCGATTTCTGGCTTAAATTTATCAGAATTATATAATTAATTATCTCTGATCAATGAAGATCAATATTATGTAGGCTTGCTGAAAATTACATCATCTTGCAATATCTCCTAATACATAATATCTGATTTTATCAGAAATAGAATGATAATTGAATCGACCGACAAATTATAAATAAAATAGTTAATTAGTAAGCTAGTAAATGAAAGCATGTAGAATCTTAAATCTGAATCTTACAGTAGGAAGCATTTCAATTTAAAAATTGTAATCGAATTTCGATGCTAAAACTAAATTAAGAAATTGATTTGAGAAGATGATATTGACATTCATAAATATTAAATGTAATGATAATTGATAGCGTAATTAAATGATTCCCAACCAAATTATTCATAATTTCCAGCATAGTTTGTGAAATTTCAAAATAGCTTGTTTGCTAATAAAATTCGAACTTAATAACTGAAATAATAATGCTACATAAATTGTAATATCATGATAATAAGATGCTATACCATCCAAATATAGCATTCTTTTTTGGATACATTAATTTTGAATATTTCAGTAATCGACAAGAAAAAATTATCGATTATTATCCATTATTCCGTGTACGTTCAAGTAGATTTAAAAGTGTCACAAATTTTATGCCCCCAATGGAATGGGAAAGTTTAATTAATCAATTTGTTTACTCATTAATTATCAATAAAGCTCAAATTACTGTCGCCGTTGTTCATCTCTCTGCGACAGCTGCAGTAATTGCTGGACATACCTTTTTTGGACCAGAAAATAGAATGATTCCAAAAGAGATTTGAGATTCAACCAGATTAGAATGTGCATTGAACAGAGATTGACAGAAAATAAGAAATAATGTTCGACAGGTATGTGGAGAAGAGAGAATATGTTAAAGAGGAACGAAATTGTATGAAGGACAGAGAATGTAAATATTTGCAAATATACATCTTTTATAATTGTAATAATGATTGATGGTAAAGAAAAGAATGCTGTAAATGAGGAGATCATAGAGATCATTGAATATTGTGGGGAATGTATTACTATTACTATTGTAGATCGATAAAGTTGAGAAGGAACAAAAGAAATGTTTCATTTTTGTTTTTGTTTATGGATTTGCTAAGATGTACGAATTGTAATTAACCGTTATTCTGTTCTCTCTTCACGTATTTATGGCTTCTTAGAGGGAATAAGCTTTCTCTGATGCATGAATTTTCAAATTATGGCACTTTTCGGCAGAATATTATGTTTGTTATGAAAACATAATTACATAAAATCTTAATTAATAACTCATAGTCACCCTAAGAATTATCATCGCATTAACATTGTAAGGGCAATTATGATTACAATGTTAAAATAAATTATAATCAGAGAATGATCATGCAAAAGAGATTAATTTGTTAAATTTTCGTTCCGTTCTGATTTTCCGTTTTTTTTCTTTTTCTTGCATATTTAAGTAAAGTTTAATTTAAGAAATGGAAAGAGAAGAAATTGGCGACAAGAAATATGAGGATTTCGAATCACGACATCAACAGCAGCTATTAGCAGCTGGTATACCGAAACATTTCTGGCGACGTTTACATGAAAAACTTGTCAATGAAATATTTGATGCGGGTGATTTTTTTCAAATTTTGGAAGAAATTAGCGAAGATGGCAAGCATCATTATGCAGTTGTGGCATTGCAACCACTGAGAATGGACGATCCAAATTGGTAAATGAAATTTGTTGACATCTTGAAGCCAAAACAGTTTAAAAAATACATTAAGAATCAAACTTTATTTAAATGCAATGCTTTTTTGCATCTGTGATGCTATCAATTATAATTAAATAATAAGTGAAATAATTTAAGACGCTGAAATCATATCTTATAGTACGTTTGAGCTGTATATTCTAGAAAAAAATTGCATTTCTGGTCTTAACCAACAGCAATAAAATAGTGATTAGAGAAGAGCTGTTACTGAATGATGTATAGAACATGCATGATGTAGACGGATAAATCGAGCTATATTAACTACATTATGAAAATTATTTTGCCTCAAATTTCTATAATTAATTATTCTGGAAATTTGCAAAATTAACAACTTTTAATATTTACATTTGCTTAGTTTGTATTTCAGTCTTTGATTTTTTTTTCTCAATTTTCAGCTTTATTTTTCAGCATCTTCCTCATAGATCATGCTTGGACTTTTCGGCCACAAATTGCACGCAAACAATTGCATGAAATTCCCGGTCTTTTGGATCGCATTTGTAATGTTTTTAATGTTGAAGTATGATGCTTTTCATTTTATTTAATAAATGAAGTCATCGATAGCGTAACATTAAATGGAAGATTAAAGTTTATTATTAATCTTGGACGAGAGACATGTGGAATCATGTGCGGAATTCAGATACTTAATTAATCGAAAATTTGCGGACGTGTGATATTCTTGTATTTAATAAGTTTTAGAGTCAAAAATATCAACTTGCTAACGTATTTTGATTATTTTCTCATGTATAATAAAATGATTATGCTAAATTATGGCGTCTTGTTTCGAAACGGTCCTAAATAAGTTATGAAGTCCCACTTCATTTTGAACATAATGTCATAATTTAGCAATTAACATTACGAACTTTAAAAAGTTTGCATTACGAACTTTTTATTATACATGTTATACGATCAGTAATTCAACCGTTGTTTGATAGCATAATTATTTTGGTTGAGAGCTTAACTAATTTTACAGTTCATTACGTCCCCAGTGCACAGAACTTTTTTTAAATAATCCCAACAAAAAGATGATATTTAGCTTAGTAATCATACATGGAAATGATAAGACCGTACAAAACAAATCTATTAATAATTTGATCTATATAAATAAAAATATAAATGTTCATTGTTCATTTCCAAACAACATTTCAAGTTCTTCACCGACTGATTTGAAATTTTGTTGCAACATTGCATTCAAATAAGTGCATGTTCAAGAACTTTTGGAGATTTAAGGTTTTGAACAAACGAACATTTTATTACATTTTTATTTATATAGATTAGCTGAACCGATCAAGTTTCATCCTTCAGTTCTTTTTTAAATATAAATATACTAAGTTTAATATCAATTTTTCTCTTTTTTTCTTTTCTTTTTTTTTTTTTTTTTTTTAAAGTGTCCACTTGAGGAACAAGAAAGAAGTGCAGCAGAAAGTCATTCGGATTACGGCGGTAGTGATGACGAAGCACAAATCCCACGCGGATTGGACTGGCAAACTGGAAGTCATCATGATGAAGATAAGTTGAAGCCGATAAATCGTAGTGGCAGTTCTGAAAAACATTTTAATGATAAATATGATGATAATGCCGAATCGGATGGCGCCAGATTTGCTGATAATGCTGGACCAAGTAGTTCTAAAGGTGGGCCTTTTCATTTGCAGTTTTTGTTGATATGAAATGATATTCATGGATTCCAATTTTAAACGACATGTCGACCCCACTGAAAGAAATTAATTTATTTTCTGATCTGGAGCATATCTTATTTTCACGATGATAGAACAATACAATTATGAATCATTTTGCGGATAATTCCAGCGAGAATTTAGTCTGCAAATCAAATTTTCTTGTATGATACTACTAATGTTTTTTCATTCTAGAACCTTGCAGTAGCTTTCCGGGAAGTATAACAGAAAGTCCAATGTCGGGAAGTCTTACTACTGTTTCGGAAGAAGAACGCCGAATAAATGAAGTTTTGCGTCATATGTGGCGTTTTATCCATACTTATACAATGCGTTTCTTAGAAAAGGTATCAGAAATATTCAAAAATTTGTGTCGTATTCTATTTCGACCTTAATAACTTAATTTCGATTTTTCTAGTAAATCTGCGATATTTATTCCTGATAAATCTGGATAAAATTTGCGGGAATTAAAATCTTCCAATTTAACAGTTTTCCTTTCAGGAACCAGATGAGTGCGACATGCCACTGTGGTATATGCCTGATGAATTTGGTGTTCGAATTGGTCACAGCAATATGCCTAACTGTCGAATGGTACCTATCTTTCATACGCCAGAAAATATTGCTTATGATTTATTATTTCCTGTTCAGAACGTTGAAGCTGAAGGTAAATTATTAATTCTTGGTTAAAAAATCCATTGTTTATTACATTTTAGTAGAGTTCATCAACAGAAATTAAGTCTCAACATTGCAGAAATTGTTACTCGTGATTATGTCGACACAATGATTATGAGGACTCACCCGGATTGGCGTCATATTTTGATGCATCCATGGGTTCCTATAGATTTAACAAACGAAAAACTTGAACATATCATTGCTCCAGATTCGCATTTCACAGTAAAGCTATTTCATATCTTCATGAGAAACTTGCTTGTAGCATCATTCTGAACAATATCATTTCCGTGCATGAAATTTATGCACCGTGAATGTACTGACATATACTTTCTATGCAGAATTTCTAGTTGAATGTTTTACATCATTCTCAGTATATTTTAGCGCTGTCGTATTCCTGACATATTTCCATCAGATGCTCCGAATATCGTTCCTGGCATTGATTTATCATCAGGAAAAGTGCGTGTATTTGGAGATGATCTACAACTTTTTTCAAATCTAAAAACAGTTGAAATTGTAAAGGTTGATTGCATCAAAGATGCCGATATTGTTTGGATGCGAAAACATTTCAGTGATTATAAGTAATTTACTTTCAAATTTTTCATTCCAATATAATATTTTCGTCTAAGTTATTTCTGACTTACCGTTTGCTGTATTCTGATATGCTTTTAGTACTAATCTTTACTGCAGCTCTGTTTCGAGTATATGGAAAGGTTTCATGGTTTAGTTATAAATAAGTTATTGAGTACAGAGACCGATCAAAAATTATGTAACCAATTGTAGTTATACTCTAGAAATGAATAAAAATTTGAATTTTTTGGAAAATCAATTTTCGGGAAACTCTAATTTCAGAGATTTATATGAGAAAAATCCGAAAGCTTTAGTGAATCAATTTCCATTCGAAAATGTATTAACAGTAAAAGATCTACTGGCAGCGACAGTACAGTCAGTATATCGTGATAGTGTGATGGATCCAAAAATGATGCATTGGCAACCGTTGTGGTTTGAAACAATTTTCAATCTTGAAACTGAATTGCCACAATTTGTAGCCTATTATCAACAGCGAGCACTCAGGTTCGCTTTTTTCTCTTCCAGTTTTTTTTTTTTTTATCATAATGCTCTATGTAAATAGTAGATTTTGAACGATGCATAATTTTTCTTAGAAAATTCGGACAACCTCAAGGGTAATTTTTTCGGAATTTCAGCAAATGCGAAGGACAGTTCTTTTTTCGTCATGTTGAAATGGAAAAAAATTTTTTTTAATTTGGTGTTAATTCATTTTATGCAAATTGGATAGAAAGCTTGATCCATAGTCCCGATGTTTAATCTTTAATTTCATCATAACAGAAATATGATTTATGATCGAGCGATCTTAGGGACGCAGATTGCATTTCATAATTTGTCATAATGACAAAATTAGTTTTCTAATTTATGCAGGAATATGGATAATACCTGGATAATAAAACCGTGGAATCTTGCACGAGGTCTGGATATGCATGTGACTGACAATTTATCTTATATTATCCGTCTTATCGAAAGTGGACCTAAGGTGGGTTTAAAATAAGTCGAATTAATTTCTTACTTTGACAGTAATTTTTGATTGGAATTGTAAATGTTTATAACTGATATATAAAATAGTTTGCTGATTTTCTAGATTGCTTGCAAGTACATTCATAGACCTGTTCTCTTTCGAAGACCTGATAATGGTAATATGGTGAAATTTGATTTACGTTATATCGTTTTTTTGCGTAGCTTAAAACCACTGAAGTTACTTTTGTACAAAAATTTTTGGGTACGATTTGCAGTCAAGTATGTTTTATTTGGAATTGAATATTTACTTAAAGATCACTTCTTCCTTTAAAATTTAATGAATATATGTTAACATGTGGAAATAAAACTGTAAGTATTCTCATAGTTCAACAATGCATTCTTCCGAAATTCCGAGGACAAAGTACTATAAATTGAATAGTCGAAACTAAGAATCTAAATAACCGGTACCTAATCAACTGGTGGTTTAAGAAAAATGATTGTATATCTTTCATCATAAGTACTCAGAAATTCGTGCTGAATCGTATTATAATCAATTTATGCGCTGTAATAAAATTAATGAGTCATTCTGTGTTAAAGTGAATATATCATTTCAGTTTCTTCAAAATGATTTTTTCTTTCTGAAGCATTTTAAGCGTTTCGTTTTCAGTGAGTTTTCCCTTTCCGAATTGGATGACCGTGACACTCATTTCACAGTTTTCAATTATTCTGAGGAAAATAAAGTTTTAGATGTAAGTTTTTTATGTTATTTTTAACTATCTTTTGTATTCGGAATATATCCTTTCCATCTTTCTGTCGAGACGAAACATTTATTTATTTGACCAAAGATTTTCCATATTGTCAAAATTTTTACTAGATCCTTTTCATTGTGACTGGTTTTCATGAAAATTTATGTAACACTTCTTTTATAATCTATCATAATTTGATTTGGTTTAAATATTATATGCAAAATTATATATTTCATTTGGTCTAGATGGACTGCAAAGATTTTATTAACCAATGGGAAAAGTTGTATGCTGTAAAATGGGGCGAAATACAAGAAAAAATCAATGAAGTTATCAAGGATGTGTTTGAAACTGTATCTAGGTATAGTTGTTTGGCAGTATTTTTCGAATTTTTGGCTTTCAAAAGTAGATGAAAAGAAAAAAAAAATAGATGATAGCTATGGTTTATTTTTCGTTTTTTCAGATTTTTTCTAGCTTTTTTTAGATAATATAAAGCGGGTTATTCGTAACAAAACTTCTTTTAGAGAAAAACCTCCTCGTGGGATTATGCCAAATGCACAATCTCGAGCAATGTATGGAATTGACATAATGTTGAAGTGGGATTCTGATGGTTTGTTTTCTGCAGTAATCATAAGAAATATAGCCAAGTATTAAAATTTCTTAGATCATATAACAAAGTATTAAAATATCTTAGTTTGGAAATTCTAGCTTTTTTTCAAGGGAAATTCTAGCTTTCTTTCAAGTTGTTTCTCTAAATTTTGAAATATTACGTACTTACTGATTTGAAAATATCTTTCTTTTTTTCTTGAAGTTAAACAGTTCAATCTGTATTTAGTCTTGGTTTTGAAGTCCTGTTATAAATCAACAAAAAAATTTCCGGTTCACCTTTTTGAGCTTTTTTATAGAACTCATCGTTCCTGAACACCAAGTTCTGACAATTGCACTACTAATTTGGTTTTTGACATGATTTTATTGATTTCATCGAATGCTTTTATATTTACATGCAATTTCGCTAAAATCATGCAATCTATATTTCCAGATCTTGCTACACGCAAAATTTGTATTTCGTTTATCGAAGGAAATTTCATGCCGGATTGTGACCGTGCTTGCAAATTTTATGCCGATTTTGCAGATACAGCTTTTAAGGCATTGTTTACGGATGAAAACATCTCTGATGTATTGGTCGAACTAGTTTAATTTCTGTTACGATCTGCTTCTGGATTATTCAGTAATATGCTTGTTTTTTGAATCCATTATTCATTTGTAAAAGATTCACTGAACAAACAGCGTTTTTTTTTTTCTTATCATGAAGTTAATACTTCTAGTATCGAAACTTTCTCGTATTGGAAATATTTTATGTTTAGAAATGGTTCTTGTTTAAGACCAAATTAACGAACTTTCTTTAGAGTTCTTATCCAGAACTCTCTCGAGTTTCTAAATTAATTCAATAAATATTGTACCGAATAGTTTGTTTTGTTTCAGGCTGATAATATTTGGTTTTGTACACTACAGTTATTTGTTAACTAGGCATTTGCATCAAGTTCCTACAAAAAAATTTGTGCAAAAAATATATCATCTTTGTAATCATTCCTTGAAACTTTGTTTTCCATATTCTCGAGTATTACTCGAATTTATACTATCAAACAGTTATAAAATTTTTTTATGATGTATTAATATATCTTTTATGACAGTTTTTTTATGACATAAAACATCTATTCATAAATTACACAGTACCTTACTGAATTTTGGATGGAAACTTTTACGGTTTTCAAATAAACAATGAAGTGCTAGATGTGGATGTGGTATTAGTTATTCAATTTAATTACTCTGCCAGAATTTAAATAACTGCTGGGTCCTTTAAACAGGAACTGGTATGTATTCAGTTTGATTTTTAGTGCTAGAGGTAAATGAAGCAACTTTTTTTTTGCTGACTTATACGAATTTTTTTTATTTGCTTTGATTCTTCTATTGAATTCTGCAGTTATTGCTGTGAAATATTTAGAAAAGAAATGGAAAAAATTAAATTTTATGCCCACACATCACAATATATTAAAATGCAAAATTCGCAGAGTGCCAGTTATTCCAACGGCTGTTGGCATCTTTGGTGACAAATGGATAAATAACAAAAAATCAAGAAAATATTCCGCTCCACTTTAGTAAATTATAATAGTAATTTAACATCAATATCCTTCCATATTATCAAGAGATATGGAATGCCAAAAGTTAGTCGTATTGGCCGGTTGACTTATGCTTTTGTAAACATAAAAAATTTGAAATTTCGAAATCTCATCATTGATTAAAATATCACACGTCATTACATCATCTGTGCGAAAGTAAAAGTATTCAAAGAGATCGAGCTTTGTAACATCTGTACAATTCAGTTACAGTTATACAATTTTCCGGAAGAACTAACAATTTGAATTTGAAAGTAAATCATTCCGGTGAGTAAAACTCGTGAAAAGTATATTCATTCTTGAAATTATCTGATTTTGTATTGTTTGGTGGTAGTGGTGGTAGTTTGCTTAGTTGGTACTGGTGATTTAACTTTTTTTTTTTAAGTTAAAAATTTTATGTTTTCTCGGATACAAGAGAATAGCTGTTTTTACTGAAATATTTCTTCTTTGTAATTTTACACAAAATATCACAATTCATAAATTTAAATAATCACAAAAAAAAAATTGATATATATCGAAGAATAAGTGCTATAATTCAGCAATAATCCAATTTATTTATGTTTTTTCATGCTATTAAATAATTTATAGAGTACTTTCCAATCAAGATGAATCATGAATTAGAATTAAATTTTTTTCTAAACTATAACTTTCGATCACTCAACACATATTTCTGTCCATTTTATCACCATTTTAAAGGAAGTTATCAGTAAACGTTTAAAGTTTAAAGGATTGAATTGCATAAGCAAAACATATTATTTAATCTTATCTTAATTTCCTAGTCTATGTCATGACCTTGCACAACGAAGATCAGATAACGAATGGTAGACAAATTAAAAAATTTTTTATCATATCGCCTCATTTTTTCATAAATATAATTATGTTTGCATAGTTCGTCGTTCAATTTTCCCTTATTTTGAATTAAAAAGAGTCTTCAACAAATATTCCCACTTTTCTGGTTTGATTACTAAGCTCTGATTTTTTTTTTTCGGATAATTATTTTTTAACTAAATTATCGTCTAGAATTTTATCACTATATCTTAATTTTCTAATATTATATAAGCGCTAAGAACTTTTTTTTTCTTCGTATGATTTTATCTTTTTCTGTTTTCATTAGTTGGACCTAGCGAAATGTTGCCGTGGCAACATCTATGAATAAAAAAAACAAAATGTGAGTGTTCATTTATCAAGTTATAAAAAAAAATGTAAGTGTTCATTTTTAAAATCTTAAATTTACGAAAGTTCATATCGATTGCTTTGAAATTTTGACACAACATTGCATTCGAATGCGCGCATGTTTCTATATACTTGTTATATACATGCATTGTTGTGGCTCAGTCTGATTAAGTGCAAAAGAAAGAGGAAAAAGCGTATATTTCTAATATTGGGGAAAAAATCTGATAGTTTGTATCTAATTTTTTCACTTTTCTCATATGAATTGTAGCGTTTTGACGGTAAAAATGTTTATCCTTTTGGCGATAAATATTTTTATCATCCCTTTGAAACTATGTCGCGCCATTTGATTTTTCGTACTCCTTGTTTACAGTAACTGTTACTGCGCTACTTGACATCTTTCGGCTTTCGCCGACATCTAGAATGTTTAATTTCACAATCTTGTGAGTTTATCTTTTATTGTTCCATTGTCTGCATAGATATAAGAATTGTCTAATTTGTCGACTCTAGAACACGTAACATATAATTGTTCATGTGAAAAGCAATTCTTGTTTAGATCTAAACCACACAATTCTAAAGATTTGTCCTGGGCTTTGCTGAAGGTGATTGCAGAGCCAATCGAATTGGAAATTGCAATCTCGAATTGAAATGGCATATCCGTTGAAATCATAGGAATGGAAGGAATGAAAGGTCTTGTCAAGATTGTTGCTTCTATGACGTTGCTCATTAATTTTTTTGCTATAAACTGCGTGCAGTTCCAAAGTTTTGGTTGATTGATATTTCGCTGATAATCGGCATCCCTATTTTCAATTGCAGTACTTGTGGTAGCATCCTTGGCAGATCGGATGAATTCAAATATTCTGTTTCATCTGTTTCCATAATAGTGTCGACGGATTTACATGTGAACTAAGTTATACTGAATAATATTTTTAAGTTCATAAAAGTTTTTGTTCTTGACCACATGAATAACTCGTTCATTCATCCAATCGCGATTTTTAATTGATTTGAGTATTGGAGAATACATTTTCAACCAATTCTTCTTTTGACTCACTAAACTGCAGAAGTTATGAGACAATAAATTCGTCCTGAGATCAGACCAACCGGCACCTTCCCGTTCCCAATTTCCAGCAATTAATGCGAGAAAATCTCAGCTGAGCGATCGTTTTGCAGCTGAAACGCAAGTTTGTAGTTTAAAAAAGTATGTTTTCAACTGTCACAGAATATTTGAACTATTCTTTCTTTGTTCCGTTCCTTCGCTGAACGCAATCGTGTCCAGAACCATGCCTTAAATCGTGCTGCACATCACTTTTCTTCTTTTGTTGAGAAAAAAAAATCTAATCGAATCGTATAATTTGGTTTGTTGTTTAGTTGGATGTAGGTTGCTTCTTCTTGCTATTGTGATTCGGAAAAGTCATCAATAGCAGTTGTGTGCTCATTACTTTATTGTACTTTCCGTTTGTGACTGTCGTTCTTCTTTCGCTTTGCAATTACTGTCGCTTTTGCTGAACTGTTGATCGTGGCTTCTACTACCGCCAAATTGTCTTGAAATTGTGATTGAACTTGAACTTGAACTCCTGCTGCCGTTGCATTGTGTGATTAAAACTGACCCAAGATCTGAAGTATTGACTTATTGAATCCTTCGGGGCTCCTCCTCCCCTCCAGTATGTCAGCTTATGATTGGTTGACCTCACTTTGTTTATCTGAACACTGGGACATTTTGGCGGTATACATGTTCATTCTTTCGGTTTGTTGGCCACCTTTAGTTGCAAAGGGTCACGCTGTTTAACCTTTTTTATCACGATCGCATTGTTTGTCTTCGCCAACATCTTCCCGCTACTTAACCTTTTCACAATGAATAATGAGAGAATAATATGGACAGAGGGAATAAAACGATAAACATAGATAGAAGGGAGGAGAGTAAAAGGAGCAAAACGAGGCAAAATGGAAAAACGATTAAAGAGGAGAAGGCCAGAAGAGAGAGAAAAATATATATATATATCTATACTAAAAAAAAGCATGTTTTTATCTACTATTAGTATGATATCCATACAATAGTAGGTATATAGATGAACAAAAACATGTGCCTGTTCGAATGCAATGTTGTGTCAAAATTTCAAAGCAATTGATGCAGAATTTTCGCAGATTCAAGATTTGCAACAACGAACATTTAAATTTTTATTTGTATAGATTTCATAAACAAAATAATCATATATTATTCATTACTTCATTATTTTGATAAATTTTTTACCTGATTTTTGTCAATTGTAACTTTTTTTTTTCAATTGAATATTTAATACAATAGATTAAATTAATCAGTTTAGTTTTAATTAAGTTCGTTTTACTAACTAAATATCGAAACATTCGTATCATGCGAAGAATTACTGAAACACAAATATTTTATTGCAGTATCTGTCCGAAATATTTTCTTAGAGAATTCGAAGATTAAACATTAACATGTTATATTATTATTTTTTATATTGTTTGCTAGAAGTTGGCATAAAGGTACTAAATGCCTGCCATTTCATTACTGTTCAATATTTCAATATTTGATTTATGAATCTCATGAAACAAAACAAACAGAAACCTGAAATTAATCTAAGTCAACTAGTAAACATTCATTTTCTCTCTCTTTCTTTCCAGCATTTTACTGCCCTAAACATATTTAAATCAAAATTTAAGCAATCAGTTAGAAAATGAATAATAATATCTTTATTGTTATTTCTTTAAAAATCTTTTAATATGCATTCTTTCAATAAGATTATTCATATTTCTAAAATTTTGGCACTTAAAATTGATCGATTTGTAAAAATTGTACAAAATAAGTTTTTTGTTTATAATATTATCTATCATATCATCCGGACCTGTTTTTGTGAAATTATACAAAGTTCGATTTAATTACTGGAAGAGACATAGATACATGCACGTATTTTATATCTATCGCAGTTATCATTTTGATCGATCGGTCGGTTTGACTGGTTAGTTGATTGGTTGGTTGGTAATGTTCAGTGTTTTTAGATCTTCGGAAGGAAGAAGGCAGGTGACTACCGGTGTTATATTCAATTTTATTCGTTTCTTTCTTCTTTCTTTCGATTCATTCATTCATTCATCCATTCATTCACTCATTCATTCATTCATCCATTCATTCACTCATTCATTCATTCATTCATTCATTCATCCATTCATTCACTCATTCATTCATTCATTCATTCATTCAATCAATCATTCATTCATTCATCTCACATTCCTTACATAAACCGATTGGGTTGTTGGTTTAATAATCATCGAATTTTTCGATGATCGGTCGCTGGTGACGCTATTTATGATCGTCACTCCTCCAATAGCATGCTATTTTAGTGGACAGTAATCGACGACATCATTAACATTCTATAACGTCGTTCTAAGGAAATATGGGCTTTATGCTCAAAATGCTTTTAAATTTTTGTTTGTTTTTTTGCTAAAATTTATCGAAGCGATTCTCTTGCCTAATTATTACAAATTCGGTGCTATCAGATTATCAATATATCATGGCCAATCATGGGCCAAGTTATGGCCTTAGCCGAGAATTGGAAAGAAAAGTAAGCAATTTTTACTTTTTTTTTTTTTTTTTTTGAAGAATATACGTTGAATTTTGGGCAAAAACATGCAAAAAGGATTATTTCTTGTTATGCAAGAATATTTTCTGAACAAATATTTCAAAAAATTTTTTCCAAAAAATTCGTAATGATTTTAAAACCTTCTATAGAATTTATCTCCCAAACATTCTATAAGAGATGAATGCATTCAGGAAAAGCGTACAAAATATGAATAATATCATTTTTTTGTGCAAAATATGAATAATATCTTACACTTTTTTATATCTTTTGAAAAACCTTTTGACATTTCATATCTTTAGGATTATTAAAATATTTAAATTTATAAAATTCAAAATTTATTTGGTTTTTAAAAACTACTTAATTACCATTGTTACTGTTATTGTGGAAGTGATAAAGATTTATATGTAACGTATTTCTTTTATGTTTAATTGTCTCAGTGTTACATGTTACCTTCATAACCCATTTCAAATTGTACGTCACATTTATCAATTTAATGTACTAAAAGAAAAGTCACAGAATATAAGCTAGGATTATCATCTGATATCAAAAAAATCTTAGAAACAATAAGAGCTTATTAAATATTACGTATTCATAGATTATTATTACAATAACAATTTTAACTATTTTCACTCAAGGAATCATGCAAGAATTGATATCATATTTAAGCTTGGTCAGTTGATCACAATAACTCTAACATTGATAAGCGTCTCCAAAAGTACTGTTTATTATCATTTATCTTTATTTCTATTCCTCTTTTCTTTTATTATTGCGGTTATTTTTGAACTGTCACAAATTCATCGATGAAATTCCATATGTAAATTCAAATGTGAAAATAGTAATCTAACATATTACTTGCGATTAAATTCATTCAAATTGTATAACGAATTCGTTACACTGAATTAAGATGAGCAAAATTAGGAATAATTTAATTTACAGAAGCATTCTTTTTAATATCGATTCTGTGAAATTCCGACAACAGTTTATACGATCATGGGATATACATGTAAATCGTAAAATCAAACAGTTGACAATATTACACTTCAAAATTCGATAATATTAATTGATCGTATTTTGCATCTTTTCTCTTAAGTTTTTCCAATTTTTTCTTTACTTGTATTTGAATTCTTTGCGATATATGCAAGCTTTTTTTTTTTTTGCATTTCTTAGCAGTTTGCTTACTCATCCATCTCAGTATTTAAAATGAGTAATAAACATTTAAAAAAAAAAAAAAAAAGTGAAATCGAACCCATATGTTTACTGTAAATTACAGTTTATCTATAGGAAGTCTCCAAAAAAAAAAAAAAAAAAAAAAGAAAAAAATAGCAGTTTGAGTTTTTTTAATGAACAAAAACCTGAAATTAATCTGGATTATCCGAAAATTTTTTCCTTCTAACCAACATTGTGATTAATAAAAGAATAAATACATCGGTTTCGAAATAATTGCAATAATTTGGAATAAGAACAGTTTGACCCTTTGAACTGTTTCCCGGTTCTCTTAAATCTCTCGTCAAGGTTAATTTTACCACTTGCCCGTCAATCTATCCTTCCTTCCTTCTCATTATGTTGTTCAATTTACTGTCACATTTTCAACAATGTATTATACAAATTTCTTGAAATCTTCAATTTTGAAATGAAAAAAAAAAGAAGTGAAAGAAGAGGAAAGGCCAAAACTATTAGTCTAAATGTTTGACAAAACGACTTGTAATTTAGTTTCACCTTCAAGGGAAATATTTTGCTATCCAAGTTGATGGATTTGTAAAAATAATACTAATATATATATGAAATGACATTATCAGTTGGCAATTTATCAATTTTGAAAGAGAAAGTGTGATATAGGAAATGGTGACATTACGGAAAATATTTGATATTTAGAGAATGAATTCATTATCAGTAGAATTTTTAAGAACTTCCTTGTTTTTCCAGATGAAAGAAAAGAAAATTAAATATTTCCTTAAAAGTTAATTTTTCATTTTTTGAAACATACTTTTTTTAACTGTAAAAAGAATTTCAAAAAAAAGTCTCAAGCTCACTTTTTTTTCTTCCATTTTCAATCTTTTCTTTTTGTAAGCAGTTGAAGAAAATGAAAAATTTGAAATGATTTCAAATTGTTTCTCAACTCTTGACAATTTCATTTATCAACAAATATTCACACAAACATTAATGATTCTATATTTCATGAATGCAAATGATTTTTTTTTTCATTCCAGTATTTTATTATTTAATATTCGTTGTATTTCTCATATTTTGAATGAAAAAATTATGGCATACAGTATAGAATATTAGCATATACTAAAAAAAAAAAGAAAGGAAAAATGATAAGCGAGGAATGTGAATGAAATTATTATAAATAAAATTTGCAAAAATTAATTTGAATGCATCGGAGATAAGCAAACAGCTGTACATTATATTGTTTACATTTCATGGTATTATTAGCGAAGGGAATTGTTTGTTTGATAAGCTTTTAACTGATAATAATATACTGACAAGGAAAAGAAATCTTATCTTTTGTGTGTAAACAAATATCTATCGTTTTTTTCCCCTTTTTCTCCTTTAATGTTTGGACAAACAATAAGAGAAAGGAAAAGAAATATTCATAATAAATATACCAATTTATCTTTTTTTCAATTTTTTTTCTACTTTGCATTAATTAATGTTACTCTATTATTCATAATAAAACTGTCACAAAAGGAATAATAAATAAATAGTTTTCTCAAAAAAAGAAAAAAATTATTTTTCTTTTTTAACTTCCTCTTCTCTAAAATATCGTTTTATCAAATAAATATTTCCATTAGAAATTTTATTTTTCCTTTTGTATAATTTTTATATTATTATAAAAAATTTTAAGAATAAATAGATCGTAAATGATTATTTATAAGTATTTTGTTGAGTTTTAAGTATTTGTGTTAGTTAAATTAATATATATATATATATATATTGATGGCAAAATTTTCCAACAAGAAGGAGAAGAAATAATGGAAGGACGAATTTCATTTTTGTATATATACATTTGTAAATTAATACAAAATCAATAATTGATAATTTGATATATTAGCAAGAAATATATTTGAATTTTCTTTTAATATTAAGAAGAAGAATTAGTGATTAAGTATTTGTCGTAAAATTATGCAATAACTTTTAAATTATGTGATAGCTCAATTTTATAGTTTAGTATATGCAAAATTGTGTGTGTAGTAGGACAAATATTGCATTGAATATATTTGCAATAATAATATTTAATTGACCATTAATGCTTCCACAAGTTTATAGGCCCATAAAACTCTTATATTTGTCCTAATCTGAAATAATTAAACTTCATTGTCGATATTTATTGCAGTGCTTGAATAGACTACGACATACTAAAATGATTCATTTATACATGTATTTCAGTTGTCAAACAGATAACAACAATTTTGGCATTAATTTGAATAAAAATAGCAATATTTTTGACCTAAATTACTTTTACAATAATTACAAATTTACTGCAAAATATAGCTTTAACTTTAAATTATGCAAATTATTATAGATGATAGTGCATGGTATTGTATAATCAATTAGCAATTAATTATTGATCACACAATTAGATGTAATGAATATGATGAAATACAATTCAATAATTCTTGGAAAACTATTAAAATTTAGCACAAAAAAATGGAGAATTTGCGTGTGAAAGAGTAAAATAAGTGTTGATAGAAAGCATAATGGAATTAATCAAAAAGATATTGTGTTATTGTTTGTTGTCCAATTGAAAATCATTTCAATTCATTTTTTAAAAGTAAAAATTTATAAAATTTCAGAATCAAGCACGATTCAGTATCGAAGAAGCCCAAGAAGTGTTATTTTGGATCGAGCAAGTTACCGATATACATTTCGATAAAGATCCATCAACTTTCGAAACAGCTCAAGATGTTGTCGATGCACTCAAAGATGGTACTCAATTATGCGTGTGAGTAGTTCTTAATTTCCTGATATTTTAAAAAACATTTCAAAAATCAAACAAATTTCAAATTACTAATATTTGAAACATATGAAATTTACATATTGTTTTTCGAATGCTATTTGAAAAATATAAAATACATTTAAATATTAAAATTTTGAAATATTCGATGTTTTAAATTATATTTGTAAAATATTTACTTCACTTTTATGGATTCCTTTTTTTGAATTTTTGAATTATTTACTTCAAAAAAAGCCAAAGCTATACTTTCTAGTCATATTACTTTCCGAAACGGATTGCTTTTTTTTTTTTTACTCGTTTATTTCAGCTTAATAAATCGATTATTGGATAAAACAAATTCATTACCATATAATGCTAAACCAAAAATGCCTTTTCATAAGGTAATTTACCGAAATTTATCATAAATAAGAGTATTTATTGAAATTACTTTTTTTGTATCAATGCTGCATCGTTTATGCGATCGCTTTAGTATCTACGGTATATATCTCGGTATCAAAATTACGAAATTCGTTGTTAATTTCATTTAATTTTAATTTTAATGAAATTTCCAAGTATGACAGTTACTGTTGCAGATGGAAAATATAAGCAACTTTTTGCATGCTATTAAAGCATACGGTGTTCCGGAAATTTCATGTTTTCAAACGGTTGATTTATATGAAAATAAACAATGCTATAAAGTAATCGAATGTCTTCGAGCATTAGCTGCTGTGGTATGCTTTATTATATGTGCTAATTAATTTATTCATTTGCCTCATAATTCTTTTTTTTACGAAAATTTAAATCAATGTTGCTTAATCATTAATTAATTATCTTAAACAAGTTAAATTGAAATATCTAGAACTGTTGCAAACTTTTGTTTTTGTAATGTGTATAATACAAGATTTGATATTTTATTTTTTGACTAAATAATTAAATAATTAAGCCAATCAAGCTGTTCATTTTTGACTGTACAATTATCAGGAACTTTCATAGTATTGATAAATGTTATTTGTTTTGGCTATGTAATTAAAAATTTGCAAATTAATTGTGCAATTTCAGTTCTTTTCTGAGAAAAAGAAGAAGAGTAAATGAATGACAATTGTTAAGCCGTTTAATTTTTCCGATCTTTTGATTACTTATCACTTTTTTATCGTTCTGATTTTATTATCAGCAATTTTTTTCCTTCACTTTTTTCAACATACACCATTTTTTAACTTTATAGAGTTGATAATTACCATCAATTATTTCTTATCACTAATTGTCAATTATTTCTTATGACTTTTTGAATTCGCAAGTTAATAGTTCTTATCGATTATTTATTATCACTTTTTAACTTTATTAAACTAATAATTATTATTAATTTTTTAAATCTACAATGTTTGAAATGAATTTTTTAAAAACTTAGAAGTAATATTTTTAAAATTGAAACAAAAATTGAAATTAAAATTAATGAAACGAGAAGCAATATTCTTCGAATAGCTTATATATTTGTATGAATTTGGCTGCAAGATGATTTTTTAAATTTTATCAAAATTTTTTGCAAATTTTCATCGTTGAAGAAAAATAGTAATTTCATTGTTTTTTTTTTTTTTTCAGGCTCAATCAAAAAATGCGCCAGTACCATTTCCATCATGGGTTGTTAAACTTTCCCAGGGTCATCCTCGTTTTTTCTCGGAATCGGTGATACGTCGCAGTGAGATGGTAATTCCACTGCAATATGGTACTAATAAATGCGCGTCGCAAAAAGGCATGACACCGTATGGTTTGATCAGGCAAATCAAACCGGAAAGCTGAAAGTTTACTGTAAAGAAGTTTGAAATGTTCTTTGTGATGTCCAAATATTTATATTGATTATTATGTATTTAATAATATTAAATTATATTAATATTGATGCTGATTATTGTAGCAAAATCAAATTTTTGCCGGAAGATTAGTTTCTATACGTGTGTGTCATCAGATAGGCTAAGAATTAAATAATACAAAGATCACATGTTCCCTAAAAATAATCATAATAAATAATCATGATAAGCATCTTTCATTCGTAGTTTATGAAAGGTTTTAAAGTTTGATCCAATTTGATCATTCGATAGCCGATAATTAATTATTACAATAATATATTTATTTTTGATGACAACATAAAAATAAGCATATGGAAGTCCCCAATGCTGCAATTTAATATAAATCTTAGTTTAAATTATCCAACAAGTAAAATTTTTTTCTAATTCAATTTCATTCTCTTATTAAAGCAAGAAATTTTAATATAAATAAAGTGAAAATATCGAAATTTTTAGAAATGAAATTCACAGAAAAGGAAGAGGAAATAGAAATATGTGATAGGAAATTAAAAAAAAAAAAAAAAAAAGAAAGGGCTAAAGAAAGGAAATGTGAGAAATTTACTACGATAATATTAAAATGAGTAAAAAGACTATTAAAGATACAATGTGCAATAAAACATTTATTAAATTGAGTTTTCAATTATTTCCTTCTTTTTACCACATACAATTCTCAAGATTTTCATAGTTTCAAAAAAAAAAAAAGTTCACTAATTTTTTGAATATTATTTGTTTGATAATTTTACTGGAATAAATTATTTGTTATCATTAAAGGTTGCAATAAAATGATGCCTTTTTCCTACTATCTTCGCATGTTTTTCGTATTTTTTTGTTATTTTAATAAATTTTTAATATCTGAATTTAAGTTTTTTTTTCGCATAAAAATTAATTTTTTGCTTTTTCGATGCTAATATTCATTCATTCATACAATGACAAATTAGAAACCCTTCAAGACAAAATTTTTATTTTATTCCACTTCTCAAATTCCTTTTTAATTTTAATTCACACAAACGATTTCGACCAGAAAATAAGTATTTTACGGATGAGAATACTTTCAACCCATTTCTTTTAAAGACATATGACAGCAATAATTCCAGATTGTTGCTAATTTCTTTTCTAGAACATGTGGTAAATTTAAAAATTATAAATCTGATCTTCTAGATTTTGAATTTGAATAAAGTTTTGCTTGTATTAGATTTCTGAAAATTTTATCGTCCCGGAAACATTGAAACGACAAATTCATCTAGTGAGAAAAGCTCATAGAAATTAAAAATTTCTTCAATTTGCTTAAAGTTTTCAAAGTTGAAAGTGCCAATCATTGATAGCAGATTAATTGTTAATGAAAATTATCGACTAGAAATGCAAACATGTTCAATTGATATTTGTTTTATCAAAATGGTCAAATGAATCTCATTAATCAATTATTTAAAAATGTTTGTTTAAAAGATTTAATTTCTTCTTGTTCAAAAAGAATTTCTTTAGTAAATTTTATTCCACAATTCGAATTTATTAATAGCAGTAATCAGAATTCAGCAATTTTTTTCTACATCAATTCTAAATTCAATTTTTACTTGGCAATCAAAGTTAAAATTTGAATAGAAATTGAAAATAATCGAAATTATTGCCTGGTTTGTTTGAAAATAAAATAAGAATCGCTCAAGTTGAACTATGAATAATGACGGAAATTGAAATCAATCATATTAAATTTATAAAATGTTAAACTGAATTTTTAATCATTAAATCTGATTAATTTGAAGCAACGGATAAATTTTAGAATGTTTTTTATAGAAATATGAAGGAGATTTCATTGATTTAAAAACTAGAAACTGTCAAAAATGTTTCAACTTTTTTTTTTTTGATTGCATTGATTTAAAAAATAGCAGTTTTCAGTTGTCATATTTCAACTTTTTTCGATTACTTGATTTGAAAGTTCATTATTTATATATATAGTTATTGCCAGAAATATTTCATCTTTTTTCAAAATTTAATCACACAAGAAACTTTTTTACAATTCAGTTCTAGTTTTTTTTTAAATTTTTAATCCCATATTTTATGAACAAACGAAATCCCATTTCTTGGCTTCAATAACATTTTTGCCTAATCTTGAAGCAATCCTAAGTTTGCCATTATCTTGGCTTTAAATATTTTTTAATGCCACCTTTTTTTGTTTCTTGCTTTTAAGAATAGATTTTGACCAAAAGAAAAAGTACTATCTGAATCGAAGATTATTATATTAATCGTAAAGTTTGGTTTTTTTACGACATAATAAATACTTTTGTATATGTTTATTGACTTTAGGGACCGATATTATGACTCTTGATCATGCGCATAATTTGTAAATAAACTATTATGTACAAGTATAAACTGGCACACATGTACATATATGGATTAAGATGTCGATTCAAGGACAAATTTAATTTACTACCCAAATAGAATTAAATTATTGAAAAGGCAGACGGCCTCGAAAAGAAGCGAATCTTAAGTTTGATAAACATAAATTTAGAAATTGTTTCAATAATATATTCAATTACAAGTTTTTATTGTTTGAATAACTTTTTATTAAATGTAAAATTTTTCATAAAAATTTAAAAACTAGTTAAATTTAATGAATTTTATCAAAATTAAATTTTTAGTTTAAAAATTGCCTATTCATACATGATATTAAAAAAAAAAAAAAAGAAAAGAGGTGAGTGAAAGGAAATAGTATCAAGGAAAAGATTTAGGAAACAAAGAGGAAAGAGAATTCGCAACTTAAATCAATCCAATTTTTAAATGAAAAAAAAAAAAAGAAACGAAAAGTTCAATTGATATCCAACTATTAAGGATATTTCTTCTGGATTATTTTTCAATAAGAGTAGTTTATTTTGATTAATTGATTTGCTTTTTAATTTCGAAAAGTATAAAAATTGGAATTTGATAAATATACTAAAAGATTTTAACTTCTCATACCATATGATTTACTACATTTCTGTGAATCCTCGCTTTTCTGTCAGAAAAGAATTTATTGATCATGCTTTAATGAAGTCATTAATTGAATTTTAGAGATACTTTTTAAGAAAAAAAAAAAAAAAAGGCATATTTATCGGTAGTTGCAACTAGTTTTTTAGTTTCTTTTTTTTTTTTTTTTAACCACTGAGAAAAATAAACCTGAAAATAAGTTAAGCAGAATAGCTTAAATAATGCTATTCAATTAACTAGCTAGCTCATGGGATAAGATGAGTATTTTCTTGATTGATAACGAATATTACGTCAAATTACGTGAAACGCTTGAAAACTTACTTGATCTATTGGCAGCAATCCAGATCCGGATCCTTTTATATATATTATAATTCCTATCTCTTTCCAACTTCGACTGGATAACTTTTTAATCTTTACTGTCTATTTCTATTCGTTCTCAATATTTTTTTTCACTCGATATACATTACAATTCAGGATCATCAAATTTCAAATTAATTCAAGTATCAAAAAAAACGAAAGGTTTTTATTTTATTTTTTCCAAAATGATTACTAAAGTATACGTTTGTTTTTATTTAAGTACCAAAAAAAAGGTAAAAACAGGTGAAAACGAACGCAAAACTGAGCAAACAGACCAAATTGCTCATTCGATGATTGTGAAACAGCTTCTATTCATCAAATTTCAAATTAATTCGAATTTTAATTCACATTTAAGGGATAGGATTCTTATTTCTTTTTAACTGTGAATCCTTATTCTTCATTGCAAAACTTTCTGTCGTTTACTTCAAAATATCTTTCAAAATTAAATCTTTAATTTATTTTATCATAGATAATTTGATTCCATTCATGAAATTTGAAAGTAACTCAAAAATAATTAACATTTAGTATGCATGCATTCATAAACTGTTATGCAAAAAATTTGTCATGAATGAAAAGTAGCGAAATTTTCGTCGTAATTTACTCATTTATAGTATCGATTCTTCTCTAAACTTTATATTACTTTGAATTAAAATGAAATAAATTAGTCAACAAATTTTTGTTCCCTTCTAAAAATTGAAACTAAAAGGAGTAATCAAAATTGTGTAAGTTTATTTACTTCCAAAAAAAAAAAAAAAATTGATAGGTATTACTTTAAATGCTGAAAAATAAAGAGGCATATCGACGTCAATGAGGAATACTAACTTAATTTTATGAAAAAAAAAAAAAAAAAAAACTGGATGATTAGTTTCGTTTTACTATGATATCAGAATTATCCAAACTTTAAATTTCTTTCTCCATTTCAATTATCATAATGAAATTACAAATTCTGAATAAAGTATTTCAGTTTGCTTTTATCTTGCCTATTTAACTTATTTTACTGATACTATCTGATTTAAATATAGGATTTTAGAAGGAAAAAAAGGAAGTAAAGTGGAAAAAAAAAAAGAATTGAACAAAATTACTAAAAGGAAGGATAGCGTGCAACAAATGGTAGATGAAATTGCAATTAGTTGTAATTAAAAGCTGCCATTAAATTCATATCTCTGTTTTATCCCAAAAAAATTTGCATTTCTCTCGGAAAGTATATTATTCGATTATTGATAGTTTTTTTCTTCATTTTGTAAATCTTTGTCGAATTTGAGAAGTAAAAGATAGAAATCTAATATCTTTTCATCTCCAATCAATAATCCATCCATTTGGCTTCTTTTATTGTTATGAGATGTTGTCACTTTATTTATTCCTTTATCTTCATCAAATGAATAATTTAAAAATGAAAATGTCTCGTTTTTATCACCATTATCTATCAATTAATTATAATTAACTATAATTTATCTGATTATGGAACAATTGTTTAGTCCTATAAAAAATTTAATTAAAAGTTATCGAAAATTGAAACAGACTTTTTTTTTTTGAATTTTGATTCATAAAATATAAGTTTACTTAAAAATGCAAAAATTTGCAAAATTAAATAAAATATGAAGATGTTTTAGATAACTGTTACTTACTTGCCAATTCACTTTTAAATTTTCGAAAATTCGACAAGATTGCTCTATTTAAATTGGCTTATAAAATTAGGCAGTGAAGGCAAATATCAATAAATCAGTCAGTCTTTGAAGTTAGAAATAAAACTGGAAAAATGAAAAAAAGTCCGAAAGTAAGAATTTTGTCATTAAATCTAACTTGAAATAGAAATTTGGTTCTCAGAATTATTTTCAAAAAATTCAGCTAGCATTCAAAATGATCTATTTACAAACTTACATAATTATTTGCAAAAACTAATTATAAGATTGATTTACTTTTTAGCTATTTTTGAACACTGCATTACTAATAATTAGTAAGACGAGAAGATTATAATTGAAGGAAATTTTGCAAATAATAATTATTTATCAAAATTTGTTCATCCGATTGATGTTCATTTTTCGAAATTTTGAAAAATCTTTAAACTTTAGCTATTGGCTCATAATCAATTCTGAAGGTCAAATTTTTATTTTAAATTAGATTTAAAAAGAAAATAGTCGAAATTACATGGTCAAAGGATTTCAAATCATTTCATATTTTGCATCGAAGCAATTTTTAGCTCTTCATTCATAATGTAAATAAATCACACTTTATTTCTCTTTAGCTTTCTTGATAAGGCAAATTTAAAGAAAGCATAAAATTATAATTAAGGCCAAACAAGCTGAATCTGAAGTCATTAAAGATCCATCCTAAGTCTATATTTTTTCCAACTTTTGCATTTGGTAGGTTTCCCGTTCTGAATAACAAGCTTAAATCACGCTAAACTTAACAAACCAATGAAAAATACGAAAGGAGTATGATTAATTTTGCAAATGTTTAAATTTCATTTGTATTTCTGATTTTGTCACTTTTGTTTTTATTTTTTTTCTATTTGTATCTTGGATGGATCGATTATATTTGAATTGCATTACATCATGATAATAACAGATATTTATTAGAAGATACTTGGAATATTCTCGTCTCGTGACAAAGGTCGTTTTAGCGATATTTCAACGACAGATGTGATATTTGTGTTATAAAAAAGACAATTTTTTTAAAATTCATTTAATTTAAATGCATAACAATTCATTTTGATGAATGTGCTATGTTTTTCTTATGCAAATAACTTTGTTTGCATTATTATTTTTATCTTTTGTTAGTTAGAATTAATGAAATACACTTATTGAATTTTTAAAGTTCTTTTTCCTTTGTTTTAATAATTTGCCTTCTGTTGCATGTTCTTTATTGATTAATTTAATGCAGAAGCTTTATTTTCTGAAAAAACTTTCAAATGTTTTTTGTAATTTATTTGTTGCAAAAAAATGAGAAGAAATTCCAAGAACTAATAATTATAATTTGAATTCATTTACTTTGTTGTCATTACTAGCAATATATAATTATATATATCTTGCCTATAAATCGGCTGCAAAATAAAATTGATTTTTATAATAAACAAAGACATTCATATTAATCTTAACATATGTCTTATTTATAACTCAATTTGCTAAATTTTATAATTCCTCATCATTGCTCAGATATGCTTGTATTCCATAATTTCTTTATTTTCCATTTTTACTGCATTTATTATTAAATTTAATTTTAAAATACAGAAGCATTTCAATTTAAATCTAATAATAGCTAACCAATAATTCAGTATTTACATAACTAGAGAAAAAATTGCTGTTTTCAAAGTTATAATGCTCTAATTTTAAGGTGAAATTCAATCTAATTTTCTATCAAGAAAGTTGATCATTTAAAAATACAAAAGCGTTCAGTTCAAATTTAATAATAGTAACTAATTAATAATCAAGTACTTTCATAACTAAACAACGGTAATGAATAAAAACAGGAAATACTAGATTGCGATTCGTAAATTTGTAGGAATTTTTTGACATCAATTTAAAAAATAAAATAGTTTCATGGGGAATATTTCAAATTATTTTTTCAAAATGATTTTTTATTATAAAAAAAATCAACTTACAGCAATTTTTCTCTCCTCAATGTAGCACGTCAATGTATTTAAAGTTAATTTTTCGTCTTTTTTTTTCCAATTTTCATACAAATAAACTTTTTGTCGATTCGTTGCTTCTTTCCTCGTCCATACTTACTTTCTTTATTTCAATAGTTGGATTAGAATATTTTTCTCGATCCACTAATAAAGTCGCTTTCTCGAGTGAATTTCTCGAGAGTGAAGCGGAATATAATTCCCATTAATCAAATATACACTTTTTCCTCTCTCTTTCTTTCGAAAATAATATGGCATAGATGGTACTGGATATTGTTCATTAATAACTTTTCTCATTTCAAACAAAATTTTATCAAATCGGGAATATTAGCTGAAAAAACTGAAAACATAATTATAATTAATGATTGCGAAAGAAAATTGTATGTATAAATGAATGATTTGGTTGGAACTTGGAAGAAAGTTTCATTTGCTGGCTAATTTAAACAGGTTTTTTATAATTTAGCATTCGATAATCCTATTTGTTACATATTGATTTCAGTTTTTTTTCTTCGGATAAAAAATGGAATTTTTTGTTAACTATATGTCTAAAATTTAAATTTGCCTCTTCTAAAGCTTCGGATTATTTTTAAGATTAAAGCGACAATTGTTTGCTTGAATAAAATTGATTAAAATTCTGATAATTGAAATCAATTTGTTTATAATATGCAAAGGTATGCATTTTATATTTGCTTTCCATATCTTTTTATCAATTTATATTTATTTTCATTTTGCTATGTTTAAAATTTGTCATATCTTAGCAATTATCAGTCCTAAATTTCTAACATAAATATTTGCTGTAATTTAAATTATTCATTAGTAATAAATTGAATTTCACTGTGTAAAATGCTATCTGTATTTCTTCATTATCATGTAAAAGTGACATCTGATGACAAAATGATGACTGGACGGTAATGGTGATAAAAAGTCGCTTTAACACAATTATCACTAATATTAGCTACTAGAGCAGAAGCATTCTTTATCCTACTGAAAGCGAAGGATATCTTTGATTTCTGGCTTGAAGATGGTGATATTACAATTGGAAATAGATAGTTTGAATTGAATGATCTATATGAATATAAAAGAAGTATGATTGTAGTGTAATATGACAAAAAAGCAATAATTGTTCTAAAATTGGAGAATTCTGACAGATTGATTGGAATAATTCAAATTAAATTTGAATATTTATCAAAAATCAATCGAATAAAAAAGTTTCGCTTCAAAATTCACAAATCGTTAAAAGCAAGATGTATTGGATTTAATACGTTCAAGTTGATACTTCACAATAATTCGTATATAATATAACTTGATATTGATTAATCAATAATGATTTATTGCCAAGTGCATTCACAATACTTTCTCTGGTTTTCGAATTATACTAAGATTTCAAATTTAAGAAAAGGAGATAGTATCTTTCTTTTTTTTTTTTTTTTCGCTCGAATAAAATATGCAAAATTTTTATTACTTATGCTGAAATATTCATTGCAAAATAAGAAATATCATAATTTTTTTCTTTCTTTTTTTAAATTTCAACTCAATAATTCATGCAAAGAACGTCATATTGACATTCATGAAAATATCCTGCTTTTAATCTTCATTCAGTGTTTGAAAGTGCAAGAATTCTGATATTTATTATTTGATGCTCCAAATAATTGTAATTTCATGCAATTCGAGAAGCATTTTTTTTTTGAATGCAAATTTGCATAATTAGTATTAATGTTTCGTTGCCTCGATTTGTCTTTATTCAAATTTTCGATAAAATTACCCATTTATTACATTATGTCACAGAACAGAAAAAAACGAGACAAGAAAGTCAAACTTGAAAAAGAAAATTCAATTTAACATTAATTTTATTCATTGTGTGTATTTCTTTGCAAATAAGAATTCATGCTCAAATAATTTATCAAGGAAATTGTCTTATTTATTGAATCAAAAAATTTATTCAACATTTTTCTCGACCAAAACTGAATTTTAATCTTTTGCAGAAAATAGCATAAATCATGTCAAAGATTTTCGAATATTAGATTTATCTTAGCAGTACTGATTCATGCGCGAGCAATTTATCAAATCGCCTTACTTATTAAATTTGCAAAATTCATGCTAAATTTCTCGAATAAAATTGAATTTTAATCTTTTTGCATAAAAAAGCATAAATTGTGCAAAATATTTTCAAATACTAGAATTAATCGTTCTGAACGAAATATTTTAATATGCGATTGTTATTGTTCACAAATAGATTGAAAATTTTATCTTCGATATTTTATTGATCAAAAAAATCAAATTTAAACCTAATATTGTGAAATGAACAAAGCCATATCTTAGCATGAAATTTTTTTTATTTTTTTATTTATCGTTTTTCTGCAAAGTTTTGCTTATAAAGACTTCTTTTTGAATACGTTAATTTACCGTAAATACAAATTCCTATTCCATCTTTTACTTCTTAAAGGATTTAGTAGTTAATCTTATCTCATTTATTAGTTTTAGTTGGAAAACCTCTTTTTTTATTTTTCATTTTCGTTCTGTTTTTTATTTCACATTTATTTTTAATTTTAAGAGAAATTTTCAAAATTTGAATCATTCTTTCATACAAAAAAAAAATAGAAAAAATAAAAACGAATAAATCCGTAAAAATTCAAATTTGCAACTGTTTTTTATAAAAAACTAAACAAAAGTAATGAAATACAACAAATTTATTTAAAATAAATTCATTTATTATATTTGAAAACAAAAAGAAATGATTTTTTTCTCTTTAATTATTATATTTATTTATCTTTTTTAAATCAACTTTTTTTTTCTAATACTAATTTATAAGATTTCCTTCCCCTTTTTCTTTTGTTTTAAATTGACAATCTAATAGCCTGTTGATAGTTGATTAGAAATGACAACTAAAACTTTAGCAATAAATTTGTTATCAAACATGTTTACAATTATTTCCAACCAAAATATTCCATCTTTCCATTTTTGCATCGAAGAATTTCTAAATCCTAATCGAGTCTTTGTAGATTTTTGCTTTCTTTTATTATTCCGATTTATTCATAAATTAATACAAGAAATGGAAATGTTTATCTGGAAATTAGGAATATTTCGAGAAATTCCAATGAAAAGAGGATAATGTGTAAAGTTTTTATTACATTATTTAATCTCATCTTGAAATCATCGTTACTAGAAAGTTTCAGATTAATGACTTGTCTTAAAAGAGATAACCCATTAATTTCATGCTTGGCTAAATATTGCAGCTATAATTTACCGTCGTAAATGTTTACTCACAAAGTAGAAGTAAAACATTGAGTTTACTATAAGTAGTACAAATTTTTTTCTTGTCTTCTCAAAATATAATTTCTTTCTGCACATCTATTTCAAATACTTTCGGATTTTTTAATTATTTTTGTTTTCGAATTTATATTGCGAAATATTTGTTTAGAAATATTGAAATCGCAATTAATAATCGTTTGTCGGAAGTAATTTAACTCTTTGGAGACAATAATCTTTGATCATATGTAGTTATAGTTGAATATATATAAATTTAATATGGAAGCACTCAATTTTTTTTTTATATGTTTTTTGATCATTTAGAAAATAAAAATGAAAAAACTAAATCATTCATATCAAAAGACTACATGCAGATTCAAAATTTGCTTTTTCTTCTTTTCTTTGAATCGTTTAATTGTGATGAATTTTTATCGAACGATAGCAATTATTAGCATAAAAAATTTTTAAACAAAAAAAAAAAAATCAATTTCAAATTTTGATTAAAAATTAACAAAAATTTTCGAGGAAAAATTTTCAAAACTTGTCAGCTTTCTTGCATGCCGATCATTTTATTGCTTTCTGTGTTTGTAAAAATAAAAATAATTATTATTGGTGAGTATTTTCCAGAAATCTGAAAAACAAGTATTATTAAGTTTAAATATGACTACTTAAGATTCATTTTTTCCTCTAATAACTAACACTTGATGATTTTGAACAATTTTAAAGTGAATTTCGAGATTCTTTCAATAAAACTTTTTCAATCATTTATTCAAACGTATTTGGTCGCTTCTTCTATCAAATAATTTGTTTTTCAGACCTAATATTTAGATGCGATATTTTTACCGCCAACACTGTTTATCTTGGTCTAAATTGAAAAACTCGCTATAAAATTAGAAAATTAGTTGGAAAATTAAAAATAAATAGCAAATAAGAAGGAAATTAGATAATAACAAAGGATATGCAAATAATGCGGTGATCATTTGACAAAATTTCGAAAGATTTTATTCATTTAATTCTCGTTGATGTGGAATTTTTTTTTTTTTTTTTTTTTGTTAAATTTCTGAAATTAAAATGATAAATGAGTTAATCAGAATAAATAAAGCATTTCCATTTCCTGTTGTTTCTTTCATATTTCTGTAATTTATATATATTGAGCGCACTTAAGATATATTATATACCAATCAAGACTATTTGATAAGGATATCCGAATATCTGAATTGATTGATTGATCGTATTCAAGAAGTGAATCAATACTTTTCTATTTGAAACTTTAATGATATCCAGAAATGAAATAATTTAAAAAACCAAAAAAAAAAGATTGTCTGCATAAAAAAAGAAATTTGTTTCTTTCAAATTTTCAATTTTATATTTTCATTTAATCGAAAACTGTATTTTATTTGGAATCAAAAATAAAATAGGCATTTCCTTGAATGAAATATGGGGAACTATTGTGGCGTTTTGAATAAAGCAAACTTTTCGAATTTTCTTTTTTTCTTCGTTCCTCTCTTTCGTTTTTTTTCTTTTTTTGCAACATGCTTTTTTTATACAAAATGAATTTTGAAGTAGAAATTTTCTATTGCATTTAGTCTAATCATTTTAAGTTTATTTTCTTTTTTTTCTTTTTTACCTCATTCTCTTTTTGTTGCTTTTTCCTTCGTTTTCTTTTTTTCTCGTTAAAACTTGAAAATATGTACATACTGGAAATGTTTTACAGATAAAAATCTAGGAGAAGAAGAAAGCAAAGAAATTATTCATTCAAATTATTGTAAAAAAATAAAAGAAAACAATGTATTGTGAAAATGATCCGCCATTATTTGATGAAAATGTTTCAATTGCAATGCAAAATGCACTTCATCAATTTCAATCGTAAGTGATAACTGATAATTTGTAATTGTATTCATTTTAAAGTTTCTTTTCCTTATTTTTATTTACATTAAAGTAATTCTATTAATTATATAAGTTAAATTTATTAGATTGTGAGTTAGATTATCGAAATTTATTGTCGTATTATTGATAACTAAATAATTCGCTTAATTATTGATTTATTATTAAATTGGTTAATGAATATAAAAAAATTCATTCATCTTGATTAAGTAACAATTGCTAGTAGCTGAGAAACTGAATATCGAAAAAAAAAGAAAGACAAATATTTGCTTTTCCGGAAATATTCTTTTCCGGAAAACAATTATTAATAAACTTTTACAAGTAATTTTAATTTCAATATTTCAGGAGATATGATTTAGCTCATCCATATGTATGTCTTATCATTTGTCCACTGGGAATTCTCGCTAATATAATTCATATTTTGGTGCTAACCAGACCGAGTATGTTACGATCACCAGTTAATTGTGTACTTGTGGTTATTGCTATATGTGATATTATCACTATGAGCTCATATCTTTTGTATATTATCAAATTTAAATTTTTCATACAAATTTCAAAAATGGGCGTAAGGTAAGCGATCTAATTACCAATTCGATAATTTGTTTGATATTATTAAAACTTAATTTGAAATTTATTAATTTTTGCGAAACTCTAAGGAGTTGCACAAATAAATTTTCATTGCAATCTAAGCAAAAAAGACTTTTTTTTCATATATTTTTTTTTTTTTAATTTTTAAACCAAATTAAATTTTTGCGCACTTATGCATTTATTAAATGTATTTCGTATATTTTAGTAAACAAACTTTAATAAAAATTAAAGCAATTCTTAGTAATCAATGATAACATTACGCTTCTATTATTCATATAAATTTAATTATATTTTCGATTTAAATCATAGCAGTTGAAAAATTTCCTATTTCTTGTTTCCATTTCGATCTTTGGATTTTTTTTTTTCTTTTTTTTTGCTAGAAATATATTTATCGATTCGAGCAAAGAGAATTTGAACAAAAAAAACTTCAAAACGTTGAAAATATAATTTTTTTAAGAAAAAAAAGTTAGCAATTTAGGCTAAAAAAATTGAGAAATTAATAATAGTATGAATTCCGAAAGTTCATACAGATTTTCATTTTTTTTTTCAAAAATAATTATGAAAAATTCCAAGAAATTTTTCATAATTAAATTAACAGAATTTCATTAGTATTAATAACTTTTTTTTAAAGTTATACATGGGTAGTAATGCTTAAAATTCACGCTGTTGTAACGATAGCACTTCACGGAATAACGTTATATTGTTGCGTAACGTTGGCGATCATCCGATGGAACGCTTTGACACAATCCAGAAATTCTTTATTTAAACCTTCTACTTCATGGTTTGTTCCATAATTAATTAATTGCTTTAAATTTACCTATAAAGTTTAAATTGTACTAAAAATAACCTTTTTTAAATTTTTTCCTTACATTTTTTAAAATTTTATTACTTCAATTCTCCATACGATAATTTGATATATTTTAAAAATTCACTCATTCATAGTTTGCTTAGTAATAATAAAAAAATTATCCATGAAATTTAGATTACATTTAAAATTAACTTTTTTCTTGAATTCTTCTTCAGAAATTTTTTTTTTTAATTTCTTTTTTTTCTTTCAATCGTGTATACAATGGGAATTTTCGAAGCATTCAAGCTTGCTTAGTTTCGAAAATTTCAATAAAAGCTCTTTCTATTACATTTACTTGAAAAAAAAAAAAAGCCATGAGAAGTGGAAAAATGGAATGACAAACATTTGAATCGACATTTCATTGATTTAAAATCTGTGAAATTGTAATCAATTTAATTATTTTCAATAAAAAAGTCGAACGAATCGAAACATTTAAATAAGAACGACGAAAACATTAATAACAAATAATTTCAAATTGAATTTTATAAACAATTCGAATTATTATTGCTTTCCTATTTTTATCAATATTTCTCTCCTATTTTTAGCACTATTTTTTTTTCTATCTTTATCATTATCACTTTTCTATACTTATCAATATTTTTTCTTTTTTATTACTTTTTTTTTTATCCTTGACATGACATTATTACTTTTTGCTGATAATTAATGCTTATTAATTTGTGAATCTTCCTTTATCTCTTTATAATTTTATACCTTATCATACATTCTCAATATTCGTTATATGTATTTTCAAATATAATTTCTGATTTTGTTCAATACTATACTATTTCTAATTACTATAATAAATGCCTTTAATGTTGTGAATGATAAAATTAAACAAAAAGTTAAAAGTTGTAAAATTCTTTTAGAAATGCTTACCATTAAGAATAAATTTTTTGAATTGCCAAAATTTATTGAACGAAATTAATATTTAGGTGCATCTCAGGGATTATTGCAATAATTGTATCAATTATATGTATTCCCACATTTTTGGTGCATGAAATTAAAATTGTATGGTAAGTAATTAGCAAGAATAAATTTAAAAAATGATTAATATTAAAAATTTTGCTTTTTTTCCTGCAAAGTTTAAAAGAAAAAATATAGGAAAATCATAGAAATAATAAGATTTGCATTGCTTTGGAATAATTTGAACGTTACGTAAACGATTATTCAAGTGCTTAAGTAATTGATTTAGGGATTAAAAGGACTTTCATAGAAGTTGAAATTATGAAAAATATTCTGTTGAAGTGCATGAGCGAATAATTTATTAGACTAGAATCCTCTGTGATGTAACTGCATGCAATGCATGCCTAAAACAATTGTATCAGAAAAGATTCTGGCCCAATCAGATCGAATAATTTACTGGAGAAAATATTAGATTGAATAATTTGAAATCTTAAAATTTAGATTTCTTTCGCAAAAATCAACTATAAGACTAAGTTTGACTCTTTGATAATTGTTTTTGATATTAAGATAAGAGATATCGTACTAATGACTTTTTATCCTATTTCAATAAAAAAATTCAACTTGATTAATCTTTGCCTTCTTCAGGATCGATGATGAAGAAGTACTTTATACTATTGATATATCTGATTGGGCAATACGTGATAGTTGTAAATATTTTAAACTTAATTTATGGATTTTAGGTATTGCCTTGAAGGTTCGATTTTTTTTCACAAGAATATCTAATTCTTCGTTAGATTTTCCTTGAAATATCAGAAGGTTGAAGAATATATTGTCTTTTTAGAACAATAAAAAGAAATATTTGTGTAAATAATTTTGAACAAAATTATTGAGCAGTTAACTTTTACAAATATATATATATATTTTTTTTTAAGAGACACAAACAATTTATTTAATTATTACTATTAAATTAAATTTTAAAAAATTTAATTGGTAATTTCAGTGCATAATATTAGTGGAGAATGTTAAAAGGTCAAATATAAAAATAAATACATATGTTCATCATTTTTAGGCATTACCTTGTCTGTTCTTGTGCTATTTCACACTTTTATTAGTATTTCGATTGAGGGATAATTTGAAGAGAAGACAAAATTTACTTTCTCAAAAATATTATTTTTCTGATGGTACTATACGTAAAAAAAGTAGTTGTGTTTCGTCAAAAAGAAGTAAACGAAATTATGATCGAACGACACTTATACTTGTCGTCATGCTATCCGTCTTCTTGGTAAATTTTTCCATTTTCATTTGTCCATTATTGATTTAATTTATATGCTTTTACTAAATTTTAGCTTAAATAAATGGAGAAATAATTTGTTGAATTTCTGATATTTCAAAGATAAAAGTGAATTTTCTCTTTTTAAATCAAGATAATTTGATTTGCATTTAATTAATGATGTTCTTGCTTATAATTAATTGTAGGTGACGGAATTACCGCAAGGTGTATTAGCGATGTTAAACGCGTTACATACCAATGATATACATACTATTTTGTACAGTAATTTAGCAAATGTATTAGATTTATTATCATTAATCAATTGTTGCGTTGGTTTTATCACTTATTATTTTCTAAGCTCAAAGTACCGGCAAGCACTAATGATTGTGTTTGTTAATTCGTAAGTTTATCTTCTTTACTGATTTTTTTTTTTTTTTTTTTAAGAATTTCAAATTGTAATTTGGGAAAAACGAAAAATTGTTAGTAAAATTTACGTCAAACTGATTTTAAAAAAATGTCAAATAATGTTAAATTTTCTTATGGATGAATTTATAAAAGAGATATGAATTTTAAAATTGATTTTAACTCATTAGGTGTAATAATTTTTGACATATTATTTTAAAAAGAAAAAAAATTTGATAAAAAGGTACATTTTACTAAATCGAAATAATAAACTCTAAAAATTGCATATTACTAGCTTGCATTTAATTCTAAAAAAAATTAAGGAAATTAACTGGCAAAACATTTTCCCAACCAATCCGTAAAATTTTCAATGACCTTAAAATCTTGACTACTCAGGAAGAAGAAGTGGATTCAATGTGATTCAGTAATTCACGTGAATATTTGATCACTTAGAATCGAAGTGTTTTTGTCATTTGTAACAATTCAGGTGTATATATAAATTATTCGCACCTTTAAAATAAACTTTGAACTTTGAATTTATACTCTTTAAATTCGTAATTTCTAAAAATATTACAATATTAATGTTGTTATTCCTCATGAATGTATCATTAATGTGATTAATGAATTGTTTTTTACACAGTAATCATTAAGATAATGATTTATTAAATTTCATTTCTCAAGTCAAATTTAATAAATTTTATTTTGTGGTTGACCTATCTCAATATATTATATTATCTACTTCATCCAAATTACCATTTTTTTATCCACCTCTACTTGTTATTGATTGTATAATTAATTTGTACAACATATGATTTTAGTTTTTTTCTCACGAAATTTAATTTTAGAAGTGTCAAAAAATATTATAAATTTGATATGTTTATATAAAATGGAATTATTTATTTCACTAAAATTTTTGTATATAATTGAACTGTTGGCCATTTTTCCTAATTCATTTCCAATTATGATAGTAATGTAAATTACAGTAACAAACAATGAGAAATTGCCTCCATAATTAAAGGTCAATTTGATTCGTTTAAATATTATTGTTAAATAAGATTAATTATTCATAAATTTGCTGTAAAATTTTTTACTTACCACCATATTTCAGAATTTTATTCTGCTTTTGCAGAAAATTCGATAATATTTCATCGATGAGCGATCGATGGAATACATTGGTTGCTACGGGAAAAAATCAAATCGTTAAATTCATAAGTAGATAATATTATTGTAAATAATGAATTGAAAGATAGAGTTGTAATTATGGACTGCAAACTAATAAAGTTTCTTCTTAAAAATGCGAAATTAATTTCGTTTTTAAATGCAAATTTTAGGAAAAGTTTATTTCAAAAAATTAATTTTTGACAGCCAAATTTGCGTAAATATGCCATCAATGTAAAGTATATTTGGATAGAACTAATTAATTACTGAATATTAATTTCGTTCGATTAATGAAAAAATAACTTAAAGTACTGAAAAATAATTTATTTTAATGAAAAATAATTTATTTTAAAAGGAAGAGATGAATATATCATAATTTTAGATTGATTATTTTATAGAAAACTCGCTCCAATAAAATAAAATTTTTAAATTAGTGACATTTAGGTGCTAATGAGTTTTTTTCATTGCAATGGCAATTTATAATTAGCAGTAAATATAACGCCAAGAATAAATGGGTTCAAAAAAAGCTTCGTTGAAAATAATATCTTTAATATGAACAATACAGCAAAAGTTCTTTTTTTTTTCTTTAATTTTAATACTTTTTTAAATTTTCAAAAATTCAAAATTCTAGAAAAATTAAAATGATTTTCGAATATTAAATAGTAAAAATTTTGACTTTGATTTAATTATTTGGAACTTCCAAAATGTCTTGGATAAGTTTCAAAAATTTGTAGTAATTTCTGAATTTTAAAGAGTGATAATTTTGAGGGAATATTATGAATGGCTAAGTATATTGAAAATAGGCAATTTGAGTACAAAACGGATAAATTTAATTAGTGACTAGCACATATTAATAAATATATGTAAACAAGTAATGCTCAAATACGACAGAGCCAAGTTTATGCATATGAAAAGCATTTCCAACTTCTTTCTATATAAATCTATGTATATTTTTTTGCAGCCTTTTGTTCATTGAAATTTTGATTCATAAAAAATGACTAAATCTCCGGGATAATTATAATCAGAAAAAGGCAAAACACCAAATAACATTGAAATGTGCTAACCTTTTGGGCGATAAAAAATTTACAAGCTGATTTTCTTCAATTCATAATCACTTTTTGCAATAAAAATTTAATTTCATGAAGCCAAAAATCCAGCTGTTAATATCTTAAAATTTTATCTTCCGGAAAATTGGGTTTATTAGTTCAAATTACTGTGAAGAGCGTAAATTGCAACTCAAATTATCATGCATTTCAAAAAAGCTTATAATGCCGCGAAAATTACCAATGGTTAAACTAGCTAATAAAGTTATGTATATCAAAATAATTCAATTTAAATAACATTACTTTTGAGTTGTAACCTCAAATTTCAAAAAAAAAAAAAAAAAAAAAACGAATTAACTATCATTTTTTAATGCTCTTAAGATGACATATGGTGAAAAAATTAAATTAATCGCAGGATTTAAGCGTTTCTTCAGTATTTGCTACGTAATTCGTTTCCGATCATTTCAAAACAACCAATAGCAATACTTGTACAATTTGCTTAATGGTTTAATTGAATTTCAAATAGGCAATAATAGCTCGTGTCAATCAAATATTCATGAGTTGATATTTGAAGTGTAGCAAAGATGTTGTCAATAAGATCTTACCTAAAGCAACGGAACTTTTCCAATCTTCGCAACGAAACTTTTCCAATCTTCCAAGTACGAAGTAATAAAAATTTCAGAAATATTCTACATGAAGAGATATTGTGGAATTTTTATTGCTTCAAATTTGGAAGATTTAATAAAGTTTTCGTTAATTTTTACGAGCCTTCCAATATGCAGCAAAATATTATTTTTTAAAATGTAAGAAATTTTTCTTTTTTTATTCGAGCTTTTGTTTTTCGCTTAAATTTAATCTTATTTGTTTCAAATTTTCCTTAATAGTATAAACTTCACAAAAAGATTTCATATTAGTTACAATTATCAATTTGATCATAATTATGCGAAAAAGAAACAGCAATCTCATTTAATTATGTTTTTAAAATAAGTCAACTATTTTCTAACATTTCAAATTTAGTTAATTCTGGAATATTAAATATTCAAAGACATCGTTAGTACAAAAAAAATTATATATAAGAAAGATTATGAATACATTATAGGAAGCAGAAAATCCCGATGAATTTTGCAGCTCGTGTAATAGTGATTAAACAATCCGGAATCATATTACGGTAACTTACCATTTCATATTACGGTTGCAAAATAATGGTCAAAATTTTGAAATGTTACGATTGTTGCCTTTGATGCAATATAAGTGTAAATTATTTGATTTAACCGATAGATTGGATCTTTGAAAAGCTGCGAGAAAAAAAAAGAAAAAGATTGCATTCAAATTTGATTATTGATTGGGACAAAAATGAAAACTGCCATTAATATAAGTTCATTTCGCTTTTCATATTTAATCAATAATTCAAGAATGAATTCAAAATTAGGGCTTATGAAATGAAAAATTTAATTTTTTATAAATTAATTGTAACAGGAAGGATATAGTGAAATTTCATTTCATGATAACTTAAAATATTTTTATTCAACACTGCTTCATTCTTGGATAAACAAAATGACGAATTTCTTCGTCATTCTTCGAAAGTATGCATTTCTCCCATTCAATTAATAATAATCACAATGTACATTCTTGATTCTAAATTAAATTTCAATCATTTACTGTTCTAATCTCATCATTTTATAGGAATTTTTCCGTCCACATTACCGGATAATACCAACAAAAGAGAAAGAACAAGTATTGCGCAGAAAAATATACACGGGAAAATATTAACGATTGGTGATGGCGCAAATGACATACCAAATGACGTATGACGTACTACTGCGCCGATCTTAATATCTGTGTATACGATCAAGAACGAATACAGGTAGGTTAACTTTTTTTTTGAGTTTTTAGGAGAAGAAAGAAGGTATTGGAATAGATGATCAATATAGTGCGAAAGAAATTAGATCAATGACAAACAAGTAATAATTGCAAATAATTAAGTAGCAAAAATAAGCTACAAATTTAGAGAATGTACAGAGGAAAAGATGAATATAAAAGATAAATAAATTCATAAAATTTAGAAGAGAAAAAAAGTTAAATTAGTCCAATTTGGGAGAAATGAAAAACTTTAAATTTGCAAAAATTTAATTGGTAATTCGGACTAAAATTTGATCATTCAAAGGGAATGCATAAATAATTCAGAAGAATTTACTAATTAGACGACAATGATAACAGACTTCGCAACAACATAATTTAAATTTCCACCACCACTGTTTTTCATCGATGAATGCCGGTGTTATCACCGATCGAATAGTTCGGACAATCCTTTTTTTGCCCAGAAATGCGGTCCGTTATTTATTCGTTTAGTTGCAGATTGAATTTAATTTAATTAAGTGAATTGGACAAGAATGAATAAAATCTAAAGTTTTATATAGTTCACATTCAAATGGTCTAGCTCTTACCTTTTAATTTAAATGTTTAAAAAATATCAATCGTAATTAATGAAATTGAAATAGCATCTCGGATATTTTGATTTGAAGTATGTATATTGTAAATGAAAAGAACAAAGTTAATCAAATTCATTAACATTTGTCATAGATTTATGAAATAGTTAATTATTTGTCCTATCATTTTCCTTTATCGTGGTAAATTAAATTAAAATAAGGAATTATTGTTGCAATCATTTGTGTTTATCAATCTTTCGATGATTTTAGCAGTAGCTTGTCTAAATGGATCCAAGCTATATAATGTTATATTCAATCATTTTTACAGGATGTTAATTATTTATTTATTTATAGAATAATTATTTAAATTCAGCCATTAATTTTTGGAATTTATGATCAGATAGCTAAACGATAATATCTTTAAGAAAAACCGACATTCTATAGTGTTTGTCGAGTCGACAGGATGTCACATTTTAATTAGGGAATGGTTTGAAATGAGGATTTTATCGAAGAAATTGAACTTTCATTTAGAGAATTGCATCAATATTTTAAATTTAAATAAATAAAATTGCAAATGTTCTCTGTTACAAATGATATATCTCCGGAAGTTCTCCACCGATTGTTTTCAAATTTTGACACACCCTTGTATTGCAATAGTCATCCTTTTTTATATAGACATACTTATTTTTTTTCACGTCTCACGTCTCACGTCCGTGACAATTAAAAGTAAGTAATAAGGCGGAGATTACTAACTCCGCCTTCTTTTTTCTCTCATTCTCTCTCCACCCTCTCTCTCTCTCTCTCTATTGCTATGCTTATTACATTACACGGATTTATCCAAGGAAAAAAGGGAAAAAATGATAAAAAGAATAAAATGCTTTCTAATATGGCAGATAAATATAAAAATTTTTGCATTTATAACTAACCTGAAAAAAATTTTAAATATTTAAGTTTTGAATTTGAAATTCTTTTTATTTTAATAAAAATTAGCTTAATTTGTTTGAAAAAAAAAAGGCATCAATTTAACGTGAAGAAATTTTATTACCAATTAATCTTCTCCGACTTAATTTTGATTTAACTTAATTTGATATAAATTTAGTGTTAAAATATTAACTCATAACTTTCTTCTTTTTTCCATAGATTAAATATTCAAATCCATCAACACCTAGGAATTATTGGCGACTTATAATTTGATATAAATGATACTAATTCTTTCGTTTTGATTTTATTCATATTATACCTTTATTCGTTTATTTTTATCGACCTATTATCTATATTATTATATAAATCTATATAAATAAAAATGTAAATGTCCGCTGTGAGCAATGATGAATCTCTAGAAGTTCTCCACTGATCGCTTTCAAATTTTGATACAACCTGGCATTCGAATAGATTTATATAAACATATTTACTTTTTTTCACGTGTCACGTCCGTGACAATTAAAAGTAGGTGAGGAAGCGGAGTTTATTGACTCCGCCTCGCAATGCGCTTTCATGAACGGACAGAATATATTTACCATGCCTATTCTGCATTGACCACAGTAATTCCCCCAACATTTCAAATTCTTCATCGATTGATTTGAAATTTTCATACCGCGTCGCATTCGAATGGGCGCGTGTTTTCAAATAAATAAGGCGAGTAATTTAAGCTTTTCGTTTGATTTTTGCTTTATGAGGGGTGTAATTTGTTTACTTTTTTTTGTGGGAAATGTACTTGCGTCAGAAATGTCGAGATCATGACAGTGTATAATGAAATATTTCCTTCAAGTAATTTGTAAACTATCTCTTCCAATATTAGGCTAATATTACTACTAATATTATGTCGTGTCTTGGATTGCCTCTTTGTCATGTTCAGTATTCATTTTGACACAACGTTTCAAATGCTAACCCACTGATTTGAAATTTTGACACAACGTTACATTGGAATAGACACTTTGTTTTTGTATAGATACATTTACTTTTTTTACCTGTCACACGTGTGACAAATAAAAGTAAATGAACGGACTGAATCTATCATTCACGCTTACTTTATACAAAGTAGACGTGATCTTCAGTATGCAACGCTCAGTAGGCTCGGTAAAGTATGCGCGTAAGATAAAAATCAAAATTCAAAGAAACTTGAACAGAACAATCCATCAATATATCTAAAATTTTGAATTAATATAAATAAGACGCATGTTTAAGAATTTTCGGAGGTTTAAAATTTCTGAACAAACGAACATTGACATTTCTTTTTATATAGATTAACTGGAGTCGGAACGCGAAGCATGGCCGGCTCCTATAGACTAGCTGAATCGGCCACTTGGAGCATGGCCGGGTCCAGCTAATAAATAAATATAAATATATTTGTGTTCGAATTAAATTGAAATTTTGATCAAAACAAAACAAATTTATCGGAAATTTGTGATTAAGGAACATTACTGCTGTTGGATGTATTGCCAAACATTTACAAAATTTATCAATTTTCGCTAGCGTCTACTGAACACGTCTGTTAGAATTTTGATCATCTTAGATTCATTTATTTTATTTAAATTCTTTCAAATTATTTCAAATAAGTTTAATCAAGCTAATTAATCGAAAAATCAAACTTGAATTGTTCTAAACTTTAACATTTATTTCTAAGCCATATCATGCTATCATTTTTGGATAAATATATTGGATGCATTTCAGCAGAATCTGTTAAATACATTTAATTTTTTCAAAAATTTGATCTATGTGAGCCAGAGCTGTAAAACTATGTACTATGACATTTACTGCCTAGTCAAATATCTCAAATTTTCAAGTTCTAATGAGTTATTGGAGATTTTAAAGAAGTTAGTGATAATTCAAAAATTTTCATATTTTCTAATACTTATTTTTTCAAATATTATCCTTGTTAAATTTAAAAATTAGGAAACTTTTTTCTTCTTTTTTTTTCAAACTTATTGGGATATGACAACATCTTTTCTTTAAATTTATCGTTGATGCGATACGTTTTAGTTGTTGAAGTACGTGTTGGGTAAGCAGAATGACTTTTGTTTTTGATTTTATGTTCTTAACATTTGAGCAGATTTTGGATTTATAAGACGAAACATTGAATTTAATTTCAGTCAATACTGATAGTTTCAGTACATGTATTGCTCTCCACTTCTTATCTTTTTTTTTTATAACAGATTGATTATCATCATAGTGGCACTTTTCAATTCATCGGGTGATGTTTTAATCGAGCTTTACTGTTAATTTTTGGGTTGCTCCGATACTGATAGTATCTATTGTTATCTTCTCTGGGCTAGTGAAGTTTTTGTTGAAAAAATGTTCTCCAAAAGAAATGAAAGGACGAGTTGATTGTTGAAATGAAGCTATTTGACATTGATTAACAGCAAATTTAAATTAAATAAAGTAAGCGTATTCTATATTCTTTAATTATACAGAAACTCATTTTGATAAAAATAATTATAGGACAATTTTAGGCTTTTTGTGCGACTAATAAGAAACAATTATTCCTATCTGAAGTGATCAGCGAATTGTTAAGAAGGCAAAATAAAAACTTTGCCAATTATTGATTATTGTTATCATCACAATCTTCAAAATTTAGATGTATGACTGGCTATCTTCCATATTTTTGGTGTTTGAAAACTAACATATTTGTTCTTAGGAACTCATCAATTTAGGGATATTATGTCAAATTGAAGTATGACCTCATTCTTTTTTGCAGGAAATAAAAAACAACAAAAAAACAGCTATAAGATCAGCAATTTTCTAATGAAAGCTAAATTGATATCAATAAATGTTAATTATTTCTAACAGAGAGCCATTTGATCATTTCAAACTTTCAATCGAGTTTGCATGTATTATGGATAAAATAACAACAAAATAAAATTTATTTTAACAAAGTATTTTTCAACCAATAACATAGTTTAGAATTCAAAGTTAACACAACAAATACAACAATAATATATTGAAAACATTATTAACACTGTTATTATAATTATTATTACTATTATTATTATTATTATCACTACTGTTACTTTTGTCATTATTATTATTGTTGTTATAACTGGGAAAATTCGAAAACCTTATGAAATCAATCGTAATTAGAAAAGATAGTGTAATTTTTAACAAAGAAGAAATGAATCTTTCAGCGTATTATATGAAGCAATAATCGATAACTTACATTTTTGATAGCCTTTACTTTGAAAATTAATATTGACATTCATTCCTTTTGAATTCACTTAATTTACTTTAATTTTATTGTTCTGTTGTTATTCTTTCTCTGCTCAATATTGTATTTATCGAGATTTTTATAGATTATTTCTTGCAATTTATCATCTGTTGCTATCACATAAAATATCATTTATTAGCTAAACCGACTACGTCTCGAGTGAGCTGCTCAGTTAGTCTATATTCTCTGTTAATAAAAATGTAAATGTTCATTTGTTTATAATTTTAAATCTTCGAAAGTTCTTAAACACGCTTCTTATCTACATAAAAACATGCGCCTATTCGAATGCAACGTTCTTTGAAAATTTCAAATCAATCGGTGAAAAAGTTGAAACATTATGTAGAAATAAACAATGAACATTTGCATTTTTTATTTATACAGATGTATGCATGTTTTTGCATAATATTTGCCTCATAATTTTCCTTTAATTTTGTTCGTTTGCTCGTATTACTTCGTAATAAGAATAAGATCACGAGAAATAAAAGTAAAATCACCGAAAAATAAAATATCGAAGGAAAATGAACGAAGGAAATATTTCGAAAAAATGAATTCGATTGTTGCATAAAATATAAATAACCTGGCGTAATTGGAAAGAGTAAATATCGTTTTAGTCAAATTTATTGAATCAATCATATAAGTGTGAGTAGTAGAATATGAATTAACTCCTACATGAAAGCTATACTGAACAAACATAATTACCTTGAAATCAATTTTAAAAATTTAACTTCAAAATGTTCTATCATAGTTGAGAAAAAAAAATTAAATTTAAAAGCATATAAATTCATTGAATCATCTCTAATTTATCTCTTTTTGTTTTTTAATTTATGAACAAAAAATTGGAATGAAGAATCGAATTGCTTAGTAACGATAAAACAATGCCATTTTCCGACTAGAAACTTTAGAATATATGATTGTTGCTATAGCAACTGATATAGATACTAGTGATAATCCTGAAAGAATCCACATACTTAACAATGGTATGCATATGCCTTCTTCACGACGATCGTTTAGTAAACTTGGTTTTGCCATTGGTTCCGGTAAATCTAGAAAAAAATTCGAAAATTCAATTAATTTTAACTAATTGATAATCAATGATTAGTTAAAATGAAAACAATTACGACGGATTAGTAGGTAAAATCTTACATTTTACCTTCTTACCCGTCGTAAATTATCCTCATTTTAATCACTCATTAATTGAGTAATAATTATGTGCCAACATATTGATACTTTTATCTTTCTCTTTAGTTCGCCTTTTCTTTTCCTCTTTTCAATTCTCTGAGAATTTTCAAAAAAAAAAAAAAAATCGGCTATGGTAACGAAAAGCAATTATTAAATTTTTGTATAAACTAAACAAATGAAGTAAATAAATTTCCGATTTCGGAATTTTTGTTATTTCTGAAAATTTAATTTATGTCCCCGATGAAATGATACTTACCAAAGCCTTCATCGAGAATTTTCAATTGTGGTGTTGCTACATCTAAGTCGACGATATTGTAATTATTTTCAGGAACTGTCCGTCGATCCCTTGTTGAATTTGATTCTCTGACAATTTCTATTCCAGAAGTTGCTGTGGCTATTGTTTTTATTGTCGTTGTTGTTATTGTTGTTGTTTCTGAGGTCTTAGGCGAACTTCTAATATCAGTCAAAATAATGTCAGCAATAGTTGTGCTTTGGTCATTTGTTGCACTTAAACTTAACAAATTTTCATTTTCACCCGAACCTATAAAAAAAATCTTTCACAAAATTTTTAAAAAATTTTAGGAATTTTGAGTGGTATTACTATAATTTCCAGTAGCGGCAAAAAAAAACAAACTTATCCCTAGATGATCCAAAAGATATGTTGAAAAAAAAAATTATAAAATTCCTTAAAAGCAAAATAGAATAGAATAAAGTTTTCCAAAATTCATTATTTTTTCAAATATGCAGTTTTATTTTTCACTGTTCAGCAATGTTTACTCAAAACCAGAATACTAAATTGTTAACTAAAGTTGCTGAGAAAATACGATTTCCATGTTAAGTTCAAGCAAAAAAAGTGAGTAAATAAATAAATAATAAAAGTAAATTTTGTTAAAAAAAATGATCAAACATTTAATTAAATAGCAAAAATGAGAAACAAATAACAAAAAGAAACAATTGACCTTCTATTTCATGAATAAATCCCGCATTATTAACATCTGGTTCTTCATGATATCTCGAAAATTTGTATTGCGTCGGGATTTCATTTACGAAAATCTGCGAAGATTTTGCGATGGATCCATTAATTAGTTTGATAGTAGTGATGACACGATCGGTAGATGTTGAAGTAGTTGGCGAAGTTTGAAACTCAGATGAATCCTTCCTGAATGATGGCGAAACCGGAATGTTCGGTGGAGCGGTATGTACGATTCGAACGGTATTTGATGTAGCCAACGGACCAGTTGTTGTATACAAAAGTTGATCATTTCGTAATTCATCTTCGATATGTTTCGCATCGTCTTGCGAATTTCTGGTGACGATGATTTCCTCATTACAACGCGGTGGCTATAAAAGTTGCTTTCTTTCTTTTCTTTTTTTTTTTTTGAACTTGGAATAAAATCGGAAATAATCAGTGATAAGATGGAATAATCAATAATAAACAATAAAGCATAAGTAATGAATGGCAAATAATAAATAACTTATTAGAAGTATAAATGAAATGAAATTAATGCAAAAATAGCAAAATTAATGAAAAATTCATTTAAACTTTACACAAATATTCGGATTGTGAGAGTTTGAAATATTCAATTAAATGATTATGAACTTATTAAAATCAATTTTGCAAAAAAATTTCGAATTTTCAGGAAAGACAAAGAGAGAGAAAAAATTTAAATATTTTAAAGTACCGTCACATTAGCACAGTAATCGCCTTTCTTGAAACATAATTTGATTTGACAACTGAAATAAATTGATTCTCGATCCGGAAGATTCACAACACTTGCTCCCTGAAAAGAAAAAGAAAAAGTTGGGAGAATTTGAAATTACCGCTGTGACAGACATTGAAAGAGGAAACATTGTAATCGATCCATGCAAAATTGGAAATGGAATACTATATTCAGTACTTTATTAATTAATTCGAAAAAAAAAAACTGAGCATGAAAACATAGCCATTCAACTAACCGCAAAGCTACGAGTAAGTTCATTGGAGTATGTTAATTGCGGAAGGATAAAATCATCTGTTGAACATCTGCAAAATATATGTGTTAACTTAGAATTATTAAACTACCAAAAAAATCAATTTACTCCTATATAATTTCAAATTAATTGGAATTCAAACGTCGATTTTAATCTAAATACTGGACATTAATATATTTTGACTTTTTTTTTGGCAAAAAATTGGAAATAAATTCAAACAACTTGTAGTAATTTCAATAATATTTTGATTTGATGAATAAAATTTACGAACATTTCGATGGATCCAAATTAAATGATCAAAAATTTAATCACTAACCCATTTTCATTGATAACTTGGTGTTCTCCACCCTGTCCATCCAAAATGTAACAACTATGAATGAGCATTGCGTAAACATCTGACGGACAATCCCAAACGTGAAATACCACGTCGCCGACGCGGCCATAGCGCAATACTGGACCATTTGGGGAATCTCGATGTAGCGTATAGGAGCATTGAGGCATCGCATGACCTGATTCCAACATTGATGTTGTCAAATCGCTAAAACAAACAAAAAAAAAGTGTCGAAAATAATTTCATCGAAAAAAGTTGTAATTTTAAAAATTTAACTTTAAATTTTTATCTGTGAAAAAAATTAACAATAGAAGAATAAGCTGTAAAAATTTCTTGCAACTCATTTCTTTTTCCTTTTTTTTTTTTTTTTTTTTTAATTTCATATTAATTTTGAACAATATCGAGAAAAATTAAATTAAAAAAAAAAATTTGTTGTGAGAAATATTTGATGATAAACGAAAAATGTAAATTGTGAGAATAATTATTATAATTTGTTCATATGAAATGATAATTAAATCATTTTTGCTTTTCAGAAGAAAATAAAAAAATTATTTGTCAATGACAAAAAAATAATTAATGTTACAGAAATCTTTTTTTTTTCAAAATGAAATGTAATTTTTTTTCTCAACTATGAAATATAAGTTTTGACATTTAAAAAAATTATTTTTTTTATCTTAATAATAAAATGAAGCAAAACATTGGTGTTCAACTGTTGTACATTTTGTATAATCTTTCGATTCACCTTAATTAGAAAAATGATAAATTAGATGATGTGTTTCTTCTTCTCTAGCTTGAAAATTTCGAATATACAAGTTATTGAAATTATTTAAATTTAATTTTATACTTCTTCCAATAAACAATCACTTCTGTGATTTAGTGAAAAATGTTTCATAAAATGAATTTTCAAGTTTTATCTTACTTTAGAATTTATAAAATTTATTCAAATAAAATTTACTTCCTATTTAGAAGTTCCGAAGAAGTTATTGCCAATTTAATTTATCCAGTTTTTTTATTCTTTCTTCAATCTCGTTATGGCAATCATTTTAGCGTTCCCCGTAGAAGTGACGTGCTTATTTTTTGAGATAATTTTAAAACAACCTCAAATCTAGACCTTTTACAAATCAATATTTGTCAATACTATCTTCATTTTCTCTAAACTCAAATAGAAATGATCAATTGGCTAATTTTTTGAGAAAATTAGTTGCAGTTAAAATTTTTTGGAAATTCATTATGAATAAACTTTCTACCTATTTTGCTGCTACTTTTTTTAATTTCAAATTTTATAAATAATAAATGAAATATATGAACTTGTGATGATTCTTCTGAAAATTTCGGATTTTTTTGCCGGATAATTTAATACATACCTGACTTGTAGTTCAGCATCAACTTCCTTGTTCTCTTCCAAGTAGAAACATCGTACATTATAAGCTCGATCAACTTTTGTAATAAATAGCTGCAAACTTTTTTCATTGCAACAGAAAACATCTTTTATCATTCCTTATCAATCGTCGAATCTTTAATTTTGATTTTTTCAATTTTTTCAATTAAATTTTAAAATTTACCGGATGAAGTTGTACAATAACTGTGAATGAATAAGCCATTCCACGTGGATTTATCTGTAAATAAAAATTAATTTTTGAATGATATGATATTACATGGTGATAATAAATGCCAATTTTGATTATTAATTGTTAAAATTTCTCAAAAAAGTTGTTAATTATTTGCTTACTTCACGTTTCCTATTAACATTACAGTGCTCGAAACGAAAGGTCGCATGATTGGTTTGCTTGAAGTGACAACCATCCTTGTGAAAATGACCTTTGACAAAGATATATGATGGCATCTGGGATGCTGTTCGTACATGTACTGCTATGGTACCTTGTCCACATTCTATTTCTGGTTGATCTGAAATTGATTTTGAATATTTCCACTTCTTTTATCAAATTTTTTCCATAAAGAAATGATAAATGTTAAAAATTTTAAGAATTCTATTTTTCAAGTTTTATTTGGCCAACTTATTTTCCAATAAAATTTAAATTTACGTTTAATTTATAAATCAAATTCTTCCTATTTCTTGGTTCTCAATTTATTTCCAATTAATCTGAAATTAATTTCGGATTCTTCCATTTTTTTCATCAAATTTTTTCCATAAAAAATCAGATACAATTTATTTTTATGAGTAATATTTTTCAACTTCCATCTAAGTTTCCATTAGAATTTAGTTCAGTTTTTATTAAAATTTAAATTCAAAAATAATTTATGGCTAAATTTTCCTCGCATTAATATTTCTTTCTAAATTTTGCAATTCTATTTTAAAAAAAAAAAGACTTTAATAGTTTAGTAATTGAACGAATTATTGAAAACTTACAATTATTTCATGAAAATTAATTTATTTTTTAAATTTTCTGAAATTTTTTGATTCATTTTTTGTGGAGAAGTTGAATTCTTTCAAATTTAAAATATTGATCGCCTATTGTTTTAAAACTAATTTGACAAAGAGGACTTTTTGCTGCTACACATAGCAGCCCCATTGGCGCAGTCGGTTAGCGCGTCGTACTTATAAGTGAACTGAGAGATGCGAAGGTCGGCAGTTCGAGCCTGCCATGGGGCAAACCTGTCTTTTGCAAAATTATAGCCTCTTCATCATATAAGAGGATTTTTTTTTTTTTTAGTTCTATTGAAAATTTAAAGAATGTATAATCGTTTCATTTTGAACTTTTTGAAAAACAAACAATTAAAGAAAACCCAAGGTCAACCATTAAAATTTTAATAGTTTCTATAAAACTGATTAAAATAATTCTTGCGGTAGATCCCATCAATAGACGAAATATTTATTTCCATAGTTCAGATCGAATTACAAATTGAAGTAATTTAAATTCTTATATTTATTTAATGACAATAGATTAATTATCTAAATTGTCAAAAGATTCCTCATGAATGTTTCTGTTTTTGGAATTTATGCCACAGTTGAGCGATTAAAAATTAACGATAATTTAAAAAAGTGAAATTTGAATTTAAAATTCTAATTTGTCATTTCAGTTGCTCTTATATGTTTTCTTTTTAGTTATAGAATACATATAAAAACCAAAATTGTTTTTTTTTTTTGCAAAAAAAATTTACACCCAATGTTATAATTTTTATTCGGTAATTCATTAAAAAAAAAATTTCTTACGTTTTATTCAAATTTTAAATTTAGAAAAAAAAAATACACAAATAGTTTTTTTTTTATTTGTGGCGGCAAAATGAATTTCCGTTCGATAAGAATTGCTTTTAAATTGAAATACAACAATGACAAAGGTCATCAAAAACGATCATTTCGAAATGATCGTTTTCGTTTTTGAAATCGAAACGATCAGACTTAATGAGCTATGAAGTTGACAACCTTCAATTGTATTATTGAACACTGAAGTTGTTGCTCGTACATTCGTAACAATATATGATATGATTATCGATGCAAACAATGCCGTTAACATTTCTAAAATTCAAATTTTCTTTCTTTTTTTTTTTGTACCATCAATGACAAATTTTCGTTTTTTTTTTAAATAACAAATAATTTGATGATTTATTGAATTAATTAATCAAACTGCGATACTAATTGTTAAGTTTTTTAAATATTCAAATCAAAATATTGAAATTTAAAATGAAAATTGAAAAATTGTAATTTTAGTAAATGCAAATGAAATGAAATTGATGTATGAATCTTTAATTGTTTATATTTAAAAAATTCGCCAGTCATATTGCTTCAAAATGTAAATATTTTAATATTATTTGTTTCGAATACTTCATTACAGTAGGAAAAAAGTAATTTGAGTTTAGAAAATTGAGATATGATAATAAAATTATCTTAGTATTGATTCTGATGATTAGTTTTTTTTTTCTTTTTTCTTTTTACAAATTATCCGAACATCTTTATGATATTTCTTTAAATTTTTTTGCAATATTTTCATTTAAATATTCGATAATTAAATTTATCAAAACTCGGCAAAATACTTGTAATAGGCGAAACATTTCTAAAGAAATGATAAAAATAAGAACAAAATAAACTCGCAAGGGTTTTATTTTTTCACTAGAAGAATAGAAAGATGTGAAAAAAAAAAAGCACTAAATTATTTTAAAATAAATAAATTTCGAAATAATAGTACTGCTAAATATATTTTAAAGAGTTTTAAATTAGTGGAAAAATATAAAAAAAATATTCAGTGATACTGATAGATATTTCATCCCTTTAGCGATAAATCTATCAGTTCAAAATCTTTGATATTCTTGTTTATCAGAATATCAAATTTTCTTATTTACAATTTCCTACTTCTTTTATCTCTTTTCAAGGGATAAATTACCTTCCCTCCTCTTTGTTGTGAATGAATATAATGATTGTTTTACAAATTTTTAAATGAAAAACAAAAAAAAGAAACAAAAAGATCCCTGAAATTCCGCTTCATCTTATTATCTTTCGACATATTTTACTTAAATTAAATTAATTAACGAATGTATAAGACTGTTTACACTTTGCTTAATGCATGATGTCAATCTGATATCATCACTATAAAACATTTTTTTTTTCTTAACTTATTTCATGTTTACTATGCTTACGCTTATTTTTGAACATATTAATTTGCTTTTTCATTTTACTTTCAGTGTGATGGCAAACATTTATGTTATCAAAATATAAGAAAGTTTAAACAATTGCTAAATATTCATTATTCATCATTTTCTATTATTTCAAGTATTTGAATATTCGAGTAGAAAATATCCAAAATTATAAGAGTGTGTAACTGAAAATATAGGATGATTGAAAATTAAGCTGAAAAATTACTTGTGATTTGTCTGTTTGTTATGAGCCAAATGTAAAAAAAATGTAATAATTGAGAAGAGGTTGCATTAAAATAGAATTAGAAAAATGAAATTCGAGAATACTTTCAAAAAATGAATTGAATTTATCGGATACTATCATACCTAAAACTATTGATAAGATAAGGATGGACAATTCTGGCTGATATGATTTATTAGAATTGAGAAATAAAGTTTATACATTTGTGAATATGAGAATAGTTATAAATCAAAAAAGGACGAGAATTTAAAAAATTTTTTTGGTTAAAATTAGTTTCAATTTGAGCTGATTTCTGAAAAGGTATATCTACTCCAACCTTTTTGTCCTTTTCTTTTTGCTCTTAAAAATTGGAAACAAATTTGCAACCTTGTACCACTTTAAATGTAATTTTTGATTGTATTATATGAATGAAAGGAATCAATGTTAGAAAAAGGAATGAAATATGAAAGAATGAAATGAAAGAAATTAATTGAGCAAAATGAAAATTTGATAATTTATGAAATTAGAAAGATTTAAAAGAAATTAGTGATTTATGCAAAATTGTTTTATTAATTATAAGACTAAAATTGTTTGTATTATCATAGTATTAGGAAAATACTCTCAAGACGTTTATTAAAATTAAAATTACAATGTGAAATCTGATACTTGTTTAGTCAATGATTTGAACTTAAACCAAAAATATATACTATTACACTATTAATCCACTATTAATCGAATGTCCAATGAAATAATAGTTCAAAATTTGAATTTTATAACTGGAATTAGTATTCATCGATTAGAAATGAAAAATAAAAGTTTGAAAAACTTTCTAAAATCCAAATTTTTTCGATAATACTAGAATGTTGCTTTGGATCCAACATATGTTTTGTTTAAAAAAATGTACATTCAAAAACAAATTAGCAAATTAGATTTAAAATATAAATATATGCTGCTTAATTATTAATTACCGAATTTGAGAATTAAACTTTTGAAAAGTTCAAATTTCAATGTAGCAAATTTAAAATTGGCTCTTTAACAAAAGGAAAATAATTTAAATTCAACCAGTCGAAGTGATTATTAAAATCGAAATATGCCCAACAAGAATGATGCAATACGATTAATTTCATGAGGAATTCTGAGACATTTCACAAATATAATAATATGTGTCAATGAAAGGTGAAAACGATGATATGGGATAGAAAAAAGTAATGTCATCATTTATTTCCATTCATAGAAATGATTAATTATGAAAAATTTCACTTCCGCCCAATATTATATCATTCTATCAATCGTCTTCCTCTTATTTCTCAATGAGAAAGTTCAAAATAATTCAAAAAGAATTTCTACCTTCTAATTCAAATGTTTATTTTAGAATTACAACAAGTAATTGCATAGAAGAATTAAAAAGAAAAAATGATAATTCTGGCATAAAAATACTTCAAAAATTCATCTAAATATTATTAGGAAAGTGTTACATCTCGAAGGTCATATCCATTATTTTTAGAGTCTAAATGTCATCTTATCGTATGAGATGCAAAGGTAACAGTTTGACCTCTTACTATCGAAACTTGACATTTTTTCATAGGAATTATTCATTTTTATGTTCACGAAAATGAGTCATCTCATAGTGGACTTAGATGAGAAGGAGATATTCAAAAATATGATGGGCAATGGTCATCAAGGTTGAAGGTCGAGTGACAAATAGATGTTTGTCCGAATGTGAAAAATTTTATGAGTACTTTTTATTGTTTTCCAGTGGTTGAATATTAAAAAGATCGAGAAGAGTACTTTTGTTACTTCTAATTTAGAATGTTAATAGATGACCTAGAAGGGTACTTTAACCTTTTAGGTACTTTAACCTTCTATAAACAAAAGCTAAACTTATTGAATGGAAAAGGACAAAGTTTGAAATTGGTTTGAGATGATCGAACAAATGATAGAAGGCGGGGGAGCAATTAATGAGTTTTTGTTAAGGTTGCTGATAAAAAACCCCGCACAATTAACCTTCAGATAAATGTCTTAATGAGGGACAATAAAATATGAATATATCTTATAATAAAAGAGCTTTTGATATTATCATCTGTTAATTAATTATTGCTAAACAGCAGTCGAAATATTGGCAAAATAAGATGTATTGAAGGAGTTCGATGTAGCATAGGTATAAAACGGTTATACTAATTTTTCGATCACTGATATTTGATCTTATTAGGTGCCAACCTTCATGACATTTGACCCTAATTAAGCGAAAAATTGAGCTAATTAAAATCAACAAGACAAAATTATTTTCTTATTTTTACAATCTGCAGAATAAAATCTCAAGTAAATATTGTAATGGATTGATGAGAATGATATTAACATAAAATCAGTTACCTTAGTTGGAAATCCAAAGATGATAATTGAAATTAAATGAAAGTATCATTTTCAGGATTTCAACAACAAATCCAGTAATCTTAACCAAATTTTCAAGCAAATTGTCTCAATAAAAACATGACTTTGCTTTAATTGTCAGTATTTCATAATAATTAAAATTGTGATTTAATTTAAGATTAGATAAAAAAAAATATAATCTAATTTAAATGCTTTAATCAAAACGAAATTAAAAAATATAAAACAATTGCTGGAGATAATCTATTCCTAAATGATATTATTAGTGTGATTTTATTTCGAAAATTTTAAAATTTTACTATTTCACTTCTCTTTACTTTAATTTTTCTCTTCAATTCCATCATGATCCCATACTATCCCTAAAATTTCAAATTTTTAAACTTTTTAAAGTCTTGTTTTATAATTCAATGAAAAAAAAAAATTTCCTAATACTTGTTAGGTATTAATTGTTTGATATTATTAATGCTTAATAATAGTGATAATGTATGGTAAGAATTGATAATTGAACTATGCATAGATCGATCGGAAGAGAATTGGATTCTTTTGGAAGGATTCAATTTAAATAAATTTGAATTGTCAAATTCTGCAAAAATACAAATTTTTAATAAAATAATTTCATTATTTGCCGCTTACTTATTATGAAAAAAAATTCTTTTCTTTTCAAATTTTCTAAAAAAAAAGAAAAAAAAATTAACTTTTGTGAGAAGAATTCGTATGTCACTAAAAAGAAAGACATTTCTTTTCAAAGTCAGCGATGCACAAATGATCAACCGACCGATCATCGGAGAGTTAACCTTCGTTGTAGCACTTTGCTGAACATAAATTTCTCTCATACTCCTTCAAAATATCATTCATGAGAAGTTACTAATAATCTATTCTGCTCATCAATCTAGTCATTGTGAAATTTTTGAAATAAAACTTTCTGATTCATAACAGATAATTCGTTTTCATGCAGAAATTCTCTCCCAATAGTGAAAATAACAAAAATGAACTTCCAGCAAGGTAATTAATTATATTATCAATAAAGATAAATTAATGAAAATCAGTTTTTAGGACGAAAAAGTTTTCGATATAATTCGAATAAATTGAGCTTAGAAAAAGATGATGAAATTAGACGATAAATTATAATCGAATTTTACTGAATTTTCCTACAAAAATGAACAGAGAGAGAGAGAGAAACGAGGAAAGAGCAATTTTTTTTCGAAAATGAAAATATTCTCGAAAATTTCAACAATTTCAGCATAATGGTTGAGTTGGATAGTTTTGGATGAATGAAATATTTGTCAAATTTATTGCCATTCGCCAAAATATGTACGAAAGATCAGCGAGAGAAGAAAGGGACAAAAGTAATACACAAACAAACCACAGAATATCGATAATGACCATGATCGGGATTGTTCCGACCCGATGAAGGGGTTCATGATCGAAGGTCTACTTCAGAAGGACAAGATGAAGGAGGAGGAAGAGGAGGAGAAGAAGAACAGTCTTGAGGCTTACAATAGATTCTTCATCTAATTATTATCATACGAATCAATTTCTTCCTCCTAATGGTTTATGCGACACAAGCGCCATCACACCTTTCATCACACATCTTCGATTCTCTCAAAAAGTAAAAGTCTCGTAAATTGGCATTCTGAATTTGAATAATTGATGCCATCAATTTGTTTAGCAAAAAATTGAATTTTTAAAAGAAAGGACTTGAAATGAAAGAATATTTGAATTAAATGAAAAAGAATTTTGAATGAATTAAATCTATTTTTATGTCAAATGCTGCAGCTGCAAGCAAATGTATTAATTCATTAAGCATGAAGATATGAGAGAAATGAATTTAAAAGTTTAATTACTGTAGATTTTAAATATCCTAAAATATGTCCCTTTTTCTTTTTTAATATCGGAAGATTGATAAAAAAAAAAAATTGAAATTCAAGATAATTAATTAAAAAATTTTTTCATTATTTTCAACATTTCGGTAAAGTTTCAGCATTTCCAACATTTCGTTCTTTCCCTAATTTGTAATAAAATATCTTAGAATTAAAATAAGATACTAAACTTTTATAGGATAAAATTATTATTAAAAAGATGAAAAATATTGCAGGATTTTTATCATCCGAATTATAATTCCTAGTGATAAATGTGAATGCTGCTGTGTTTTTATTAAAATTTTGTTTTGAAATTTAAAAAATATCATTCCTTACATTTATCACTGGTATCAATATCGTAATTGGTATTTTATTTGCTCTAATAAATTGGATAGTAATTGATTTTTTCATAAATTAAATTAAGATTATTTGATATTTGGCGAAATTTGAATACATCATTTTTTTTTTTTTTAAATTATCATGAATGGTACAGACTTTTTCTTCCTAAATAGCAATTCATTGAATTATTGAATGATATTTGAGAAAGTGAAAATTCTTTCATCGTAGCGATTATTTTTATGTGACAATATTCACATCTTCTGCTAACACTAATTTATTGGAATTCCAATCAAATATTTTTCATAATGTATTTAAAAATTGTAAAATTTAAGAAAAAAGTATTATTTTCCTGCCGAATTCATTCAATTTAAAATGAGAATTATTATATGTGTTGCTTCAGTCATAATATAACAATTTTATTGGAAAATTAGTTGAAAAATTATATCAAATGACGATATATTCATGTAAAAAAATAAGGAAAGATTAGAATATCAATATGAAATTAAATGAATTAAATTTTTGATGTTAAAATTTTCTTTTTTTTTTTTTTTTTGTATAAAATATTGATGAAATGAATGTGTTGGAATTACTTTCATTCTAATTTATTTATTTTTTCGAATTTCATTCAATGATTTTTAGTTATCAAAGATTTATCAATCGAAATGCGGAAATCACTGAAATATTCGCATTTGTCATGATGCGATAAGTTGGAATTATTCAAAAGTTATTAACCTTTGACATTTCCATAATAAATTTATAAACATAGCAAATGATAACTACTTCACCATATTTTTGAATAAAATGCTGTTTTTGTTAATCATTTATTTCACTCAACTATCTATGTATTAAAAGAGGATTAGTTTCATTTCAATAATTTTAAATCTCACTATCTTACCAACCGGTATTTTAAAAATTTCGATTCGATGCACTAAAATTTCATTTTTGTAAATTTTGATTTAAAAAAAAAAAAAAAAAATTCTGTAAAATAAAATACGATCATGGAAATGAAAAACCACAAAAAGTTTTTATTATGCAATGAAAAGTTGACAATATTGCAAGCCTTTGCTAAAAAGGTCAATGTACAACCTTGTCTAGTAATACTACTACCTGTCGTGCCATTACACGAAAATAGCGTTGTTAAATTAAATGGCCGAAAATCTTAGTATGATTTCTTGTCTTTCTCTTTCATTCTGTTCTGAATTGAATAATTCAATTTAAAATTCGATTTATAAATATTGCGAACAATGGAAAATGAAAATTTCAAGTTCTGATTTTTACGCAATAATAATAAATTTTAACCTATTTCAATAATGAATAATCTTTCATCCACTTTCTCCCTTCCTCTCTCTCTTTCTTAAATATAAATTAAAAAAATGATAATTATTTGGGAAAATTTCATTTCATTTAGTTAATAATAATTTTGCTAATTAAATTTAAAAAAAAAAAATGAATAAAGCTCAGAAACTTTAGCAATTTGTTCAATAAATAAATTGACATCATTAAATGTAATGTTCTATGTTCTCTGGACTCTTGCCAAGAAAACTTTCAAGTAATTCTGAAAATAGAAAATAAAGCAATTTAGACTCTGCCAAAATGTAAACAAAATAAAGAGTATTCAAATAACAAAGGATGCTATAAGATAAACAATCCTGATGTAATTTAGGAAATGCCCAAAAGCACTTCGTCATTTCTATTTAATCCTACAATTTCATTCAGTTTATATGCCTCAATTTAGTCTAAGAAGAGTTACATCGCAAAATTTACGACTAAAAAGGCCGATTGGATCGCTAAAATCAGTAAAAAAAAAGGTTTGATTTATTTGACATTAAGCGATTGGCAATTTATGTAGAGTAAATTTTATTCAGGTCAAGATAGCACTTATTAAGTTATAAATTACAACTGCAAAAATTGTTTGCACAAATATCAAATATTACAATTTCTATCCAATTTTCCAATTTTTGAATAACGCTTTTGATCACTTCAAAAATGCTTTATTTCAAAACTTTAGTAAAATTTAGGTTACGTTTTCAATTAAAATTGTTTGCTTGTACTTTTTTTTTTCCCCTTGAAAATATAAAATGGCTACTTTAAAGATGACACCATTCATCGAATCTTTTTGACCTTGGACGGTGATCTTTCCTTTTTTTCTTTTTTTTTTTTTTCTTTTAGGATATAAAATTTTGTCCAACAAATTTCAACAATTTTTGTAAAAAATTTTAAATATGACTGAAATTCACAGGGCCATATTAATCATCGTTAAATTAATCCATTATAATTTTTTGAATAGACGTGTCTATCAGATCATCAGCTATCTTTTCCATATCGATTGATCAAAAATACATATATATATAAATTAAAGCCGATAAACATAACTTTTCGAGAATTTATCATTAAAATAATGAACTTTATATAAAATAAAAGAGAATTAAGATTTATGATAAACAATATAAGATGACAATTGATGTCCAGAATTTATCATTAAGAAATAAAGTCTATATGATTATATTTGTGCATTGCTTTTTTGTTTAATTGCATTTTGCATTTTTTTGTTCGAAAAAAAAAACTGGTTTTTATAAGGAAGAGAAAATATTGTGACATTTTCGAAAATTTTATAAATTAAACTTAATTAAACTTGAAAATCTTTATAAATTAAACTTATGGAACTTTTTTCACACTAATTTTCAAAATTTTCGTCAATTATTATCTAAAATCGAAGAAATCATACTGGATTTAAATGATTAGATTTTAACAAATTAAAAGCATATATTATGTGTTGTTTATCATTTTATCACTTTCTCATTTACTAAGGCATATATCATCTTTTTTTATATATCATCTCCGAAAAAGGCGATAAATAGCCATAAATTAAATTAAACATTATCAATTAATTGAAATCTTCTTAATCACCTATTGGTAGTGGGATGGAATGTTGTATATCGCTCCACCGAAAAAGGATTGATTAATGAAAAGATCATTTCGTTTGGAATGAGGAGGATGTTCGATGATTGATGAATTGTTGACAAGTTAGGGGGGTTGGGGCAGTCAGGTGGATCTGAAATCTATTTCTACACATTTTGATATTCAATCTTGCTTCATTCATTAAATTCTTTGATGTGGCTAGATACTAAGATTTTCGGCGAAGAATTTGTGTTGCCTAACTTTAAAAATATTCCAAAGACTTTGCTAAATCTTGTCTTGTTCATTTTTCTCAGCAAAATCTTAGGTTTAATTGATGAAAGATGAAGGTTGGGAAAGAATTTTCAATCATATCAATATATCGATGGAAATGTACTTATGTATGTGTGTGCGTGTGTGTGTGTGTGTGTGTGTGTTTTTCTATGTTTATATGTATTCGAAGTTTTTATGTGCAATTTAGCATTTTTTTTCGACCTGTTTTGGAGGAAATTTAAAGAGACAGACAGTTCATAAAGGTGGAATTAAACGCAGGCAGTTGAGTTCTAAATGTATGTTGTTTTAATTTTATGATAATGAAAAAAGAGGATTTGAGATGATTAATTTTGAATTATCGTCATGACTATTATTGAAAACTAATATAAATTTTTGTAAGAAATATTGCATTTGAAAGAGAATATTGCTATGCACTTAATCTCTTGAACATTTCTTTGTAAGAGTCGTATCTGTCCATTTATTTTCTGTTTTATAGATTCTGGGATAAGATTTCTAAGTATTAGTTATAGACCTGATTTCATCCTATCCTAATTCATATATATGTTAAAGAAACAATTTAATTTCAGTATTTTTTGCACAACAGTCGTAAGTTCCATTATCCGCTTCCTCACTTTTTTTCTTCCTCGGTTTTAAAAATCTGTTCTCCAACTTTTGCATCATTTTCTCATTTTATACTGCTTCAACTGATTAAGGAAGCATCAATGGTAATCTAGTATAGTCTGAGGAACTATGAACCGTTCCATGCCCTTAACAATTTTTTAACCTTTTCGTTATTTTGTTCCATTAGTTCTTACTATTACCGTTATTTCTTTGTAGGTTGGAACAAATAAATGATTCATTTCGGATTTTAAAAAATAATTTATTTAAATTTATTTTATTTAATGATTTATTTAAATTTCACTTAACTTTCAAAAATCACACGCACACTTTTAATACCATACGTATCGTTTCCCTACCATTTTTCTGCATTTTCCGCATATTCCCTTTATTAAAAAATTTTCAGAGTATTCTTTCCGAACATTGCAGCCGATTTTAATAGGAACAACGTTTTTGTTATTTGTTGCTTTGGTTTGTCCGGTCAAAAAAACAGCTGTTTGTGTTGCGTGAATTTCATGGCCCGTAAGAAGGAATATGACGGAATGACCACTGATGCAAGCAGTACTACTAGTAGCAGTGGGAAACGTATCTCGAAAAATAATATGCCGAATGATGCTCAGTGTAAAATGGACATAAATCGATTAAATACTATTTCGAAACGGAAAGAGGTATATCTTTTCATAAGCGGAACTAAATTAACGGCAATGTAACTAAATGTGTTCTAACTTTTTTTCTTCTAGATTAGTAGTAGTTCGGTATTAGTCCATCGATCTCGAGAACAGTAGTGTTGATGTGCTTGGTTGTTTTAGTGTAAGTTACGATATAAATTTTCATTTATGAAGATGGAACAGAAGTGAAAAATTTTTCCGATTTTCCAAACTTAAGATTTTAACTTCTGTTGCATATTATCAGGCTGCATATCCAGAAACAAGCGTACGAAACGTATATGATGTTGCTGATTTGCGTGCTCAGCTTGGATCTTTTGGTTTAACTGTTCGAGACATTCCAGGAGATGGAAACTGTCTTTTCAGGTATTTCTTCTTTCGTTTTTGTTATTTCATCTGCTGTAAATTTGATAATATTTTGGAGATAACTATCTTAATCATTGGTGATTGCAGTCTTACTTTAAGAGAAATTTGATTTCAAGTTCTGTTTATAATTTTTACCACAATCAGAGTTTTTTTTTTTTTTTCAGGGCTTTAGGTGATCAATTGGACGGTCACACAGGGAATCACCTAAAGCATCGGCTTGATACGGTTCGGTATATGATAAACCATCGTAGTCATTTTGAACCGTTCATCGATGTCCCTTTCGATCGTTATAGTTAGTGTTTCTTTGAAAACTTTCGAATGAATTTTTTTTAAGTTCATGTAACTTTTTTTTTCTCCAGATGAACTTCGGCTTTTCCGACTTCATTGGATTGTATTATCATGGAGTATGCAGATACTCATTGAATATTGGATAATTCTAGTATGGGAGTGGAAAAGAATATATTGGTCGATTTTGACATTTCACAAAATCTTCTGAAGTATAAAATGGACATCAGAAATTTGATTTTTTGTGATTGGTTATTATTTATATTGTTTTTGTAGTAAATGATTTGAGCCGGCCGGGTACTTATGCTGGCCAGGACGCGCTTGTTGCTTTTGCACGCTTACACGAAGTAAACATCATTATACACCAGCTTAATAGACCGCTATGGAAGATTCAGGGTTCAGAAGACAGTAATGCTCCTGAAGTTCATCTTTCTTATCATAACGGTGAGCATTATTCGAGTGTTCGTCGTTTCGGTGATATCGCGAATACTCCTGCTGGAATACGCATTTTGGTACTAAATTATTATTTCTAGAAAAAGAAAAATTTTTTTCCAATTAATTCATGTCGATTTCACTTTTATTAAAGACGGCTGGGTGAGAGTCTTAGTCATCATAGATGTAAAAAAAAAAAAATAAAAGTTTTGACCCATGAAAACGTAAATTACTATTATTGAAATGTATAGTGATGTTATTACTTCTAAACAACGCTGCCTTTAAATAGCGATCTTTGCGGCTGGTAATTTTAGAAATTAGGATTTCAAAATTTCTAATGGTAGAATGTAAAATTTATACTGCTTTGTTTAATGAAATCTGTTCGGATTTCATTTCATTTTTCTAACATTATTTGGTTTTTATTCCAAGACACTGTAAGGTCTTTATATATTTATAACAAAAGAGAAACATTGTTTAGAAATATAAGACACATAAATACTTTCACCTATCAGAAACACTGTGAGATGCATTAAAAAACGTTAAAATATTTTTTAAACTTAAAAAATTGATACATATACCAATTATGTGTTTCTAAATGAATTAAGAAGAACAGTTGATTCAGTTTTCGCAGCTGCAATATTTAGTAGAAAATACTTATAAAAATTAAAGGATATGTGCTGCAAAAAACTGCTGTTTCACCACTTTTACATCATTCATGTTACTTTGAATGCTTTTGCAGGTTCCAACAACTGTTCCATGTTGTACATCACACAGTGTGTATACATCTACGAAACCTATCACTTCGAAGGCAAGTTCTGGTAATCTCCAGCAATCTGTATCAAAGTTACGTAAAAATAACTCAGATGCTTCAAGTGAAGGAACTTTTCATACATACTTATATGGGGAAGACGATTTCACTACTTTGGTTCATGAAGTAAGTTCATTATTTTTAAAACTGTCTTTCTTGGAAAATTCCACTAATGCTCGTCTTATACATTAACTTTTTTCCAGTGAAAAATATTTTTTTTTATTATCATATGTAAAGTAATAATATGATACAAGGAGGAACAAAAATAAATTGTTTAATTCCATGTTCTGATTTTATTTATAATTTGCACTTTTTTCATCTGTGTATACTCCTAAATTATTGTTCAATTTCTGCTTCACGAAAATGGCAGTATTACTGATCTTTTTTCTTGTTAAAAAACTGTGTAAATTTATTGTCATTGATCAGGTGATGAATCGTACTGGCTGTCGTGATGCTACCTTGGCTGCAGAAGCTCTTATAGAAAATTCAAGAGATTTAGATCAAACCGTTGATTACCTCCTATCAGTTGCATTATTTGTTGCTCCCGGCGATGATGGAAATCTTTCCAAATCGAAAAACCAAAGTGATATGGAAATGACAAGTGAAAGTTTATCATTTTTTATTTGAACTGATTCATTTAATTAGAATTCTTTTCAAACTGGCAACTTAAATTTAACTTAGAATTGAACAGAAATAAGGTTCAAGTTGAAATAAAACTAGCATTTTTTTTTTTTTTTTTTGATTTACAGAATACATGACACAGATCTTCTCTGATTCTTATACAAAATTTATCAGAGTGGCTGAGGTAAATAATTCAAGCAATGATAAGGCAGTAATATCTTTAGGAAACATTTCTGAAAATGTTTTTTTTTTTTTTCTAGGAAAATTTTTCTAGTAAAATCCGTAACTTTATGAATTCTTTCCCTCTATGACAGGCTAAGAATTTGATATATATATATATATATATTAGAAAAGTATTATTTTACTTTTTTTTTTATTTTAGAACACAGAATATCAAAAGGCCGGAATACTGAAGATATTGACAGGCGTTGTACTATACCAGCTCGTCCAAATGATGCTGCCATTGAGGTGTTTTTCGTTATTTCATATATTGGTGGAATTTTTAGATTATTTCTATTAATAGAAAGTAGTGCTTTAGACTGCAGAGTCTTCTTATTTGAGTACACTCTTTCGGATGAATCAGTTAAGTTAATGCATTCTCAGTTTTTGGCATAAAAAAAATTTTTTTTGACTGATCGGTTGGCTTGGAATCCTCAAGTTTTGCTTTTAATAAGATATGAACAAGGGAAATGAAATATTGACAGTTTTTCCGGAAACTGTTAATATATGTTTCCGACTTTCAGATTTAGTCATGTTTCTCCATTTTCCGAATCTTATTTTGTAGTTGAAGTATCAGGCATTAAAATTTATGATTTCTTATGCACAGGAAGATGTGCAGAAGAATTGTTCACTTCTCCGAATAAGAGAATGATATCCTTAATCGTTCGGAATAAATTAGTTCATTTCGATATTAAAAAAGATTCAGCCTGAGAATAATTCCTAATTTACAAATATTTTAGCTGATAGCTTCTGAGCAAAAGAAGAAATCGGAACGAAAGCAAGCTGATGATAGTATGTCAGAAAACCATCTGAACATGCAAGGCGATCTTCGTTTCTTGACACTGTAATTAAGACATCTATGTTGTAATGAAAATATTTTGCCATTCGTTCTTTCAGTATGTTTTTCTTTAGATAATTTATCACAATTTTTGATCGCATATTTAATGAAAATCGTCCACTTTCATTTAGCTTAATTGTTTTCATTATGACATTACGGTTACTGTATCTACTATTGCTTTCAGATTTTTTTTTTTGATGATAATAATATCTTGAGTTTAGTATCCGGTCTTTTTGTTTATTGAAATGGAAAAGGAAAATAAAACACGAAGTAATCTGGATATCATCATTTAGCCAACATTGTGATTCAAAAGAGCTTCTAGTGATCTGTGTAGAGCGCAATTTTTCCGCTTATCTTTACAGTAACTGTACCTGTCATCGATACTTATGCAAACTGCACAGTTTGCATTTCAGCATTCTGTTCAGTCGTGAAAATTCATATGTCTTCCAACTGGGAAAATGTTTATTTTAGTAACTATTTAATATATATTCCGAGCATGTCCGTTGAGATCCAGAATTATTTAATTCAAGCTGCATAAGTTATCTGACAAAAAACGATGAAAGATTTTTCCTTCTAATTTTTCTTTTCTTTTCTTTTTTTTTTGATAAAAAATGATATTCCTAATAATATATTGGCTAATAAGGCTAAACTCCAGTCATAATAACATTCGTATTCACTATATAAATGTAGTCTTCCATTGTGTTTCCAACAATTATTATGTGCTAATCTTACAAATACTTCCCATTTTTTACTAAACTTTCAGTGTCATTTTGTACATTATGAATTAAATAGAACTGGCGTAAATTTTGTTTCTCTTATTTTAGCTTTCTTACTTTAGATAATATTTTAGAGTAATTAATTGTTAGAAATAAATCCTATACGGCTGCCCTTCTTATGATATATTGCTAATCAGTTCATGTGTGGAGAATTGTTGTAAATTGAAAGAATGGTATGAAATGGTTAAGGTAAAAATGTCGATAGAGAATCCTTGTTATTTCAGGTAGCGAAATGTGCGGATGAAATTGAGTACGGATGATTAATTTGCGCCTGTCGCTAATCATATCATTAAAACATGAATTATCAACAGCGATTGTATTACACACTCGTATTAAATGTCACTGCTCTAATGCAAACATCTTTGCAGTTAACCTGCAGTATGCGATGTCGTAGCTGCATGCAATTGATACACGTACACCGTTAGCAGCGCGATGCACCAACTATAAATGGCGGAGGGGAGGGATTTACAACACTCGCTCGTATAACTGCAAGCTTTCGTAAGTCAACTTGCATACCCCGCCCTGCACGCACTACTCCACCCCTCGATAATTGCTTTCCACTCAGTTGTTGGATTCATCGACTGCAATCCGACGAGTTGACTAGTCCGTTGAGGCTCGATCACCATTGTGGCTTTTCGCCGGTATCTCATCACCCGCCAAACTATCCAATCTATGAGTGTGTGTGTGTGTGCATGCATATATGCATAACGTGCACATGTATGTGTGTGTGTGTGCATGCATTACTCACAGAATGCTTCTGTATTGTGCAGATACGAGAGCGCACTTAAATATACTGTGTGTTATGTGTGTATATGCACGCGTGCCTGTGTATGTACATGCATATGTGTGTTATGTGTGCATATGCATGCGTGCATGTGCACGCGCATGCACGTGTGTTATGTGCATTTATACACATAGACATGCACACATGCATGTCTATGCGTATGCGTGCAGTACTTATGCAAAAAGCACCTCCATCCGGTGTTGTGCAGATGCATACATATTCAAATATGCATGTGTGTGTGTTGGTGTGTGTCTGTATGTACGTACCTGTCTGTCAACCGGTGGCATATACGGATGCATCTCGGAATGCCACGGCAACATCTTATCGATGCAGGTAGTGCGTCTACTCGGTTCCATTCCAACCTTCACTTAACTCGTCTCTCTGTGCGACCGACCGCTCGCCAAGGCGCATCGCCTTCCTTCCTCTATCCTCTATCAGCAAAGATTATCGACTGACTATGTTGGGCCGTGATTTGTTTGGATATCGGCCAGCGAAGTGCCATGTTTTGCTATTCTTCATTCGAGAGTTCAGACATAGGCCTAGCTGTGGCTAAATGAGCCGTGCCTCATGAGTTATTAAATTTAAGTGTTTACTTACCTGTGTTTCTTCTTCTTTCACTCAATTCCAACATATTTGTCACATTTGTTATTTCCATTTCACAATTTGATTATGACTTTTAGAATTGCAATTTCGAATATTTTCTGCATCTCATCACTCATAATATTAACTTAAACGGTATTTTCATCGGTAAATGTAAGGAGGAGTCATACTTGGCACTCTAAATGTACCGTATACGTTGTTTTTCTTTTGAACTTTTATCACTGAGTTGCACGCTGCATGAGGACCTTCTCTTATGATCATTGCAAACATGTCAATAATGTATCATAATGCGCGAAGTGAAACCAACTTATCAAGTGTAAAGTTCCCGCGAGCTAACAGAGGGGCAGTCATTCGGGCTCATTTATTTCGTCTCACTTACCATCATTATTTCATGGAGTGGCAACACTTGTTGATGAATGCGCATGTCATCCGTCTTGATCATTTCCATCAATGTCACGATTGTCACTGAATTTGTGTTAATATTTTTCTCATAACTCTTATAGTGTTTGCAAAAAAAAAAAAAAAAGAATTACTATATCTTTATTGGTTTTAGTTTTATAAATATTTATACCGGTACATTACCTTTCTTTTTTATCGTCAAATCTTTAACCTTCTTCAAGTATAGTCATTCCCTCCGGCAAGCTAACTGATAAGAACATTCCATTTCGTTTTATTGATTGTTAAGTTTGTAAGTATTCTTTTCACTTTGTTTGATTTCAATTCATGCGATGAAATTACGTCCTTTCATTTTCATTTATTTTCTTCATGTGGAGTTTTTCCACTTGTAATATTTTGTGCCTTTTCAATATAATAGAATTGCATCTTATGTATCAATTTCGATTTATTTTTTACATATCTCATGCTTCTGAACATTTTATTTGTCAGCAGTATTAGTGTGATTTTTGGCATTAGTTGTGCCAGGCCTAAAATCAAAGTTAAACACAAATCTTTTCTTGGCGATCTTCTTGCTGGTCTTTTTTTTCCCTTCTGGTTTTTTTTATAGGAAGTCAGTTGCTTCCCTTCATCGACTTTTCATTCATTCCATTGAGTGGCTTTCAAATGCTTTAATTTCTTATCAATGCAGTATGTCAATGATAATTTGCTAAGGATCCATTTGAGATGTTTGTAGGTCTTTCTTCCTTGAAATCGCTTTTCTTTCCCATTGGATTTTTGTTATTAGAATCATACGTGAAACTTCCAAGTAGTTGGAGAAGCCAAGATATGTGTGTAATAACTTATGTGGAAATGATAGGATAGAATAAGGTAAACGAGAGGGCAGAAGAACTTGTCATGCTCCGTTATCGATTACAACTAGTGGATATTTGGTGTATTGTAAGTTATGCTTGTCAATTTTTTTTTCGATCAATTCCCCATCTATCCCTTTCTTATTTCGTTTCTAAGAAAGTTTTAAATGGCTTGAAAGATGAAAAAGGGAATTGAAGCATTCATCGGACATTTTGTTGCACGATGGTAGCTATTTCTTAATGTACCCTGGAAGAGATGAATGGATGGATGGATGCGTGGTGTTGGATTATTGTGCTGCTGAGGCTGATGATGATAATGGTGACGATGAGGAGTGATCATAAAAGATGAAGGATAGAGAGGTCAGCAGTGGTGATGATGATGATGTTTGACCTGTCTCCCTCAGTTTCTTAGTTAAATGCTAACTGATCACCAATCTAATTGACACAATGGGAGAGAGCAAAATTGAGAGAGTGATTGGTGGATGGATGAAACAGGAGGACAAGGGTACGACAGAAAGAGTACCTCGTTTGCATTATGCGAGTCAATCAGCTTGCCCGCTTTATTGCTCGGGAAATTTTAATTTGAAATGCTGCGACGACCGCTTCTCTTCTCTTCATTGCGAGCATGGCACTGTGAGTAATCGACTGAGTAATAGCATGTGTGTTTGGTGGGTGATGGATTGAGAGCCATCAATTAGTGCTATAGCGACTCCATATAACAGAGAGAAAGAGAAAGGGAGGGAGAAAAATTCAAAAAAACAGTTTTGAAGAGCGACGAAGAGAGAGAGAGAATGGGTTGGAGATGCAGAGGAGGGAAGAAGAAAGAAAGTTATGAAAGTTTTGGCGGTAATGCTGAGAGTAAGGGTTATGTGGTCATTGCAGAGAAGAGGTATGTCTGTTGGCAAGATGCCACAAAGGCGAACTATTAGTATGAAGGTACCTCCCTCACTGTATCTGTGCGAAGATTGAAATGTAGCGGGCTTTCCAGGGTTCAATTCTCTCCATTTCTAGCACTCCGCCAGTTCCCCCCTCAACTTGGCACGAAGAGTTGAGTGAAACTCGAGCAACATACGGTGTGCGGCTCTATAATGCTTGCATATAGTGCCATTTATGTTTGACATTGCTGCTGTGTGAATGTGTATGTCTATGTATGTATATGTGTAGGTATGTATGGGTATCAAACTTAAATGCATGTGACACATCTGGCGACATGTAGAATAACTTTAAATTGTTATAAATAATGAATATTATGTAATATTGTTAGCAACTGTTTGAGCCATTGCTTAGCAACTTCACCCACAAATCGATAGTTTTTTTTTTCTAGGAGCGTTGTAGAAACTGTTCTAAAACTTGAGACGTTATTGTTGCATTTGCATTACTTACATAACATATGTGCTGCTGCTATTGTGATTTCATTTGACGTCATGTAATTTAGTTGGTACATAATTCTTGTTGAAATTGTTATGTTGATTTTAGGTTCGTTGTGTAGTTACGCATTACCGCAACAGTGTAATCGTTATCTTGAAAAGCCGAAAAATAACAATCAAAAAATGAGTGCAGTTGACGAGCGAGTCGCTGAAAAAAGGAAGTTGGAGGAGAAAGATACAGAGAATGGTGTGGCCGCTAAGGGAGCAAAAGTGGAGAATGGAATTGTTGCTGTAAGATTTTTCCAAATTTTTAGCCCCTAGATTGATACTTTTTCAGGTACATAAGATCATTCAGGACACTTTTTAACTGTTGGGTAATATCACTGTAGTGATTTGATGATAAGATTATGAAAATCGAATAATAGTAAGAGAACTTCAAGAATTTGAAAATGCTAGATTGGGGAAAACTGTTTATTATTTCTGTACTTCAAGGAATAGTAACTTTACTATTTTTCCTTCAACGTGTTGTGTTTGATTCAGTAATTATGATCTCACAAAACTGGATATGCTATTTCCAGGCAGCAGGTGATGCGCAGATCAAAGATTTAAGATCGGACAAAAATGCCTCCTTGAAAGGTTTTTTTAATGTGTTTTTTTATTTTTTCTGAATCGATTCCTTTATTAAACTGCAATTTGTCCCCAAACTTTTAAAGAATATGAAATTGGAGAATTAAAATGCAATACTTGACCAAAGAAATTAAGAAATTAGAAATCATTGCTTGAGCTGGAATTGTTGGAGACATATTGCTCATGTTGCAAGGAAACGGATAGCATACGCTCTTCTGATAATGTTCAATCAGATTAGAAATCTAGATTTTTCAGAAAATAAAGAGAAGACAACAAATGAAAATCATGATGGTGAACACGACGAAGACGGTGAGGAAGCTGCGGATGGAGAAGAGGGTGTCGAAGAATCGAGCGGTGGTGAGGATGAAAGTTTAGGCGATGAGGAAGATGGAGGTAGCGAAGATGATGAAGCAAGCATTGGATCCGAGGAAACCGATGGCCAAGGTGATGGTGAAGGGGGTGATTTTGGAGATGATGACGATGTGGAAGGTGAAGAAGGTGGTGAAAGCGAAGAGTAATGATCATAGTGATGTTGTGATGTTGATGCCTACTGCAAATTCTATTTGCCGTTTTTTGTCGTCCGTTTGTTAATCCTGATTTTACAATTTATGGAAGGGCCATTTTATTTCCAAGACATTACTTTGTGGAATGACAATTATAAGCTTCAGGGGCCTTCTCTACGTGTTGTGATTTACTGTAGTAAAAAAGTGCTATTTTCATGGCATACTTTTCGATTCTCTAGAAGATCTAGGAAGTTTCATTACTATTCTTTTGTTATTCCACAAATTGGTTCCCAAGTGTTGTGAATTAGCCCTTCCAAACCGTTCTAATTGAGGAAATTTGAGCTGGTAAAAGTTCTTCATAAATTTTTATCCATTTTTATTTTTATATAGTTCTCTTTTCATCTATTTATGTAGTATTTATTATAAAAGTTTATTTGAATGTCTTCAGATTTACCTCTTATACAAAAGTAAACGGATAAAATTTTGAATTCCTCGAATTTCTAGCTGTATTTCCTCATAAAACTGTAAAGACTGGGATTTTCATTTTATTTTAAAGAAATTGTTGTTATTACGTTGTTTTTTTTTCCTGGTTTATTTTTTAATTCATATGTTTAGATGAAATATTGTTGGCATTTTTATTTTTTCTCATTTTCCTCTTCTTTCTCTTTTAGTTCAAAAATTGTCATACGAGAAAAAGATTTATTCATTTATCTATTATTAACTATATGTATATGTATTTGATACCCTCTGTTGAATTGCGGAAGATGTAGTCCGTAATTCAAAGTAGTATTGTGCGTTTAATTAGTTCAGGAAAAAATTTACATGTTCTTGGAATTCAGAACTTTTTTTCGAAATTCATTTTTTCCACAACTGGCAGCAGTCATTTTTTGATTTGTTTGTACCATTTGTTATATGTATTGTGCAGCTAATTGCAAATACACACAACAGCAGTAGCGATGACTGTCATTTATCAGTATCTTCATGGTTTTGTTTCTTTGGAACAGTTCGCCGATAATTTTGGCTTATTAAACGCACATAAGAATTATCGCCACTTTCTGAGCTAACTTGACAGAAGTATTGTTTGTTGATATGATTATGATGATTTATGCGTATGATATCAAGGAATGTTTTACTGTTTTACAAGCATTCTCTTTATTTTGTATGTGTGTGGGTGTGTATGTGTGTGTGTGCATGTCCGTTTTGTTCAGAGTATTAAAAATAATCTCATTCTGTGTCAGCGAATAGTAGTTGAATTATATTACGTTTTTAAATGACTTCTGGATATTCCGAAAAGGAGAGCGCAATAATTGATGCATTTTATCTACCGCGAGAATTTCAGTTTTTCGGGAAATACGCTTTTTGCGACTGCATTGATTTTTAGGTACTACGAGCGATTCTTGAAAAATTATCTCTACAGCACAAGTTCTAAGGGGAAGTAAATGATTCGTTTTTTGCATGAGAAATTGAGAAGCGATAAGGGGAGGAAGAGATTTGTGGTCATTAAGTGGAGAGAGGGAAATTTTTGGATTTTGCAAAATGGATTACTTCTTAGGTTATCCTTAATTTGTTTAACAACTTCACGAGGATGTTCCAGGAATTTTGAGAATGAAGGTTTTGGAAAAAAAAAAAAAAAGGATAGCAAAGAAGGTCTCAGCATTTTTCGTTTGAGATCCGGTCGGTTATTCATTAGCACTGATTTTCAGTAATTTTCGACAGAATGCAGCTAATAAGTACATTGTACAAAGCATAAATTGAGTGAACATTTAAACTCTGCCTAATTACATATATGAAAATTAAAACTGATATTTTTGTTGGAGGTGCATATGTGAACTATATTGATGTATTTTTCAGTCTTTATAGCATGTCTTAAATTCTCCAAAAGTAATCGAAGCCTCAGAAGTTTTAAAATAAGAACATGAAATATTCCATAATATTGCCACTCCTCCAATCCATGATTCCTTTCATAAGTAGATTGCAACCGTTGTATCATCACGAGATGCCACCACTAAATTATTCTTGATCGATTGAGATTCTGAAGACTCTTTTTCTCGTTGAATTTATGCTCAACGGTGAAGCATTCTACTGTTAAGCTGTGAATGCATTGACGAATAACGAGAACCTACTAGAATTTATTAAAAATGATCATTGTAGTTTACATGTACATAAAAATTCAACAGATATGAAATTAATAACGATCATGTATTTCTCTTCCTCATTACTATTCATCCCTGATTTGTATCCTTTTTAGTATCTAGAATTAATTCTTCATCCAGATTTTTTTTTTCTTTTCTCATTAATATATTTTTATATATAGGACAAAAAAGCTATTGTATAACAAACATATAGCGTGAATTTAATAACTTTCCAATCTAAGTCAAAGATATTTTTAGCAATCTAAGCAAAAAATATTTCCAATTAGCTGTTCTCCCCGCAGCGCGAATCGTAGCCGTCCAACTAGTCTATATGAATAAAAATGTCCACCTCATTTACTTTTACCTGTCACAGATGTGACAGGTAAAAGTAAAGTAGATATTTCTATATTAAAATTACGCCTATTCGAATGCAAGGTAATGTCAAAATTTCAAAGCAATTGATATAGAACTTACAACATTTTATGTCAAAAGTCACAACGAACATTTACATTTTTATTTACATGAATGGAGTAAAAAAAATTTCTATTCAATATTTCGTAACTTTAAGAATAATTTGTATAAACAGTAATAGCAAGAGAAGCAGAAAAAAGAAGGTAGAAATCTTGTACCATTTCTGGTTATAAATTTTTAAATTCCAATATTTTCAAATTTTAATTTTTCAACGAAATCGTATAAAATAATAATACTGGGAAAAACAAAAGAAGAGTGAAATCTTAATTTTTGTAACATATTTGTAATCATCAATCTTTAAGTTTTAATATTACCTAAATCAACCTGAGAAGATTCTTCATCTTCTGAATAAGAATGTAAGATAATGTGCAATTTCGGGTTAATTATTTTACTATGATTTTTAATATAGCAAAATTACTATATTTTTAAAGTTGACACAATAGTTGATATCTTGATCTGGTAGGGTTCGACAATTATTTATTTCTTTTTTAAGAACAAGTCAACGAAGTAGATTCGTTGATTTCTTCGGAATTCAAATAGTTTCATCGCATAATTGGGTATGCATCCTATTAAGTATTTGTTTGATTTGCTTAATTAAGATATTTAATTACTTACAATTTTTTTATCTGTCCATTCATTCTTCCAGAATCAAAACACTATTATCAGTACGGTAGTCATTTTGCTTGCTTAATTATCTAAAGGAAAAAACAATTTCTCGATGATATAGCAATATTTAATAATTCTTCAATTATTGTTGATATTATCATTCGACAAATTATGCGTTATCATTTATTCATCATCAAATTACCATCGCATGAATTAATAATAATAATAAGTATCATTATCGAATTATAATCTGAATTAAAAACCTTCTTGGTGATGATTTAATTGACGAATATTCGATCGACAATAATGATTTCCTTCTGAAGAATAATACCGTCCGAAAAGTTCAATGAAAATATATCGCTGCAAAGTTTAATAAAAATTTTGAAAGTTCTCCAATACTTCTTACAAGTTAGTCTTTTTTTTCCCTCGTTTGCTGATTATCGTAATACTCTGAATAATCATTTAAAAAACTCGATTGATTAGTCTTTATGGGACTGTTTAATTTTTAATCATTTGATGAGAAGCGAAGAATTTTCATAACAAAGAAACATTTCGAATTATCAACTTATTATAAGCCTAAAAATTAATTATTAATATCTCAAAAGCCTAGCCATGAATGACCAATTATTGTTTTGTCAAAAAAATTGACCAATAATATTTGATTTGTTCCACACTTAATTTTTTCGACAATTTATTTTGAACTATTACATAGCTTTTATCTTCACATAGTTCAGTGTGGAAAAGCATTAATTTTCAGTGATATATAAACGAAGCATTTTTTTTTTCTGAAAATCAATCGATTACTTCAAATTCCTGTAATTATGCTTAATGAAACGACTGGTGATTTTTAATATTATTTAGGATTACCGAAGTTGCGGATGTTCTTTAAATACAAAATGCTTCCTCATATTAACGACATAATTGCACATGACATTGGCATTTTAAGCAGATTTTAAGAAAAAAATGCTGAAAATAATTTGTTAAACTTTTGATTATTGAAAATAATGCAAATATGAAGGATTCAGAAATGACAAGAAAAATACTTTTACATTTCAGTTTCGTTTGATAAGTTCACTGATAAATAAATGCATCACTGCTATCGAAATATTGTCATTACGATGGAAATATCTTGAGATATCATTCAATGAATAGCAATCAAAGTTAAAATTAAATGAATGGCAATCAAAGTTAAAAGTTTATGACGAAATTTTTGGTATAAAGATCAAAGATATTTTTTGATCACCTTTTGATACCAAAATAGAGAGAATCAAAATTAACTTGCTGTTCGCCTTTTTGAATTGTCAAATCGTGTGAAATACTTTTTTATTGTTTACAAAACTATATATTTTTAAATCAGTTTCAAAATCAAGTACCAATTTATGCATTCATTATTGAATTTTCATTTAAAGTATTATCTTCCACACAAATATCCTTTTAAAATCAATTCGTAATTATTAAAATAATTTCAATTATAAGCTCAGTGAACTATGGTTTGTAACATTATAATATGCATTCATCATTCTCATTCCAATCGCTATTTATAAAAAATAAGTAAATAGATGTGTAATATGTGAAAAAATAAAATATAAATTATGAGAGACTAAAAATAGTTGAAAGATAGTTGGATGTTATTTTGGCTCAATCAAATCACTGGAATAGTTTGGCTAAACAAATTCAATGATGATAATATTATCTTATCAGAGATATCACTGATAGCAATTCCGCAGTAACAATCCAACATATTATTACTATGCTGAAATGAAACAAATAATCAACTTATTGTTTGTTTTGTTGATTAATAGTACTTCTTTTGATAAGTAAAAATTTAATTAATGCTTTAAAAATTTTTTTCTTATCTAATTTTTTTTTTTTTTGCCAAAACTTCTGATTGTTCGTTTTTTTTTTCTTTTTTTCAATGATAAATGCGTGAAATATTCTTGTTAAAAAAATGGAACAGAAAATTTGTAATAGAAAATTGATAAAAAAAATCAGAATGTGAAAGAAATTATGAATGATAAAAATAATCAAATGAAACGGGATGTTATAAATTCAAATATCAGAATTTTCGATTCTTTATTAAAGTCATATGAAACGAACGATTGCTTAAATTTTGCTTAAATTAATTAAATTTTACGACTGCTTAAATTAATTTAGAAAAATTAATCGATTTGATCTTACAACAATAATAATCAACAATTTTTCGAAAATTTAAAAAATTGTAACATTATCTCGTAATGCTATGTGTTCATTTCTTGTTAGTCAGTGCAAAAAATAAGCTTTAAAAGTAGTTTTTTTTTTCGGAAAAAATAGTACTTTTTTTTTTAAAATAATAATAATAAATGAATTTTTTAGTATAAAGTTATTTTTTCATACTATCTTTGAACAGGAAATGATTGAACTATAGCCTTATGGAAATAATTAAATCTTATCTTATCAGTTTGTGTAAAACGAACTGATTAATCTCATCAATATTCCTTAGCTTCGCCATCGAAATGATTGTTGCTTTTGTTGTTGTGATTGCTACCATTTAGTAATTAAATTTTTGTTAAAAATAAGCTTTTCTTCTCCTAGTATACTTATTATCTCTGTCATTTCATCTTTTTTAACATTACATTTTAAAAATTAAATTTGAAATTAATTTTAAAATTATTGATATGAAGAAATTAATACTGAATTTACCAGCAATTTATTTGTCCAATTAAATTTCCTCATATTAAATTTCGTTTTTTTTTTTTTTTGACCTTCAAATAATACTTTCCTTTTTTATTAATGGAATTAAAAGAAACTTGTTTTTACCTTTTCTAAGCATTTTAATCGATTCATTTTTCCTTTTTTTTTTTCTTTCTCGAAACTTTTTTTTTGTTCCAAATTTTTTCGACGCAATCTTTGAAAAAAAGAAAAAGTGACTGATTTCAACTTTCTTTGTCAAAAAAAAAGAAAAAAAAAATGCTCAGTTTTAGATCCCACAAGTTTAGAGTTTGAATTTTTTTTTTTTCTTCTCAATCAGTTAAATAATTTTCAAAATTTGTTGCGAAATTTATCTAAAAATATTTGCGACCAAATTTCTGTTATTGATAGAGAATGTTGATCATACGTGAATTGATAAAATCAAAATAAACAGATGGAAAAAGTTTACTCGACTAAAATTGAAATATCTAATAAATTTTCATATGCTGTAATTTTTTTTGAGAAATTTATTTGATAGTTAACTTATCTCATTATCACTATCCTTTATTGTTTCTCATAAATTCATCCGACTTATCCAAAATAAACGAACAATAATTCAATATGCTTTTCCTTCTTTTTTTTTTATATTTCTCTTACCAATTGTTCGTAAAAATTATCAGAATTTGATATTATGATTACACTGATATGTTCGAAAGTGCAACAAAATTGCACGCAAAAAATTTATATTCAATCATTTCCTATCATTTATTTTATTTTTTTTTCCTTTTTTTTCCCCGTTTCTATCAAATATTGTAAAAGTTGTTTCAAATATCACTTTTAAAATAAGCAAATTTTTTTTTCAGGAAAAAATTTAAATATAAAAATTTTTGATAATATTTAAAGAGAATTAATTTACAACATATTTCATTGAATAGCTAAAATAGAAAAGAATACGATTATTAAGGCTTTTTTTTCTTTTTTATCCTTAACTTTGTAAATTTTGTCTTGATATTTATTCATTTTGTTCGGTTAAAACTTGTGAACAGTATATTTCTTTGTGATTTTATTCAAATTTTTTTTTTTCTTTCTATTCTCTCAGTAGGTTATCAAAATGATAACACAGTGATATAGATGATAATTAGCGTTTTTATCAAAAATAGACCGAAATTTACTGGAAAAATTAGATCTATAAATGTAATAAATTAGTCGAACTTTTTTAAAGTTTAACTAATTTATTAGAATTTTAAAAGTACAAATAGGAATTTTACTTGCAAAGAAAATTATAATTAGCGCATTACATTAGTATATGCAATTGTTAAATATAATAGCCTTTGCAAACTTTTTTCAGCCAGTCATTTAGTCAAATCTAGCAATTAAACGTAATATATATAAAATTAATACAATGAAAATCAATCAATAATTACAATCAAATGATTTTCAATCAATTTAACTTTCGAGAAAGTTCCATTGCATAAAAATCTTCATAAATTTTTGAATATTAATTACTCATTTCATTCAAATTTTATTTCATTCAAATCCTTTTATTGGTACTAATGTCATTTTTGGGTTTTATCATTATCATTATTTATCATGTTTTTCATCTTATATGTCCATTGTTTTATCATTAATTAATTACAGAATGATTAGCAAATACGATTAATTAGGTTATGCGAATGATTGCTTTAATTTGCTTGATTACTATATCAATCGTTTGGTATGGAGAATGTATTAACAATATACCATTGGCACCATATAATTTAAAGGTGATATTCTATTATCAATTTATAATTTAAAATTAATCATTATTTTATTATCAATTTTTTTTTGTTAAATGATAATATAACAGATTTATCGATTAGTTAAAAATGAAAAAAAAAATTTATATTCTTGGAAACTATGCAAATATAACAGTTACTTTTTTACATCTAAGATATTTGAATACGCTACATCACGTATAATGTTTCTTATTAATTATAAAAATCAAATTTTAAAGATGTTAAATTAGAATTTACATTTTTTTTTTTTTGATAGTTGGTCTTTTTTGATAAACAATTTAAAAAAAAAAAAAAAAAGAAAGAAAGAAAAGAAAAGAAGAAGTAAATAAAGTTCTATATTTAATCTTTGTCTCCGTCTTTTGGTGTAATATTTAAAAGAATTTAGTTTCGTTTTACATCTAATTGGAAACATTTGTTAAGGCACTTCCTTTCACGATAATTATTAAACTTGTTGTTGCAAATTATTGAGCATCTGTTCAAATTTTCCATCTTTTCTTTCTTTTTTTTTTTCTCTCAAGAAAAGAACGCTTTGTTGCTAAGCAACTTCAATGAATAATTAATTATTATCCCTTCCTCGAAGATATTTGTTGTTTGCTTAAGCATTCAAAGTTACGCCATTATATATATATCTATGTAATTTCAAATTTAAAAATTTTCAATTCGATTGATGAAAAAGCAAAGTTTTTTTTTTTGTATATTTTATTTTGTTTTTTTATTTTTTCGCTATTTTGAAAGATAAAAATGTATTCACAAATGGAATTACTTGCCTTTGTTGAAGAAGAAGAAGAAGAAGAAGAAGGATAGTTTTGCTAAATTGATAAATTGTTCCTATCAAACAATTATAATATATTATCTTGGCAAGAAAATTGTGCTCTTTTGGGGAATGATAGAATGATAGGATGATTTGAAAGATAAAGAGATAAGCAGTTAGTTGGAAGTGAATAAAAGAATAATTTGAACGAAAACATGGGTCATAAAATCTAAGATATGATTTGCAAGAACGAAATGAAGAATTTTCGCCATGGACGATGAATAGTAATGATTATGATCAAGAAATCGGTTATCAGTAAAAAGATTTCAAAGATTGATAAAATTTGTGAAGAGGAAATTTAGTGGATATGAGAAAGAAGGAGAGGAGGAGAATGAAAATGGATAATTACGATTATTTTAATGACAATGATTGCGAGAATACTTATCAAAATAAATGAAAAGACTATTATCAAAATATTCTGATTTTCAAATTTCGAGAAATTGGGAGAGAATTACCTGAAATTCTTATCAGTAATATACCTCACTTCTTTCTTAATCATTATAGCACAGGAAAAATTATTGTAATTAACAGAAGTTCATTTAATTAACTTTGAACTTTTTGCTTTTCACGCCTGACGTGCAACATTTTCTTGACAGAATCGAAGTTGATAGTGTGATTTTGAAATATTGGTGCGAAAAAATGTTACATGTAGAATAATTTTTGAAACTTTTGCGCCAAACAGCTAATAAATAAAATTCGTAGTGATAATAAAATTCGCAATTACAACATTCGAAAAATAGGAATTAATGATTGGAACAAAGTTTGATTGCAGATAAGAATCACATTGATCAAAAATAATCACTCCAAAGTTCAACCGAGATGTCGATTTATAAAGAATAACCAACTGGTCAATTTATTTCAGCTTTACTGTCGTACTGGTCAATCGAACATTCCAGAAACTCGAGTTCCCTCCTTGTGTCCATTATCCAGCACTTCTTGCGGTTATTTTGAATTTGACAAAATATTATTACCAGGAAATAAAGAAGAATCGTTTGCATTTTATGAATGCATCGATTCCAGTATTCTTATGCATGATAATGATGAAAACGATGAGCTAAAACAGGTCTGTATGTTCAATTTTCGGAAAAATCAATTCAATCAATAATGCTATCTATGAACATTGCACTAAATCATAATGCAATCATATTAGATTATTAGTGTAATTGAAATTTGCTATGACCTTTCTTTATTCAAAAAAAAATCAAATAATGTATATCGAAAAGAATGAAATCAGACATTGAAATATTTCGGTCTTTTGAAATATACAATAACAACAAACTAATATTGATAATTGATATTGATAAATAAAAAATTAATATCGATAATGGAATTATAACAGAATAAATTTGAAAATTTTAAAGAAATCCAAAGATTGATTGTTTAAAAATCTATACTTTAAACAAAAATAAATCATTATGATTTGATTTTCGTTCCAAAGTAACTGATCATTTCAGAAAATGGGATAAACTAAAACAACTAATCGTTTATAAAAGTTGATCAAAGTTCAAATTCAAATAATAAAATGCTTTAAATCTATTTAATTAATTAATTGTTAATTAATTGAATGTAATAATGACAAATTACAAAAGCTAGAAGAAAGTGATGCACAACTGTTGTATTTCAAATTTGTTTACCATTTTATCAATCAGAAATATGACAAATATTTGATTGCTCTTATTAAACTCGATCACTCAATAATACTTTAAAAGGGAAAGATGAAAAAGTGATATAAATAATTGAATTTTATTACTTAATATTCTGATAATTTTTTTGTTAAAAGATTTACATCATTATATAAGTGAGAAAAATTTTTTTTAGTTACTATTTTCGAAATATTGCGATGATCAGGCACGTTGTCGAGATATAATGCTTTCCTCATTCAATCCCATATTTATTCAATATTTAATTAGAAGCGATAAAAATCGATATTTTATTGGACAAGATGATGATAAATTAGAAAGAATATTGAGAAAACGAATAAAATTTTGTTGTGCCATTAATGATCATCTCCTACAAAAAGTTATACATTCTGGTGAAAATGTTCTTCGTAAGTTCTTCTTTTTTTTTCCACGAAAAATTTCTTTTATATTTGTTCATTTTTGATAAATTCTTGCAAAATTTTGTCAATATCATATTTCGTTTTTTTATTTTTTATTTTCAAATTATCGAAAAAAAATTTGGGATTACTTTAAAAATGCTAAAATTGCAATAATATCTTCGTTTTCTTCAGCAATTTTTTTTTTTTTGTTTTCAAAATAAATAGGCAAAATTTGAGCAAAAATTAGTTGATGTTACAATTTCGCAATAAATAATTTGAATTTTACTAAAAAATTATGATTTGATAAGAAGAAAAAATGTGATTAAATTTATCAGTTCGTACATTTACAGCTACATTGGCACCTTTGGAACCAGTTTTCTGTAACAATGTTCAATGTCGTGGTGCTCCAATTGGATGTCTCACTTATTTGATCAACAATCGAACACAACAATCGAAAGAAGAAGATGTCATATTTATACAACCTGTCCAGATCAATTATGACGATTATACGATTACCTCAGCTCAAGTATGAATAATTTTAAATTTATTTAAAATATCACACGCACAAAAAAAAAAAAAGTTCTAAACTTTGTAATTCCATTAAAGTTATAGTTCAAATCGTTTGAGAAATTTTATTAGTAAAGTTATAATTTAAATTATTCGAAAAACTTTATTGGTAAAGTTATAATTTAAATACTTGAAAAATTTCATGCGCATATTGATATCGCTATATTTTATTTAATTTCTTTCTTTTAGAATCATATTTTATTAGCCAAAAAAAGCTAAATATTTATTTCAGCCCATAAACAATCAGTATACCATCGAACATCATTGTGTTTATCGACATTTCAACAATGAATTTTATCGATATTGTTTACTGATATATGATCAGCCATCCAATGATCATTGCTTCCATGGTGATGGATATCAGATATGTTGTTGTTTTCTTCAAAGAGGTCATTTGTTTGGTCATTTTTCAATTATTTTTCTCAAATATGTATGTTAATTGAAATTTTTAAATTACATTTGTAATTCGTCTAAAAAATAAACGAAACAAATTTTACCAGGAGCTCGATCTTGTGATCCGTTATCAACAGAGAAATTGATCAGGTGGACATCCACCGCAATTCCAGAAATTGTTTCCGATAAATCGATAGTATCTCGACATGCTTTTAAAAACGATCTTAATACTAAGCTTCGTACCAGGTTTCTTATGCATTTAATGATTACATTTTTTGTTTTTTTCTTTTCCATTAACTGAAGTTCAATGCAAATTTAAATTTTTTAAACTTAAATTTTAAAATTTATACACATTATTACTTATAACGAAACATATATTAATTCATATAAACACAATAAATTGAAAAAAAGAAACATTAACTAGCAAAAAAGTTTGATAGTTTATCATTCATTTCCTTTGGAATTATTTAATAAATAAGTATTTAGCAAATAAAAAAAGTAATCATTAATTAAATAAATAATTAGAAAATTTTCTGGTCATTTATCAATTTCAAAATATGACAAACCAGAAGAAAGTGATGCACAACTGTTCTATTTCAAATTTATTTACCGCTTTTTCAATCAAAAATATGAAAAATGATTGATTACCCTTATTATTAAACTTGATTTTTCAAGAATATTTCAAAAGGGAAGGAAAAAAGCGATATAAATAATTGCTACTTTATTACTTAATTGCTTAATATATTTATACTTGTTGATCAATTATTTTGCTTATTATACTTATTTTGTCTATTCAACAAATAATTAATCATTACTATTTTAATACATTTAATTATTATTATAAATTTGAAAGTATTTTTTTTTTTTAGGTGTCGTGTCACTCATGATATGCTCTCAGAATCTGAATCTTCGATAAATCGCAATCATCGAAAAAATTTCCTCTGCGAAACGAATGTTATCAGTTTATCTTATACACCTTATTCTTGCTATATTTTACTGATAATTTGTTATTTCATTGGTAATTATTTCAGTACACTTATTATTACATAAAATTTTTGGAAGAAATGGACTGAAATGGCTTTCAATTTTGTACCGTTTTTTTTTTTTTTTAAATTAATATTTCGCATTGTTTTTTTTTTCCAGGCGAATGATTGAAATTTCCATATTTCATTTAAACGAAAAAAAAAGTTAGAAACGAACAATTTTTTGTTTTCTTCAATAAACTATTAAAAGATGAAGAGATGGAGGAAATAACTGAAAATGAAGCAGTAATGATTGTTCGGATGCTTAAATTAATGATGGCTTCAATCTTAATATATTAATTAATGCCAATTAATAAAAACGGAAGAATGGCGATGTAATCCATTTGATAAATCAAAAGAGAAAAAAACAAGTTTAATATTCTTGTACCTGAATACGGCTATAAATGCTCATCGTGAGAATTCAGCTCATCATGATAACGCAAATGAACTCGGAAACTTGAATAATTATTATTTATGGTGTTAAAAAACAATTATCATTGATCAAAATGATAATGTTACTATTTGTAATGTTAATAATGTAAATAAAAGTCAAGTATTTGATCAAAAGTGGACAAATTTTACATAAATGACAGGTTAATTTAAATTTAAAGTAATCACTAGAAAGTATCGGATTTTTGATGAAATAAGTCAGTGATTTGAGAAAAAAATATGACTTATTTGTGATAGCAATTATTGTATAATTTTCTATTTGATGACATTTCTATCAATAATATTGTAAATTTAATAATTTAAAAAATTTTCATCATTTGGAAAAGTTGGCAAAATGGAGGAAGTCTATCATTTTTGCTTCTTTTCTTTAAAGTAATGCTTTTGCTAATTTTCCTTTATTCTTACAAAAAATTCATTTCAAAAACGAATTACAAGCGAATCATATTTTTCTTCATTTTACAAATTATGCGTATATTAAATTAATTGCTTCCAAATGATTATGATAATTTTCCACGCATTTCCTGATAACTTTCATTTCATATCTCGTAATTTTAAAACAAATTTTGGGAAATAGTTTGTTTTGGAAATTATATTATTTTTAAATGTATTGACAATTTTTAAATGCTGCATTCCACTAAAATTTCAAATCAGAAAATCATCTTTTAAATGAATTTAAAAAAAAAAAAAAAGGATTCATGACTTTAAAATTAATATTTCACCGCCTCTCTGTTTGTTCATATATTCATAACAACAAATTTTCAAAATATTTTTCTGTTTTATTCTGAAAAATTTTTTGAATTCATAAAAAATAAAAATATTTTGCATTTTCATTAATTTATTAAAATTACTTCTCTGGGAATAATCTTACAAAATATCTATACATTTCAAAATTACTTATCATTATCTTACAGCTTTTTTTGTTTTTTGTTTCGTTTTTTTTTTCGTTTTTTTGTTTTTTGTTTTTTTTTTATTTTTTTAATGAAAACTATTAGAAAAAAAACAATTGAATTTGTTTAAATGACGACAAATTCTTATCATTTCATTGAATAGTTTGTATGCCTTTTTGTGTGATAAATCATTGTGTTTAAAAATCGTATTATTTTTCAATTTATATATGATAATTCTGATAAAACAGAGCATTTATATATTTTTGGCGCATTTGTCATTTTACTTTACTTGTTGTCGTATTTGCTGTCATTTTTCGCAACAATTGCAACGAATAAATCTATTCTAACTTGTATTAGAATATATTATAATTATATTATAATTAAATAATCCGCCTACTTCAACCTTTTTTTCTTTCTTTCCCCATTTCATCTTCTTATTGTCCATTTAATTAGTATTCTTGAAATGAATAAAAAAAAATTTTGAAATAATGAGTAATCTGATGTAATGATAAAATTACATGTACAATGCGGGATGATACTATACAAATTGAAATGAGAAATGATTCCATACATCCAGAATACTGAACAAATAAGAAAATAGTAGGCATAATTGAAAAACGTAGTTTTAGATGGAATTCATTAATTTTTTATTATATAAATAAATAAAACTCCAACTGTCAATTTAAATATTTTAAATTTAAAACTTTTTCAAAACATGAAAGTTCTTTTTTTCTTTCTTAATATTTCAGCAAAAAAGCGTTTTACTATCGCTTACTTTGGCTTCGATAGCAGTTTCGACGATTGCATCTCATCTGCGTCTGTTATATTTTCAATTATGCAAAAATTAGTAAAAATATTATTGAAAGTAATTTGTCACCCGAATTAGATCGGTGACAACTATGCTTAGAGATGATGCATGAGATGTTGTCGAAATATAGACAAATATGTTGAACGAAAAAATGGACGGAAAAGATGAATGGAATACAAGGTAAGAAGCAAAAAATTCGATGGAATCAATCTTATCACCACTGATTACATTTATACGATTGCTGAGCTTTACATACACAACAAATAATATTCGATTACAAAAACCTTTATTGGTTTATGAAATTTTGTTCATAATTTGTTTGGTAAGTTTAACTTAATTTATTATAATTAAAATAAAACAATCAGAAATTGATAGCAGTAATGACAATGATGATACTATCAGCGATAAAATGACTGATAATGACAGTGATAACTTTGACAGTATTTCAAAACCAACGAGAATTAATAAAAATAATAAATTATTTCATTAAATCATCTTATTAAATTAAATTATTTCATTAAATTCTTAGAAACAAAATCTAGTAATTCTGAAGAAATTGAAATTGCTGACTCAAAATATTTGATCACTGATGCAGAAAGATCATTTATTGTCAAAATCATTGATTGATATTTAATAGTAGTGAATATTTTGACGAAGAGATTGTCTAAGAATAAATTTTGAAACTATAAAAATCCAAGTTTTTGCGAATAAATTTGTTTTTTTAAATAATTAAAATGAAGCAATAGTTTTCTTCAAATGCAAACATTTTCATATAGAACTACTACACAAATTCAATGGATTTACGATATGACTTGCATTTATTCTTGCAAATGCAAACTTCTTAGCAAAGCAAAATTGAAAAAGAAATAGAAATTTTATACTTTTAAAAATTATTCCTTCCATCAATTATTTAAATATATCATTATTTTTTTTTCCTATTGTTTTTTTCCTTCATTTTTATCAGTTATAAAAATGCTTCATTCTTTTATATTCCTGTTAATTAATATTGATTTTCAAAAATAGAAGAAAAAAATGTGAGAAATAGGAATTTAAAATAAAAAAAAGGAATTCATTTTTAATAACATTTTTAATAACAAATTCACAATTCATAAATCGATATTTTCAAAATTTACTTCACGATCTATATTTTATAGCGGTTGGCATCTGCGCAATATTTCTCTATTTCATGCAAAAAAAAAAAAAATCTTGCAATGTTGAATGAAAATATTATCAGTCTGATAACTTTTATCACTGCAAAAGAATACGACATATATGCAAATTAATGGTGTCATTGTTATTTTCAAAACTTCTTCCATTCCTGTCCTTTCCCATAGCAGTTTGTCTTCAATTCGCTCCTTTTTCATTTCCCAACAATATGAAATTACAAAACTGAATTAATTCATTCATTAAATGCCTAAAAATTAAAAGAATCTTTAGCAAAACTAGCACTAAGATACTAATAATTAATAATAAATAAATAAACAAAGATAAATCGAGACAATGGTTAAATTCAAATAAAATAAAAACCACAATAATGTTTGGTATAAATATTAAATTTTTGAATAGAATTAAAATATTCAACTTAACATCCGTTGTTTATTTGATCGATTCATTTATATTAATTAAAAATTAATGCATTTATCCCATTTTCCATGCTTTTCTGATGAATTTCAATTATCATCTGAAAAAAAAAATTAACGAATAGGATGAATTTAATATAAATAGGTGTAATTCATATTTCTTACAATTATGATTTAATTCGATATGAACAAATTTCTGCTAATATAATTAACTTACTAATTAAGTTTGTTTAATAATCTCGTAAGATGATTAAGTAAATTAAATATTTGATGGAACTAATTGAATATTTCGATGGATTTTTTGATAATTGATAGGATAAGGAGCATCCAAAAATAACTTGATATCTAATCATTTGATTTGTTACTTAATTTGAACCATTTTTTATTCGATCCTAAAAAAAATAAATAATCATTTAAAAAAACTCTTCATTGAATAATAATTGAAATAATTGATGGAATAAATTAAATATTTCGAGAGATTTTTTAATAATTGATAAGATAAAAATTGAGTTCAAATTAGGTACCAAATCAAATAAATATCATTACTGTAATATTATTATCGATGAAAAGAAAAAAAAGAAATTTCCAAAAATTAAGACGAAATTTTAATTTTTTGAAAAGAATCTGTCATTCATCTATTTTATTGTTTTTATGAGATCTAAAAAAGATATTTTGAACCAAAAATGAGACCGGAAAACGATATTTTTAGAACCAGATGATTTAAGGATGGTGTTCATAAATGTTGTTCATCAAATTTGATAAAATTTTGTTGCAGCATAAGATTTTTGTGTTCATTCATCATTTCAATTTCCGTTTGTCGCTGAAATCGCGAGATAAAAGAAGAAAAATCAGTGATCCCTTTGTTTAAAATTTTACATTGCATATCTCATGTAGTCGATTGTAAATCATTTTGTCTATCCAGTTAAAGAGCTTAAAAAAAAAGAAGCTCTCTGTTATCATCAGCTAACTAAAGCACAATCTTCTGCGCATCAAAGGCGCATACTTCTGAGACAACAAAGGATCTTTCTTGTCTCTACAATGTACCATGACCCCCCCCCCCCATCCACGAAGAAGATGGGATGGGGTCCTGACTACAAAATCATTTCAACTAACAAGCTGCCATCAGCTCGGTCGAGTGGACCAGCTGGTGATAAACCAATTCTTCTTTTTTACCAAATCTATCTCCCCCCCCTCTTTTACATTATAATCTCTTCCTATTATTATCGGTATTGTATTGTTAATACAATTGTTGTAATAATTGTTACGCATGTTGATTCGTAAATTAATCATAATAAAGGTTTAATTACCCAAGTTTGAGGTTCGTTACCAAGTGAATAAACATCAAAATAGAAGAAACTGTGAGAACAGAAGAACAGAATTCAACTTATTATTTTGTCGCTATCAGAAAGAAAAGAAGCGACAAAACCGTTAAATTTTTTCATTTAATTATTTTGAAAAGTTTTTGTAGATTCTATAAAAAGCATCAAATGTTATCGAATTTAATTTCAAATATATCGCCTTCCATGTTCAAATAATTAATTTGCTTAATTGAGCTGTCGTGTACATTTAATCATTTTTAAAAAATTTGGACAATCGATTATGAAATTTGATTTGATACGATATTATTGATCATTTACGTTGATCAAATCACTTCTTTCATCTTATCATTTATAGTGTCAGTTTATCTCAATTATTTTCTTTATTTATAATTTTAGGAATTACCTGATCTACGTAAAATAGTTGCGCTAAGACTATTAAGATTTGATTGTAGATTTAGCAGTATTTATTTTTTTTAAATAAATTTCCATCTTATCAATGAAATTCTTTTAAATTACTTTCAAATCTTTAAATTAATTCGAAGATATTCTTTTACATAAATATGATGATAGTATTATATGCGAGCACTTCTAGAAATCTTTTAATCTGTTAAAAGTTTTATACAATAACTTTATTAAGTAAAAAAAGTATTTATCAGTTCTGTTCTATAAATCAATATGATTTGTATATTGAAAAAATAGTAGAAAAATATCCTGAAATGATTAATACTTTAAAAAAAAAAGAAAAAAAAATTTCCAAAACATTAAAGGATAATTTTGCAGTTGATATCATCATTTTTCGCTCTTTATATTCAAAAAGTTAAACATATTATATTGAATTCAAAAATTGTCATATGAATTTTATCACGGTGATAAATTTTATAGAATTCTGGCAATTGTTTTGTTTACATTTGTTATGAAAATAGATAGAAGATGAAATAGCACTTATGATAGCATTTATTAGTACTTATAAACAATATATTTATCAATTTATGAGAGCATTTATTAACACTTATAAGCATGCTTACTTATTTTATAAATTCCTCTTAATTTATTTCAAAACTTTCTCCACAAAAAAACTTTCGAAAGATCAAAGAACGATTTTGCAATTTATACTATCAGATTTGTTAAATTTAATCAAAATATCAATAATTATAGAATAAAAAGATATTAGAAATATATGTCCGGAAATGTTTGAAAAACAAATGCAGAAGAATTCGAACATTGTGTTAGAGGATCAGTTTCTTGGAGAATTATTTTTTATCGATATAATAGTTGGAAACAAATTAGGAAAAATTTTTCCAAATTCATTTTTAACTCTTTTATTTCAATAAATTTTAGTAAAGAGCAATTAAAGTGATTTAATTGTGCTAATTTTATAGTCTAACTGCGAATGATTTGCATGTAAAATTTCGAAATGAATATGAAATTACAATGAAATTAAATATGATATAAACAATCTGTTGATCTGATTTAAGAAAATCAAGAAATTCCGTAGTTTCGAATAATTCATTGCTTTTTATTACAATAGTATATAAATTCAGGTCATGATTGTTGAATCATTTAAAAAATTTTGTTACATAATGATGATTCATCCTTTATTGTGGATATTATTTGTCATGCGATTCGATTTCTTGTTTATTTAAACTTTTCCATTTATAGACTAAAGTGCTGATATTTATGTATCAAATTCAAACACTACCTATTATTTTCACTTTCGGTGGATCCTTTGTTGTCAAACATTCACTTCCTACAGTAAGTGCACTTTGTTCCTTTTTTTTTTTAAATTTTATTTCCTTGATTAATTCATTTTAAACATGCAAATGATGAAGTATGTAAAATCGGAAGTATTTTTATTTGATTTTAGACTTTTGAATTTAATTATACTTAATTCTACAAAAAATGCTCTATTGTTCTAAACTGGTTTCGTTCATGTTGACATACGTTTTTCGGTTGGAGGAGCATAGATCAAACTCGGACAAACAGAATGTATGAATCAACATGTCTCTCAAAACTCGATGAAATGACTTTACCGCTTCCTGCTAAATATTTTTAATGTTTCGCTTATTTTATTATTTCCTGTACAACTTGGAAGGAAACAAAATGTTGAAAGTAAAAATGATAATGGATGGAAAAGTGAAAAGTGACAAAACAATAAATGGAATAGTTTCAGCTCCTCAAAGATTGGCTAACGGTGTATTGAATGAAGGAAGGAATAGAAAAACCATTACTTAATAAATTTATTAACTACTCCTTCAAAATAGTCCCATATGACTGTTTTTATCACTTTTTTTTGCAATATGTTTGTTCGTATCGAGTGCTATCATTACAACGGATAAACTGTTATATCACTGATAAATCAAAAAAAAAAAAAATCTGGTTCCAGAATTTATAAATACAAAGATAAGACGAAGTCTCTCTTTCTGAAAATAAATTATGGAGAACACTCCTTTTCCTTTATAAAAAATTATTAATATCCATACAATTGAAACTATATCTCTGAAAATTAGTTTTTGTTGACAATTCCCATATTATCAGAAATGCATCCAATTTACTGCATAAGCAGTTGTTTCGTCTCTATTTGTTACCTAATACAAACCGTGGAATACAAGATGCTAAAGAAATAGTAGATAAAATGTATTTTTCTGAAAATGTATGTTAGAATAATTTTAAAATGCACATGACATGTCGTGAAAGGTCGATGTAATCAGAAAAAGTTTTGAAAAATCACAATGAGACGAAAGAAACATTATACTGTTTATTCAACTGCTTTATAAGAAAATAGGATACAAAAACGTGCAAAACTTTGTCCAATTCCAAATCTTTTCAAAAGACTAATTTTTTACATTTTGTTACAGAAAAATAAATAATGAGGGGTTAAAATCAAATGAGTAGTCTGAAAAATTCTATATTTGGAAAAGTTGGAACTTTTCTTCCAAAGCAAAATTTTACGAGACATCAATTTTGAAGAAAAAAAAAAGAAATAATCGCTTTTACTATTCAACATCAATTAGGCTTTGAGAAAAAAAGTTTAGATTATAGTAGTATCGTATAATTCGAGAACATTCATTTACGAGTTGACATATAATTAAGGATATGATAAATCGGCATTGTATATTTGGTAAAATTGTGAACATTTCAAACTGGAAATTAGGAAAACAATTACGTAAATGGGTAAAATTTACATATATGCATGCAAATATGCCTTAAATAAAGAAAACTCTAGGTTGTATTTAATCTAAATGCAAAACTCTCCCTCAAAACTCAGCAGTTACAACCGCCAGATGGCTGTGTTGTTTCTCGACGATCCAAGCGTATCTGGTCTGGAAATTCTGGAAAATCTTGCACATCTTGTACCTCACGCTTCAAAGCATCACGTGCAATTTCAATAAATGCCTGTTCTACGTTTACAGCTTCCTTAGCTGATACCTGAAATACAAATAATAAATCAGTTCAAACAGATAAGAGAAAAACTAATAAATAGACAATATCTGAAGATTATTTTTGCGACAATTTCGAAATTCAAAGAAAAAAAAAAGAAAAAAAAAGGATGTAAAACGATCGAATTCAGGAAAAAATAGCATTAAATAGCAAACAAATAAAAATCTGCATTATAAATCCGATGAAGAAACATGATGAAATTTTAGCCTCAATTTTTATCAAGTCATGTGAATGATCCTGATCCTCTTATTCTGTAAAAAGCATTGAATGTCTCTGACCTCATAATATTTGATACTGTTTTTTGTCTGGCACCATGTTTGCGCTCTTTTGGCACTAACAGCACGTTTAGCTTCTAGATCAATTTTATTACCCAATAATACGAATGGGAAATGTTCCGGATCGCGTGGACTGAAATCAAGTAACTGCAATTATTAGAATGTCAAGCTCTATCAAAGCTTTTTCTTTGACTCCACTGATCAATATATTGCTTATCGTTATGGCCACAGAAACAAACTTAGCACCGCCGTACAAAATGAAGTTTAACATCACAAACAATTTATTTCTCATTAAAAACTGACATCAGAGATGAGACAACAAGCAAAAACTATTTATATGCTTGCGAGGGGTAAGACATACTCGACTGTTCTAAATGATATCATAGATCTTCGTAGAATTTTTCGGAATAATTCTATGCAACATTTAAGCCAGAAATGATTCATGTTTTTCATGAAATAAAAATCTTTGAGTTTTAATTAAAAAATATATATAGCAGTATATTATTATTTTTATAGCAAATAATTTTTGAACTAAATCTGGGATAGATGCATTTTAGATATAGCTACAATTGAAAATTATATATGAAATTATCAAAAATACATTAGCAGCAAACCTTGCTTGAATCAAAAATTCATCTCTCCATGCCTCAATACTTCTAAAAGAACTGGCATTAGTGATATCATAAGTAAGTACACAACAATCCGCTCCTCTATAAAAAGCAACACCCAACGATTGAAAACGCTCTTGTCCAGCTGTATCCCAAATCTGCAAAAAATAGCTTCTGATATACAATTCTAATCCAGATTCATTTACTAACTTCTAAATTTATAAATCGAAAATTCAAACTGACCAACCTGCATAGTAACAGTTCGATCACCAACTGATATATCCTTAGTCAGGAAATCAGCACCGATTGTTGCTTTATATTGATTACTAAATTTCTTGTTCACATACTGATTCATTAGTGACGTTTTACCAACACCCGAATCACCAAGTATGATTACTTTGAGCAGGGCTTTTTTGCGACCACTGCCAGCAGTTGACATTGCGATGAATTCAAATAAACAAACTGAAATATATTGTAATATTAACAAAAAATTTTAAACTCAAACTTTTAAACGACAAAACTTAAAATGAAATCCACAGAAATATTTAATAAACCTTTTCCATAAAAACTCCAAGTTTTCCTTCACATTAAGAATCCAAAAAATTATGCTTTCTCTTTGTTGTATTCAACATTTCCCGTTAAAGATTTGAAATTATAAAGAATACAAGAAGCAGTTCTAAATAATACTTTTAAAAACATATAAAACAACAGTTTGCTAGTGTGAAAATAATGGAAAATAAAAACTTAATCATCAGAAAAGAGAAATGAATAATAGCTGATACGCATGCGAATTGAAAAGTAAATTTCCACTGAACCAAAAAGTTGTGCAAACGAAAAAAAAAAAAAAGCATGAATTCAACTACAGATTCAAGTCATGTAAACTCTTAAAACTTTTTCAATGATTGGCGAATACGAATCACTAGACACTATCATTATAATTCTTATCTCTTCATAACATGTTTTTCCTTGTTCTATAAAAGGAAATCAATTATATAACACGATGTAAACTAGTTTCTGACACACAAACTCGTGATTTTTAAAACTGTACATGTACAATATATTTCATTCCTAAGAACAACTGCACATTCAGAGTATTTATTGCATTTGTTGGCAGCTTCTATTCTGATTGAAAAATAGCCTCAACATCTGAAAGCCTAAAATAAACACTTGAAGAAAAAATATGTCGCAAGTCGATGAAATATTGGCATAGCAACCATAACTCCGGAACCACGTTATTTGCTAAATTTACATTACTTAAAAATAATTAAGGCTATTTTAATCTTTCTCATTCTCATCAAGTAAATTGAAGAAGACTTTTTTAGTCTTGCCAATCAACGAAATAAAGTAGCATTTGCAGATTTACTTGACACAACAGATATACATGCAAAACAATATCAGCATAGTACTTGCGAAAATTCCGTAAGACTTCCAATAAACAAAGCATTCCTGAAATTGATTTTTTGACAAAATTGTTGAAAGTTTCTATAAAAATCTGTCATATAACTAAATAATAAAGTAAGCTAAATATATGATTTCAGTGATAATGGTACGAAACATTTACAATTGTACGACTAAAACGAGTTTTTGGCTAAAGGCAAATTATTAATATCCTACAATGTTTGAGCGACAAAATTTACTTCAAGAGACACTTAATTTTAGTCTTTGTTCAAAAAATGTTTTACTCATCAAACCTAAACGTAACATGTTAACTTTCGAAATTAACGTAGTTAATGAACGCTAAAATATTAATCTTCGGAATTTTATCAGTTGAATTCTTCCATTACAGCTACAGCCATTTCAAAAATTAATGAACTGATCAAAATAATCAATAGAGAAAAAATAAGTAGCATTGGTACAATTTAGCACAATCTTTCTTAATACAGTCAAGCTTGACTTAATGTAATAAGAATTAGCAGTGAGACAAGTGGACAAAATTGATTAATTTCAGCAGTGATAATAAACTGCAATAAATGAGAAAGAATATCTATGAATAAAACAAAAAATTTTATGCTATGTTGATTTACATAAAGAGCTTTAATTTATTCAAAACTTGTTAATTGTAGTTGGTCTTCGAATCAATGCTCAATAGATAATAACGATAACTCTATTTTACTAACGAAGAATGAAACTTAATTTGTTGATTTCTGATCTGCACGAAAAATTCGCATAATAAATAAAGCTGAAAAATCAAATTCATGTCACTGCAATAACAACAAATAGAAAAAAAATGTCAAAACATTATGAATCTTTTTTCATAAATAAATTGGGAAAAAAAAAAAGGATGATACGAAATACGACCTCTCTGCTTATTTGAAACAAAAATGACAAATCCCTTCGCTTATTTGAAATAAAAATATGACAATGACATGAATCAGAGTAAACAATACATTTGAAATTGAGCAACAGCTGAGTGCACAAATGGATGGAGAAGATAATGCGGAAAATATAGCAACTTTCAAAAAAAAAAAAAAAAAAAGCTATCTGATAGATTTATGCGATAAGGAAAATCCTTCTTTTAATAAACTATTTTAGATAATCAAAATAAAAGCATTCTTTCAGAACATTTTGAAAATTATTAGATAGTAGTATGAAGCTAGTTTCAAATTACTCGTCTCGAATTTCTGAATAAGTATAACTGACAAATATCCAAGAGAAGAAATCAGAATGAAGAAAATTTTGGGTGAAATGAGTATGGATTAAAATAAATAACATTACAAATAGCAAATAACTCTTGCAATTTCTCAGCTCTAATAAAATGTCACATATTAAGATCTAAGAGGGCAAAGATCAATAAATTATTATCTTTGGCACAACAGTTATTAGAAAGTTACTAGAAAACTGTAAGATGCTGAAAATAGAGAGAGAAGGGAAAGGAGGAGAAGAGAGAGAGAAAAAGGGTGATGAGATTGCATAAATTTAACATAATTACAAAGCTTGTTGTCACCTATCAAAAAATGCAGCTAAAAAGCAGCTAATAACAAGAATACTGAAATTAAACAAATTAACATGTATAACTCATTTAAATTTAATAGAATTTCTATTTGAAATTTAAAGTTAAGATGTGAATAAATAAAATCACGGCAAGATATAAACATTGTTAAATGCTTATCAGGAAAGACTAGAATTCGCTTAATTCGCATATCAAACTTACAAAGAAAGACTAGAATTCGCTTACAAACATCAAGAACTTGTTCAGAATCAAGTAGTCCAAGTGACTATACTTTATCCCCATCCCTTCGTAATTGTAAAAGCCCCGAGAGATCCCAGAAACTTCCGTTAGCAACCAGGCATTACAGCATTTGTAGAAACCACCGAAACAGGGAATGACAGCTCACGGAAAAAATAAAAAAAATTACGTTGCATACCGTAACCCGACATTCAATATAAGACAAAAAAGTTTTGAAATCTACCATCTAATGTAGCACAAAGACAGCAGTAACGTACCTTTTGTTTATGTGTGAAATTTCAATTTAATCAAATTCAACTATTGTACTGATCAGAGTCTAATACTTTTTGAAATATTTGTCATATTAATATAAATAACCTAAAATTAGTGAATTCTCCAAGGTTTAGCAGAATAGTAACTTAGAACTTCGTGTCTTAACCGTGCTAATATACTCAAAATTTCTTGCCATTCCGTTTATTTGTGGTAGGTAACCAACAACTGATTTTATTATTACAGAACTTTGACCTTTAATTCTGCAGAAATTCCTTGCAACGATTATCCAAAATTCAAGATATTCATCTTCAAATTGTTTTATTTGTCGCTGCAGGAAACTCGTCCATCACTTTGCAATGCATATAATAGTTTAATTAAATGCAAAATGAACTTAATAATTCCCTCAAAAGATAATTTAACTTATTAAGCAGTATCTAAATTATCATTTGCGGACAGAAAATTCGCCACTGGAATAACAGTTTATATGTAAGATGAAATTATCCATGAAATGAGTCAACTAAATAATTAAATGATGAAAATGCAAAATAGTATTCATCCGCATCACAATGAAATAAGTGGAAAGAATAGATAAAAGAAAAGCGAGGCAACACATAGATATTACACTTAAGAAATTAAATTTCAAAGTGGCAGTGCAGTGGTTGGCAAACAATATAATAAAATGATAACTATTGCAATGAATAAATTTCAATTTGAATTAAGACGCATACAAAATTAAAAGCAAAAAAAGCAGCAAAAATTAGTAGAACAAGTGAATTATGAATTTCACAAATTAATTTCAAATGAAAAAATAGAAGGAAACTGTAATATGTAATATGAATACTATTAAAGAGATAAGTGAACTGGAAAGTTTGGAATTTAGAGGATATGATATGAACTATTCTCTTGTGGGCTGAAGTTGTTAAACAACTCTTATTTCATGCTACAAACTTGGAATTTCTAATTTCTTCTCTGAAAATGAGAAAGGCAATCATCTTAATGAGGGGAAAGAAAGTTTTCAAACAATAGATAGTAATTAAAGCTAACATACTATTTCCTTTTTTTCTTTTGTCGTGATTCAACTAGATCAAGCTTAAATTATGCAGCAAATCTGGTTTGTATACTTCTCATAACTTCTCAGAAAGAATATAAATTGATGAACAAATAAATTATACAAATAATGTTCAAAATAAAATTCCAAATTAAAACTGAAATCATTATAGACAACAAAGGAAAAAAATTCAGAACAAGAATATAAGTTATTCACAAAAAAAATTTTGAGATATTCACGTAGTCATGAATATCTCAAGTATTTAGTTATAATAACTGAGCAAAATTTTCAAGTATGAGCTCATATTTCCTATCTCAATTAAAATTATGCTTGTAATACTATGTTTTAAGCCCTGTTTGCTGAATAATTGCATTCATTATTCTCAAATTTTTCGAAAAATAGCAAGAAAAATCTTTTTTTCTTTTTTTTTTTTTTTTGGATGATATAATAAAAATCTAGAACATAACTAATTCTGAATTTTAGAAAATTAATTAAAAAATCGCAGTAATGAACGAAAGTTATAATTTATTGCTGTTCTTTGCATTCGTCCGGTACAGGATCTAACGCATCACAAAGATTCTTTTTCAGGTCATAGAATGCATCACTTGAGCGTTTCCCGTTAATCAAAATCCAAGGAACAAAATTTAGCGGTGGATCCAAATTGTGCGTTTCAATACCTGCTTTTGCCAAAAGTCTTCTTCCTTCTTCTCCTTCGGCACATCGTAGGATACTGAAATACTCAAATGATAAAACATGCATCAATGTAGCAGGAAAATTTTAAAACTGAAAAAAAGAAAAAAAAATGAATATCTTAAGAACGAAGGATTAATCACTTAGGGATTTTCCCTTTACCGATACTCGTATCTATAACATAATGCTTAATCATATCTCATATATCTATATAATAGCAAAAAAAATATCAAGCAATTTTATCTTTCAACCTAAAATGTACCTAAACAGAACTATCCCATCCCATTTTTACAGGCAATATATACACAATTCTGCTTAAAAACTTGATAATGGAATGTAAAGCTCTTCCCATCTGTACTTTAAAAAATAAAAAACATATCAGCAACAGAGAAAACTACATCCTATCAATCAGACATAGAAATGACTTATTTTCATTAGTTCTAAAAGTTTCGTTCAATTTCTTAACTTACCATCTCTTGATAAAATTAACCTTTTAGTGGATATATGAAGTTTCGACAAGCATTTTGATCCAGCTGAGCGAAGATCATGCTTTCCTTGTATACAGGATATTACTGGAACATACTGGTGCGGGTCGCTAATCATTTCAAGTATGCAATTCATAAGCTGATTTAATTCGCATTCTGGAGGTCCATGCTGACATTCACAACTAAAAAATAAAAAGATTGACAAAATAATAAAAAGCAGTCATAAGTTTTACTCAACAAAATAATTGTTTAGTGCAGCTTAACCCTGTTTACTTATTCACTGTTCTTTTCTTATATATTTTCTACATCAAACATTTCCTCAATAACATTACATTTTAACGCAAACACAAGAATTTCTCAAGCATAAAAATCACGAAGCTACAGAAATAAAGATTTGAATTGCTGCTATTAGCAAGTTAAATCAAATATCACGCGACCAATAACGTTAGTATTATCCAAGAATTGAAAAAAAATATATTTTTAAAATAAAATTTTTCTTTTTTTATTTTGAAATTACCTATAGTCGTTGCCAATTGGGTTACATTTCGCTTTACCGAAAGGTACAATTTTGAGCGAAATCCTGTTTGTTACGGACATTTTTTGCCATATTGGTAGAAGTTGTCGGTGCACAAAGCGCGAGGTATCTGGGCATTGTGCTTCGATATACACAGCTAAATTTACTATATTGTCGGCAGCGACTTCTGCTGCTTGTATTTTTGCTGGCTGAAAATGAGAAACTTCGCTTCATATCAGAAAAAATTTAATTGGAGATAAGTAATGATAGGATTTACTTATTTAAAGAATTTCAAACTTAAATTCAGTATTAGATATTTCGCTTATTGCAGTAAAAAAATTTCCTAGTATTGTAGATTATCCTAAGATAAATACTAATATTCCTGAAACTCACTGAATAAAGTTAACTGGAATTAAATCAAATACATTTTTGAAATTTAAGATATAATTTAACAAACTGTAAACTGTCGTTTAAACTGTAAAATCAATACAGTTAATACGCATAAAAAATAATTCACATAACAAATAATTCTTTCCAGCGTCGGTATAGGATATAGCCTTAGTTGGTTTCAAGCAAACTGACGTGAAGAAGTAAATATTAATTAATGTTAATAGCAATAATAATTCCATTTCCATATGTTTGAATGTATGAGAAAATTGGTCCTTGAAAAGGAACTGACTGTCCCAAATATGAGTTCTCTAAATTAAAAGAGAAGGAAAGTCATCGGACTTCATATATTCGCATGAATACTTTTGTAATGGTAATAGTACGATTCATCAAAAGCACAGTATATTCATCATAACTAGAGACTTTTATATGCACATTTAAATATGTTAAATCAATGAATTATATATTAAAATAATTATTCTATTCTGGAAGCTTCAGAGTAAATGTAGGAGACATAGTGCTCAGAGAATTTGGAGCCAAAAGGAAATTTCTTTAAGGAATTCTTTGAATTTGAACAATTCAAATTTCAAGTTTACCAAAAGCTCTTAATATGAAAGGAAAAAAAAACTGATTCAGGATTGCACCCTAAAAGAATTCCGAAGTAATTTCCATTCAGGAATTAACAAGTTATAGAATAATTTAGATTGGTAAGGCGACATTCAAAAAAAGAATATCTGCGAAGGTGAAAGGAATGGTAAGGGAGGAAGCAAATTCATAAGTTTAGCGAAATTTTAGCAAATATATGAAAAGTAGTACGTGAATTGAAAAACATCACAATTTAAAAATATCAAATAATGATATTTTTTTTTAAATTTTTAAAAAATTTTTCGAAAAACACTTTTTTTGAATAAAAATTCAAATAACTGGATAAACTTGATCCCAGGAAATATCTTGCTTGTAATCCATAAATTTACTTTATTTGAGAGAAAAATATCTAGAATCATTATGCTTCATTCATTCGAATCAAAAGCGTTAATTAAAAAACTGTAAACGTTAAAGAGACTAAGTAAATAAGAACTGCTTTAACGCAACCAATTATTAGAAAAAAATGGTGATAGTACTCCTGTTATCATTTTGGTTGATAGACAATTCATTTAAAAAAAAAAAAAAAAAAAAAAAAAAAGATAAGAAAAGAATATACGGTGATAATGACTGCATAATGTTGACTCTGCAATAATTCTCATCGCACACTTTTTTCAACCGATATTATTACTGCATTTGGAAAGTAATAGTAGTAATGCAAAAAAAAAAAAAAATTTCTATCTCAGCAATGGACAAAGCATTTTCATTTCTAATTTTATTTGATATTAACTAGCGGTTTATTTAAAAGCAACTAAAAATAATGTCTAAATTTCCCTTGAAAGTAATAATGACACCACAAATACTACTGAGAATTAAAAAAAAGATGCTAAACTAAGTTAAAATTGACAAAATATACTAAGAAAAGCCATTACATTCCTAATTTCTAACCGCTTTGTTTAGTGATATCTTGCTTTCCATAGGCTTCCTTTTCTTTCATTTTCATATCCAAAATTTGAACTATGCTAAACAATTAAACATGCCACTTACTCAATTTCTCATATTCTAATTTCACAAATATCAAAATAAATACAATAACTACTTTCCAAAAGACCTGATTTGTTCATTAGAAATAAAATTCAATCAGTAAGTAACAATATTTTATAATGATAAAAAGTATGATCAAACATTAACATTAAAGTCTACCATACTTTTTTTTTCGGGTTTGATGTCATTCGTTTTCCTTATTTATCTTCTCTCTTTTTTTTTTTTTTTTTTTTTTTTTTTTTTTTTTTTTAAAAAAAAAAAAAAAAAAAAAAAAAAAAAAAAAAAAAAAAAAACAAATAAATGAAGTCCAAGCCAGTTTTCATAAAAGTTTCAAAAGATAAGATCACGGCGTGACATCATTTTGAAATTAATTATAACCTTGTCTAATTTATTTGTTTCAGTCAATTGAAATAAATATTGATGAAGTGGAACGAAACAACAATATTCCTTCTGCGCAACATCGCATCAACACAAAGCATGCTATTTTAATTAAAATGAAAAAAAGAAAAAAAACTCATCATCCATAATTAATTCAGCAGATAATTCTACATTTCAGTCGATTAATAATAATACAGTTTAAAAATTTCCACATTTGGTAGAATACTATGATTGGCACTAAAAGAAATATCCATTTTAAGAATATTAAACAAGCTAAGTCGGACCCATAAAGTATCAATATCGAATAATCGTCTAGTGTATTTATTTTCGGATCTTTCTTCATTAAACTGTTCAATTTGATTTACCCAACGGTTAAAGTAAAAATGTCTGATCAAAATTCCTTTCCAAATAATTCAATTTATAATATTTTTGTCAGCTAAATATCATGCGATTTTATATCTTCTATATATCATCTTCTATGATTTCATTTTACTTCTTCTATGATTAACAAAAGAAGGATTATACTTATATTCTTTAAAAAAAGAAAAGAAGCGATATATTTTTTAAAATAATATATTTTTCAATTCATGTTTCATTCATCCAAAATTAGATATGAGTGCTTTAATGATCACAAAACTTTTCTCAAGTTTCATGTTCCAGCATGAATGGAGATAAATCGAGTTTCGTTGTTCATTAATTAATAAAATCTCAATAACTATAATATTATATGGAATGTAACTCTGATGTTATGGAAATATATATTTGGTATTTTGAACATGTGGAAGATGACAAGGAAAACTGATATCTCCGCAGTAGTTTAAACACAAACTACATGACGACATAATTTGAATTATTGGAGCTCTATCTCAAGCAATGTATTGCAACTTATAGTATTCAACAGGAAAATATTTCTATACAAATTAAATTTTATAGGATCTTTAATAAGAATCTGGATTTCATTCACTTACTGATCCTTCCATCATAAAACTCTTCTCCAACCGCAGAGTGAATAACCACTGGTAAAAGATGAAAATCAAAACGACACCGGGGAGAATGCAAAAATAACGACATTTAAAGCAGAATAAATATTGCACTATAGCCTTTATAATGCTATTCTTCTGTTCTGAAATATAAATAATTCCTTATTAGACAAAACCCTATCAAATAAGCATAAATAAAAAGTTTAAAGTTAACTAAGATTGACGAAACCAAAAAATGGTTTTAAAAAAAATTATGTGAATGATTTATATTTTATAAAAACGTCAAAATTGCGAAATTTTTTGTAAAATTTGGAAAATATGGTACACAATCAGATATGTATTGATGATAATTCGATCAGTATGAGATATCTACTAGTTGCGAAAAAGAGCAAATCAAATGGGAAAACGGAATGAGATATATTTTAATACAATTGCAATCGGACTTTTATGGGTTGTATGTAAATATTTTCTTTCTTATTCTAAAAAAAATTGTAATCTTATGGAACAATTACATTTCTATTTTTATTAAAGTGGAATTGCGAAAACAAAGCCTAGTTAGTTTCATTTATTTTTTCGTCAAACTACTATACGAATAGAAAAATAATAGCAAAACGATATCAAAAATTTCGCAAAAGTCATTTAACCAACAAAGAAAACGAGCGACTTATATGAAGTAGAAAAAAATAAAAACAAAAATAAAACAGGAGTATTATTAGATATGTTTCAACGGATAGAAATTACAGAACAACTCCAACTGAGTAATCAAATAATTAATGAGTATTATAGACAAGTGACGAAAAAACTCAAAAAATATGTAATATATGAATTAAAAGATTGCTATCACAATTATTGCAAATCGAGAGATTATCAAATTTTAAAGGAAAAACTAAAAAGCACTTACCCATCTCCGAAAAGAGTCTTTCGATAAAAGCAAAGAATTAAATTATTAGTGCCAAATTCGTCAAGCTTTTCCAACATGTATTGCGTAGCTATGCGAAAGTGAAAGATTAAAAGAATTTTTTGCCCAATCGAAAGACAATGCAATTTCCGATCCCTAAAAAATAAAAATGATTGCAGAAAATCTAACCCGTTAATGTTAACATTTAATATTTAAATCTTATTATCTAACGATTTACTCTAACATATCATTAATATTTTTTGCATACTATCATTGTCATCATTTAATCATTACCGCTAATATCTAATACCTGATTGTCAAAATGATGTGAAAAATATAAAAGACTCACCTGCATAAGATTCCAATACGGCTATTAATAATCAATTCCTAACGTAATATTAAGACTGCGGCTCTCGAGAATTAACGATTTTGATAATCACCGAGGCTAACTAAAACAAGAGCGGAAAAGGATAATAAACATAAAATAATCATAGATGACGTTAGTCTTAGATACGATTTTAGAATAACAAACTAACGAAATGGGTGCGATTATTTTATAACTAACAGTCCCAAAATTATCGAACAAATGATGGAGAAACAAAAAACGATTGGAAGAATAGGTGAAAGAGTTTAATTATGAAGGAAGAAAAGATAACGAGTATAATTAATAGGGAACCGGTTATCGAAATTTTCTATTCGTGCCTGTAAGTTTGTACAGCATAAACTTGTCAAACTAGTTTTGATATTATCATATTGATAATGTTACAACCAGCTAAAAAAGCCTCAATAATATGTTTATTGAATAGATTCTAATATCTTCAGAGATCAATTATGAAACGATCAATAATTTTTTCATTCTCTTTTTCTCTGCCTAATCTTACATTTCCTTCATTGATTCCTCATTATCTCGTTATCTCGTTATTTTATAGATCTTTGATATATTGATGGGTGTGTGTGTGTTGGTTTCTCTTTCTTTTTTTTTTTCTTTTCATGATGTATTTAGTTGGTTTAATCTTTTTTTTGTTAAATACTATTTTGAAAAAATATAGCTCTTTTAACGATTTTGTTAAATTTCTCACAATTATCTAAGTAATTAACTTCAAGCAGTTGAATATACATGATGTGAACAACGCGAACATTATGCATTACTTGAATAAAGGAAAGTTAGAAGGGAATAAGAAGACGAAAATTACTGGCAATAAAAGAAGTTAAGAGGAAACATGTAAGTATTATACTTAACTATTTAATTATGTGCTAATTAAGTGGAATCTGAAAATAAAAAAGATAACGGGATCGGAGTAGAGTTATCTTAGGAAAACGAACTGCAATCCTATTTTATAATTATTTGTTACAGATAAATTTAAGAAATCAAGAAGATTTATCAAATTTGAAGAAAACATGAAAGAAAGTTTTTACTCAAGTAAAAATACATTCATACCAACACTCTCAATCTCTATTTTTCTTCCATGCTAGGACTATTTCTTTCAAAATTACTAAACAGGAAAAGAATGAACATTATGAAGAGAATGAAAGAATAAGGATGAAGACGATGACACGAAATGAAAAGATGAGATTTTGAAATACAGTAATAGAGGAGAGGGATAAGAGAGAAGGTAACTATTGTTAGGGATGATTCTTCAGCTCATTAAATAATTGATTTTCAATTAATTTAATAAAAATTTCGAATAATACAACTACCAAACAGTGTAAAATTTGCAACAAAAACTTCAATTAACATAAAAATACGACTACTTAGGAGAGAGAATAGACAGTAGGAGTGAATAAAAATAGTGCAGAAAAAGAGGAGTAATTAGCCTTTACGAATATTCTTTATCCTCTCATGGAAAACATACTGTATGAAAAGTACTTGTTTCATAATGTTTCGCGAATCAATTCCATAACCACTCTTCGTTATGGAACACTTAATGATTAGGAAGCAGTATATCAAAGATATTTGATCAAGTTGGTCGGACAGTTTAGGTCGATTTTTTTGTCTGGTTATTACTTTCTGCTAATTACTTCCCGCTAATTAATAGATACTAATTATCTATCCATTTTTTCGAGGAGTTTTGAAATGTGTCATCCAATGGTTCTTATCTTTTTCTCGGTCTTATAAAGAAAACTGAACTGTTTGTTATAGTTATACCTTAATCATCTTTCAAAAATTCAATAGCTTGGTAAAATTGATCTAAATTATTTACTTACACACAGTGTGTAGTTTTTATTGAACCTATACAAGATATTATGTACAAGATACTTACTTGAATTACACTCTATTTTTATTTATGTTTAAGCTATTACCTTAATATTGCTTATGATTTAATCATATTTCCTTACTAATAATCATGCTTATATTTTCGAATTTTGATTCTGACTTTCACATTTTATTGACATGTTAATTTCATATTTCTAGTACTAATACTTCTCGCGATGCTGTTGATACAAAAAAGAAGTGACAGTTGTTCTTAGTTATCTGAAAATACATTACAACTTCCGCACTTCAGCTCATATTATTTTTCATAGTGGTTGGTATGAGCGACAAGTTTAAGCTATGCGATAATTTAAGTTATATATCGCACATTGCATTATGTTTCAGAAGATCTGAATGAAACTTAAATTTCAGGAAGGAAAAAGAGAAGCATTTTGATGGCAGAACTCAAGAATGAAATGTATGATTCGCCAGATTCCTCCAGTGGTGGTTAGCTTTTTCTTTTTCTCATATTTATTATTTTGCATAATTTTTCTTTGTTTTTACAGCTTTGGAAATGCATATGTTTAGAATCGAAACTTTATTTTAGTTCAATTTAGTACTTAACATTTCAATTTTTGATTTAAATTTTATTTTTGAGCCATTGATTAATTAACACGGAAGATTATGAAAATATGAATTTATCAAGCAACATGTGATATTTCAGTAGTTGGATATTTGATATACTTAGTTTGAGCTATTCCAAAATATCACCCTAAAAAAAATCATCTAAAAATCACACACAAAGGAAGTTTAATTATAATCTTTTAACGGAAAGCATGAATGATAAATGAGTGAAGTTACTGAAAGCATTAATGAAATTACTCTGATATGAAATCACTCAAGACTTCAGTATAATGCCGTTTTTATTGACTAGTCACTTATCAAATAATGCGAGTGTAAAAATTAGCGCCTATTCCATATTAGATTTATCCAAAAGACTTAAAACGAAATGCTTTGAAGTCGATAAAGACGAGTCCGGCACACAATTATATTATTTCTAAAGACATAAATGGCACTGAACAACTAAACGAAAACTACATATTTCGTGATAATGTTCTTTTGAAGATAAATTATATGCATGTCAATAGCATGCTCTTTTCACAAGATTGTTTTTCTCACTATTTCATTTTTTGTTTTTCACAATAAATAATTACTAGTGATGTAGTTATCATTTAAAAAAAAGTAACTATCAAATCCTAATAAGTCAATTTCTGAATAAGAAAGAGAATATGGATTCTCTATCTCACAGTAGTGACTTTAACTATAAATTGGAATACAGCAACATTGATATGGGAATAAATTATGGGTTTAATAGTAGCACGAACTTCTTCCACTTTACACCTCATCCTCTCCTTAATATATCTGTATATATTTGTTGTTTCTGACTTTTCGAATTCTTAAATTTTGAATATTTGTTTAAGATTTTGAAATTTTCTTTTAAAAAATTCTGCTGTTTTCTTTCAGCATTGCTCTTCGGTGGGATTATTGCCCCCGTTATGTTGAAATACAAATCGATAACCACTACCAGTACTGCATCTAAGAAATTTATTCGTGATGTTTATTTGTTATCCTCCTTGTCCTTACCGGAATTTGATCTGTGGGAGAAGAAATTTGTTCTCTCGTATTACTTTGGCTTTTCAATTCCGTTTACCGGCCAGATTTCCTCTTAGATTGGCAGAGATCTCCTGCTTCAAACTGAAGGCTGTGGATAGCTCTAGCTATTTCACTCGCTAAAAAAAATACTGCTCTTTGCAACTTCAATTACATCATTCCCATTAAGTCCCTTTTTTTCCAGTTAACTTTGGCTCTGATGTTGGGAAACATCCACATACTCAAAACGCCAATTCAGGTTACCTGAACTATTTGCATGAATCCTTATCATTGTGATTTGTCTTCATCTGACTATTGACTGTCATCCTCATGCCAATAATATTTCGAACCTTAAACTCTGAATCAGCACCACATATCCAAAAGAAGATTTAAAATGCAGTCTTTGCCCACCTGTAGATGAAGACGATTCTTCACACCTGTTCATCATTGACCTGACAACACCATGTACCAAATTACCGTCAAAGAATCCAGGTGAACATGACAGCAATGGCAACAATTACGGCGCAGACAAGCAGAATAGTTCTCCTGAATCTGTTAAAGAAAACTGTGGCAACAGTAGCAAACTTGGATATAGTTCAACACAAGTTGTCAATAATGATGGTGTCATCGACGTTGTGGAAGATTATTCTGATCTGTTGGATGAGGGCGATGTGGATTTGGATCTGATAGTGCGAGATGAATGCTACGAAACGCATGGTTATTTTATATCATATTTATTTTATTCGCCTAATTTTAAATTCATTTTATATGCATAAATTATGTATATAAAGTGCCCATTATCAAAGACTAGTTTTGAATAATGATTATCAATAGATTCTCTCAAGAATTGTTGAATTGCAGTGATTTGCCAAACAAGTATCTTTTCACAGCTCTTCAGTTCTTTCATCTCATTCTTTCACCAAGATAAAGAAGGTGAAAGCAAAGATGGAAACTTACAGAATTTTCTAGAAAACCGTATGCTGAGAGCTTATTTATATGGGTACTTCATAAAAAAATCTTTTTGGTTGTAATGTCGAGGATCTTTAGTTTCCTTGAGTTATTTTGTGTATTTTTTATAGATAAAGAAAATTTAGGAAAATTCGATTAGCAGGTTACAGCTTTACTTTTTCATGCAATACATTAAAAATATAGCTACAAATATCCCTAAAAATTAAAGTTTTAGGTTTTTCAAAATTAAGTTTCAATAATTCCTTCAGAAAAAATGAACTCAGATTCCTTACTTTTTCAGATGTTTGAAGGTCAAATTATTTTTAAGCTATTTTCCTGAGACAGTTCCATTCAGTTGCTTAAGCTTTGTATTGGGCTGTACTACTCTTATTTAATAAGACTTTTGAGGGCAATCATTTCCTGTATATTAGAAGTAATATTTGCATAATGCATGCTGTTTTAGTTAGCTTATTCTCTTAATTTTGCAGAAGATGCATTGGAGCCATATCGTTCTAATTCGGTGCCTTTAATGAAAAAAGAAGGTACATCAACATATAAAAGAGCATATTCTATCGAACTGTATAAATATAAACGACCGGAAACAGTCATCTGTGCAGGTAAATTATTTTCATTGTTTTTCATCATTTTTAACAGTATGAAGTTTTCAGCAAAATTTAGCGATCAAATTCTAAAGACGATTGATCTTTTCCTTCTTTATTATGATTTAACTTTGCTGTGTGCTTTTATGTAGTTACTTTCTCGTGTATTTCCCTCAACAATTAAAAATGCAACAGTTTCCATTTAGAATCAGTCGAAATAGAATATTTGATGCATCGTGCACAATTCTTTCTGGCACGGGCTTGTGAAGAAAATATTAAGTTGGCGATGGAAACATCGTTATGGACAACCCATCCATTCATTGAAAAGCTTCTGGCTGAAGCATATCGACGAGCTCCGGTTGTGATTTTGGTTTTCCTTGCACGAAATGCAGATCATTTTGCTGGTATTAATCAGTTTGTTAATCATTTTGCTGCTTGCAATAATAAGACATAAATTACAGATCGATGCAAATATTTTTCTGAAAATAAGAGGCATTATAGGTCTTTCCTAATGCTTTTTTAACAGGTTTTGCACGGATGTGTTCAGAAGCGTTGTACAGAAATCAACCGGCTATGAGATGGGTTGATTTCAGAGGCGGTGGTAACATCAAACTGCAATGGATCACAAAATGTCCGCTTGCACTTAGTGCAACTGATCATATTAAGAATCCATTTAACAAAGGTACCAGTTACAATATTTCCTTCCTTTTAAACAGTTGTCAAAAAATTTATTTATATTGTAGCAATTATTTTTCTTCTGCAAAAACATACTGAGATTCTAATTTTTACGTGCTCTAACATTTTGCTAAAATTTTATTCTCGAATAATTTTTCAATAGATTTTTTGCCAGAAAAAGCTCTCATGATATGAAACTTTATATATCTTATTTGTGAGTGCCTGATCATTATTAACTCTCCGCTATCTTACTGTTGGAACACTGTTGGATCAAAATTTATCAAAGGAGCGGTCCGCTTATTCTGGATTTTCAGACTTGGATTTTTTAATCTCTAATTGAAAATAAAATTCTTTTAGTGGGAATATTTGTCTTGGAATTTTTTTCCGAAGTATTGCTCGCAATTTATTCGTTTATACATATATTTTTTTGCCTGTTTTTTCAGAAAAGGTTATATACGCTGCTGCAGATGGATGTGAGATACAGCGTGCTGCAGGTCAGCGGCTCTGCAGTTTGTTTCCATTTGATGATAGTGTTGATTTGAAAGCACTAAAAAGAAAAATTCGAGATAATTCACAAAAACTACCATCTTTATTGGAAAGTGATATTTCGTATTTAGAATTTAGGAATGCAAAGAGGTAATTTATTCTTAATTGTTTTGCAGTATTTTTCTTGATAAATTTGTTTTATAAGGGAATCACTTTTTACTTTGATGCTTTTGTATCTTTCTTACCTTTCCAATAAACGGAGCAATGAACTAAAAAATTTAAAGACTTGATAATCTCGAAAATTCTTGACGGATTACAGAACAATCTCACAATTTTTTCCGAGAAATAGTTTCTCTTGTTATTTTATATGCTTTAGGGTAAATCATAAGAAAAAATTATTCATATATTTTAAGTTTTGTGCACTTCCTCATATGTGGTGCATATACATTATATCATAACTAGATTCTCATGGCAATGTATGTTTTCCGTTGTTTAAAAGTGTACCTAAAAATTATTGCATAACTTATTACGTCGGCGGCGTAAGGCGATCAAATGTTTTATTTCTACATTTTGGGAAGTTTCAGAAATCTACCGATAAAGAAAACTTTGAAAGATTTGTGGAGCGAAAAACGACCTCCTGCTATGATGTTATCTTCCAGCAGACATGGTAGTCATAACGAAAGGAATTCCGGAACTAAGAACTATGTATGTATTTAAATTAATAGCTAATTAAATTTAAAACGATTTACATTTTCTGTATGACCAAAACATCTTTTGTAACAATTACTCTGACTTTTGCAAATCCCGCATTTCCGGCATTAATGGATGTTTTATTCATTCCTTTGGGTTTGGATGTTTGATGTTTGTTTCTTTAATTTATAGCATGCTTCTCGAATGCTTCCCCTTATGGAAGTTGCGGTTTCATATCCTTCATACAGTAGTTCTCATTCGTCGTCATCCTTGAGAAAACGTCGTGCATCGCCGAAGAGGTTATCACCGAAGCGTCGTCCTTTGATACACAGTCATCGTCATCGTTCCAGACCACCAGAGTAACTTTTCAGTTTTCTTCTATAGTTCATTTTTTATCTGTTTTTCTATGTTGCTTTTATTTCAGCCATGAAAAAAGACATAACTTGAAGCGATCATCAGGACACAAATATGATTCTTATTCAACTCACAATTCATCCAAAAATAGTTGGCGTGAAAGTTCTCACGAACACAGATTACTTCGAAGGTAATATTTATATTTCTGAATGTTCTTTCAAATGCTTTAACAAATTTTCAAAGAATGAATTTAAAGATGCACAGTAATGAAGTGGAAATTTTTCTTTTATGTTTATGATTATGACTCTTCGTAGAAATCTCTGCCATAATATATAATCATAAAGCTTAAATGTAAAATACAGTTGATGTTTTCCAGCTGTAGTTGCACACAGCCAATACTTTCTTGTGTTGCTTGTAACTGTTCTTAATTTGGCATATTTTTCAGTTATTTTTTTTTTTTCAGGGATTACGTTAGCTTTTTTATCATAAAATTATTAAGATTCACCGTCAGCTTTACAGTAATATTTTTTAATGAATGACAGATAAATCTCAATCGAAACGATTCTTTTTTTTAAAATCTAGTTGTATTTTTTCAATCTTGAAAAACTGATCAATTTCGAATTATTTCAGACATTCAAATCGTCACCGATACTGACTATGGCGAAATCGTCGAAATTGTTTCAAATTGTATTGATACTAATTTAATTCTTCGTTTCATATTTTTTAATAGTAATTCGTAGATGCAAAAAGTGTAGAAAAAATACATAAATTGGATAAGCAGAAAAATAAGAACAATGGGAAGAAAAAAGTTGGATTTTAGAACTGGAAAATGCAGTGCATGAAATATTAGGATGCGTAGACCTTAATATTTTTTTGTCATTATAATAGTGTTATATCATTTTCTCTATTTTGCTTTCTTTAAGGAATGAATTATCTCATTGCTGTATAAATATTGATTTGTTTTTTTAAATTAGTACGCTGTTGGTAAGAATACGGATTCGATTATAATATGATCTTTTTAATAAGCTTTTTTCTTGCCACTTAGCTACGTATAATTTGCAAAAAAATGAAATAGATAGCATTAGATATAATTTTCTTAGTCTCTAATTTATAATGTTAGAAATAGTATTATATTCAATGTTTGAGATCTTTTATACAGTATACTTCTGTTTCTTTATTTCTTTATTTCAGCATTTCTTTCACAGTTGGGGGTCATTTAATCTGTCTCATATATGTCGAGCGCAGCGCTACAAGGCGTACTAATCTCATCCATTCAAAATAGCATTTATTATAGCGTTATATCTTCGATTTGACATATAGTTCTGTTTTCTTTCCATGCATCCGTTTCTGCTATCTGACTGGAAAACGAAAGAGATGAAAGAGAATTATATACGCTAACAATTTTGTTAAAAATTTTTTCACTTATATTCTCTTCAGTATTTGGAATGACCAAGTTAGCTAAGCTTTGAATCACGACCAAACAATTTTTTCTTCATTTTTGTTTAAGTAAATTATATATATATTTTTTATATTGACATAAATTGCTGTGTAGTACATCAATATTAATGAGAGATATCCGAATCATCTACAATAGAAGAATATCCATATTTTTTTTTTCACAGTTTTAAGAAAAGAAAAATCGAAATTTGTGGATATTAGACTTCGTTACTGTATGTCCTGTTATCATTTAGAGATAATGTCGATTATTCTAAATCAGTATCTGTTGCATATTAGGCGATAATCATGTTCAATTAAGCATTACAGGAATTATAGTGAATGATGGTCCATACTGTTATATTCAATTGGAATTCTCTCAAATATTTTACTTAATTTTGATTCAAAATCTTATGATTTGTATAGCGATTATAATATTTTGGTTTTATTTTTATGTCATTTAGTTTCCTGCCAAGTTTTTTACGCACTTCTTTAAATTATTTTATTTTGGTTAATTGAATGTTTCTTATGCTAAATTATCCTTTTATGTTCGTTTGAATTTTTCGCATTATGTTTCTATTTGTGTTTTCATTATTTATGAATTTTTTTTATTCGGAGACAGAAAATATAACTGTTGCAATCAGGTAAACTAGTCAGTTATAACACTGTTTCGTTTGCTTACACTCAGGAAAAAGGAAAGGAAATAAGATAAATTAATTAATTACGACACTGTTTCAATTGCTTATATTGTAATAGGAAGGGATTCGAGTCGTCTTTTCGTATTTTCTTTTTTTTTTTTTCATCAAACCATTATGCTGGATTTAAGGTCATAGTGCACTCGCTGTCGTGTTATTTCACTTCGGATGATTCAAAACAAATGGTGATTTTCAAAGGGCTAAAATGAATGATTTATTCATCTCTTGTTATGAGTATAATTTTGAAAGAGATGATGGCTTCCAGTATTCATTTATGAATTTTCGAAAATAAGAATCATAAAGCCAATTTTGCATTGTTCTATAAATTCGCAATCAAATAACGTTCCCGAAAGAATACGGTAGTGGCGAATGCGATAAATGAGCAAATAGATGAATAAGTTGGCACTCTCATTTTAGAGCTATACTGTTGCTGAATATTGAGAAGCAGCGATAGAAGAAAAGATTCGGAAAAAATTAATGAATAGATAAAAGATTATTGATGAAAAAAAAAAAAAAAAAGTTTTCCTAAGAAAATGATATTGATTTTTATTTGGTCAATGAATGATAAAATGTTCAGGTGAAGAAATAATGATTATTCTTATATAAATAGAATAGCTTCGCCTTATCCTTTTTTCTTTTATTTCCATTCCTTATAATACCCATTGATAATATCAGAAAGATGAATGAAGCAGCATACTTACTCGATATAAAATAAAATATTAGTACTAAAATGAAGGAAGAATATTAGAACAGAAAATAAAAGGAAAAAAAAAGCAGAAATAAAAATAGTTAAAATATCAGAATAAATTTGTTTTCTTGAATCAAACAGATTAGAAAGATTCGAAAATATAACGATTTACAAATAGATGTAATATTTTGTCGTATCATTTATACTTCTTTATTAATCAACTACCATTCAAATTTTAATTTAAAAATTTATAAATCATTTTACATCACACAACTACTCCTTCATAAATAAAAAATTGATTCACTGATCATTCTTGAAGCTGCCTGATGGAGGATAAAAGTATCAAGAATTACAAATATCTATGTGTCGCGTATCTACAATCAAAATTTGTCGAATAGAATAGGTAAACAATATAAATAGAAAAAAATAATAGAAATAGAGAAAAAAAATAGAAAAAAAGAAGGCAATAAAGGATAACTTCGTATTTTTATTTATATATTTCGATATAGCTTACTAATTATAATCAAATAATATTAATTATTATCAACAATATTCGGATGCTTATAACTTTGGATTAATTATCCAGTTTTTTTAATTAATTAATCGAACAAGAATTAACCATGCTATATATTACTTATTTCATGTTAATCGATTAATAAGTCTCCAATATTAAAGTTATCCTGAAATTGTTAAAACAATCGCAAATAATTAGTTTAAGGTACGGGAAAGTAACGTGGCTGAGTGGTCTAGTGGTATGATTCTCGCTTTGGGTGCGAGAGGTCCCGGTTTCGATCACCGGCTCAGCCCCACTGTTTTGCTGTTGTTTCTTTTTTTTTGAAGTATAAAAAGAACAAAAAACACTTTGATGTTATCAATAGTCATACTGTAAATTTATGCATAATAAAAGAAATATTATTGATTTTATAGTGTTTTTTTTTACCTTCCTTGTTTAGTAATTTTTTCTCTTTTTGAGTTTGTCATTTATTGTCTGAAATTGTTTTTAATTAAGCATTGACTTCCAATTTTGGAAATCAATCCTTATCTATTTTATATATTAAAATAATTCGCCTAAAGACAATTCCACGGAACAAATTTGTTATTAATTACACGTTAAATATATTTTATATTAAGTTAATTATTAATACGTTATCGCAATATTTTATATGCATACTTGATGATTAATACTGATGTAAAAGGAAATACTTTTGTTGCTTCTGTGATAGTTTCTATAATGAGATTCATTTATCACTTATTCACTTTTTTTTATCAGATGGAAATAATGACTTTAAGATAATAGGTTAATAAGGCTTGAATTAAGATATTTAAACAAAATGAATAGATTAATTATTGGATTTTCGAAAGATAATTCTGCAAAACGAAACCATTATTAATTATAGTTTAATTCCTCTGAAAATATATTTATTTTTGTTTTAAATCTATTATTAATTGAAAAAAGAAGAAAATAATTCCACACTTAATTGCAAAATCGTAAAAACATAGTTTGAATTAAGATTAATAACTGATTTATTGTTATTTTCAAATTTTAAATTTATTCTAATTTTTGGAAAACCGAAGAACTAAAGACGATACGATTAATTCCATTTTTTTTTTTTTTTTCAGATAAATGTTCGATAGAATTTCTTGAATTCATAAAGATTTAGCAGGATTTTTGGGAAGAAAAGAGAGTGATGATACACGTACGTTACACGTTAACTTAGTCTCTGTGCTATACGTAATTCTGGGAATTTTAATCATATATTAACATTTTTATTTCAAATATACCATTGTATTTCGTAAATTCATTGCACAATAACCTTTATCATTATGAAATATGTCTTAGAGAGCATGTGAAATTTGTCATTAACTAATTTCTGAACGCTTTCAGGCGACATAAAAAGTTGAAACAAGTTTTAAGTGTTGACTATATCTGAAGAATTGATATAAACTTTACATTCCCACTTGATAAGACAGAACGATTTATCAATATTTATGGAATTATTTGAGTCGCAAAGATTGATTCGTTGTTGAATGGTTGAAAAGAGAAAAATAAATAAATCATGGCAAGTATCGATGCTCGAAACATTTAAATGAATACGACAACTGTATATGGATATGACAAAACGTGTGAAAAACTTTTAAAAAGCTTATTCAACTAATATATTCAAAGATTAAGGTAAAATCACCTGGTCTTAATTCTAAATTAGTAGTACCTTCTATGATTTGGCTTGTTTAAGATATTTGGACTAGGCGCACTCATGTTTCATCTTTTGCTTTTTCTTTCAATACGTTTTTTTTTTTTTTTATGGAAGGAAAAGAAATTGTTGATTAATAACAAAAGTTTGTTTAAATTATCTGATTTTCTGAGCTTTGAATTAATATAATTTATTTTAGAAATCAATTTTTAATTTATTTTACTTTTTCTAGAAAAATTGTTACTAAATTAATTCAAAACAACATATACAAAATGGGATAATTCGTAGGATTACTGTAATGGTACATTCGATAATGATGTGTCATGATCGATCATGAGTGAAATAATGATAAAGCTTATCTATCCATCTTGTAGTCCATCTATTCTATTTTATTTGCACTGATCAATCAGTGATTTTTCTCTTTTTGTTTACTGTTATCAGTTTGAATGCACAAAATTCAAATTGTTGTAGTGAATCTATAGTTGTAGCAAAATTACAGTAATAGCGACTTTACAGTAACAGCAAATTATGCTATAGCGAATTACAGACACAGTGAAGCGATTTACAGTTACAGAACTTACAGTAACAGTGAAGTTACAGTATAGTGAGGTTACCGTTAAAACGAAGTTTTAGTTACAACAAAGTTCCAGTTTCTTTAAAATTTTAACGTTAAAAATTTGCAATCATTGATGTGATGAAATCATTTTAACTCCTATAATACCTAATTTTATTCCGAATGAAATTTTCATTATGCTATTAATATAGTATTAATTCATCATGTTAATTTGAAAAATTTTATTCACTTTTTCTTTATAAAATTAAAATTTAAAACTTGCAATGTATGTGCATATAAAACAAAATTCATAGATATAAAGAAAAATGAAAGAGAACAATTGAATATACTGATGCATGTTGATAGAAGAGAAAGAAAGAAAAGAAAAAAAGTAAGTAAATAAAGATTGAAAAAGAGGCGAAAGGTTGATATGATGGATTGAAATGCGGTAATTTTCAAAGGTTTCCCAAGTTTGTGGAGGATTATTTATTTAGGAACAACAAAACGCAGTTGTAGTCAAATCGTTCTACAAAACTTTTCATCATTCCGCTGATTGTGAATGCACTGAATGATAGTATTATACAATAGTGTTGGGGAGAGGAAAAACGAATTTTGCTTATCACTTGCATCTAAATTTGCTTCATTTATTTTGCGGCCAACTTGAAAGACATTAGCAAACAATTTGAAATTTCGATCCTTTTTTTTTTGCCCAAAAAAAAAGAGTTTCATGATAAGCTTATATTTATATGCATTATCAATGCTTGAATATTATCGATCCGGATTTAGTACTAGTTGAAGAGTCGAATTTTATTACTATTATTATAGAATATAAAATATTATTGGAATGTATTGATTAATCATAAATCAGTGATTGAGGAAATTTTCAATATTAATTTTTGAATAATATTTGAATTTTAATTTCATTTAATCATAAATTAAAATGTTGAATGTGATGATCGAAATTAATTTAATATTCAAAAATATTTCAAATGTATATGTGATGTAATAGTACATACCTATTAATAGCTGCAACATTTAGAATACGAAATTTCCAACAGGTGAAAAATTTAAGTAAAGATTAAGTGATAATATAAATTATCAAATTATTATTGCTATAATTTAGAGCAAAAATTAAAACTAATTATTAGTAGATTGTAATCGAACTATAAATGGTACCAAATGCATGATTTCTTTTTTTTTTTGCAGTAGCAGAAAAGTACCATTTAAAAAATATGACTCAAAGAGGGAGAAGCAGTGCAGGGTATGCATTAAATTGTTAACTCTCCTTTGATGTTTTACCGCCGTCTAGCGGATCATTTCATTTCTTATCGATCTTTTTTGTTAGCAATGAAAAGTCATTTCAAAAAAAAGGGAAAAAGGAATTTTAGGGCTTCTTGATTATGGGATCGTTCTGTTTGGCGCTTCTTTGCCCTTTTGCTTCCTTTCCTTTCCCTTTTTCTTTTCTATCAAATCAACTTTTTTTTTTATCAAATCAGCAATTTATTTAGCTTTTTGGTAAAAAACTCATAAATTGCTGATTTTTGTGCCTTTCCCATTGCCAGTTTAAAAAATTCATTCCACCGAAAAGTAAATTTTCTTAATTATTGCTATTTAAAATATTCGAATAGACGGTTGTGTAAATGTATATCCATGGGTATTTACTTAGGTATTTAGGTAAATGTGTGGATTTTTGTTTAGGTATGTGGGTGTTTGCGTGGGCGTGCAAACATATGCGTGGGTGTTTGTGTGGGTGTATGTGTAATCCTTCAAAATGCTTGCTGATTTCTGCAATTTTCCGCATGAAACATTCCAAGTAATATGAAACAAAAAAAAAAAAAAATTACATGAATAAATTTTAATTTGAAAAGAAAAGAAAAAAAGCTTTGAAAGAATTAGTTTTTTCTTGCTACTACACTTTCTCTTTTCTTTTATCTCTATTTTTTAATCAACATTCTGGACTAATTTACTTATTTATTTGTAAAATAAATTCATATAAATATCTCATAGCAGTTGTAAAGTTTGATAAAAAAAGATTAAACTTGTTTGGCAAGAAGATTGAATATGCATTTCTCGTTTAAATATTTATAAACAAGTAAAGAATTTATGATCGTTTACATATACAATTAAGCACTATGTAATTTGAAGTATATTTATAATTGGATCAATAACTGCTTAAAAGGAGCAATTCTATAATTAGTATTAATTGTTTACATGATGATTAAAATTGAGTAAAATTAAGAAAATGTCAACAATTACTATTAATTTCTGCTTTTAAATGGTTCATGGAAATATGAAAAAGGCCTCGGAATAATAGATGACAATCTCAATAAATATCAACAATCACTATGATTCATATTTGATCGATTCTTAGATCGATCTGCTCATTGATACAGGATCGATAGATGTCAGTTAGTTGAATATTTGCTTAGTGATCCATCGATGAATCAATAAAAACCAAAAATTTCCACTTTGATATTATGTTTCATCCTTCCGTTTTAAAATCTAACTTTATTTTTATTTTCATTTTCTTTTGCATTATTTTCTTCTCTTTAGCATTCCTTTTTTTTTTTTCTTTTATCAATAACAGTAAAGTCAAAAACAAGGTTACAGAGGTAAGTCTTGGTCGCCATAATTTATGTCCCAAACCATAAATCAAATTAATGACCCATAAAAGATTGCTTTTGCTTCCAATCTATCGACTGATATATGTTATCCACCATAAATAATCTCACAAATCTTAATGGATCTGAGCATTCGGCAAGAATGAAAGTTACACTAATTCATTCCAAAACCCTGCATTTATCTCGATAAAATCCCCATAATTTCACGATCATATCAGTCTGATTGTCGAGCAAAGTGATCGTTTTACGATGCTATTTGAAATCTTATTCCAATCGACAATTCCATTTCCTTTTCTTTTTCCATATCTAATACTTCAAATTTATTCTTATTTACGCTATTATTTCGTAGAATTTTTAGTTTTTCTGAGAGAAAACAAAAAAGAACATTTACTTTATATTTTATTATTTGAATCTTTTTCAATGAAATTTGATCATTAAATCCTTTGATTAATTTCTTTTCTTCTATATATTCACTCAACTTTATAATGATGTGCAGGTGATAGTAGCTAAGTAATGTCGGAAAATGAAAGAAAAAAGTATTTTCGAAAATTTCAAATTGACCGAAAGATATTCACAGTGACGAACATCTGGCCAAAAAAATATCAACTAATGGATGAATTGAACTTAATGACTTGATACTAATTATCGCAAAATCTATTTCACGAATACAAATCTATCAGAGATTGAAACAAATCAGTCATGCTGATTGAAAATAATTCTGATACACAAAACTAATCAAGTTATTTTTCCGTTGCAATTAATATTGGAACTTGAATAATTGACACTATCATCATTCTTCCAGAATAATTTATATTGGAATTACAAATGCAATTTAGCCACATCATCGCAAAATTGTGCTAATTTTACCTGAACTTTAATTTCAATTCAGTTTGCGAATGTCTTGTCATAATTATATATACCAATCATTCAGTTTTTGTAAAATGTCGAATTTGCCAAATATTTCTTGAAAATAACAAAATTTTGACATTTTCATGAATATTTTTATTTCTAACGATTCGTTTTTTTTTTTTTTTTCAATGTAAAATTATGCGAAAACTGTATTACTATAATAGATTTATGATAGTTCTTTAAAGTTTTTCAATTTTAAAAAATTTCCTCTCTAAATTTCCAAATTCACAACATACATATTTCATCTTTATAAGATAATATTACGCATTGTTCAAGAAAGTTAACAGTAACAAGAAATGTCAGGCAGAATACTGTATAATATCGTATCAATAAAGAATATAAGGTAAGTAACAGTGGCACAGGTTAGGTATCGAAAAAAGTTAGAAATGATTAATTGTGGAATTATTCAAAATTTCATTCCTCTTATTATCAATTTTCTTTTTTACTTCTTTACATAAATAATAGAAAAATGAAAAATTAAAAAATTGTCAATTCATTAATAAATTTTTTTTTTTTGTATTTCTTGAACTATATCATTATTTTTGCAGAATACTGTAATTTGCTTTTAAAAAAAATAAATGAATTCTTAACATAACTCATAAATTTTTGATCCATTATGTAAGGATCATTCTCGAATAGCTCCTTCTATTCTTAGCTTTATTTTTAGAAAATATACAGGAAAAAATGAATTTTTTTCTAAATATAATTGAAAGAATGATAGTTTTTATGTGAGAAATTTCTAAAATAATACAAAATAAAAATTTAATTAATGAAAGGTAATTTTTGCATAACTTTTCTTTTCTCGAATAACAAACCTTTGCAATTTTCCCAGCCATTAGTTGGCTGAAAGAAAAAAACTTCTCCAACTATTATCTCAACTGACTTTTTCCCCTCTTCCTCTCGTATTTCATATAATTTATTGAAAAATACTGTTTCACCATGTGTGGTCCATTCGTTTATTTGAAAAGCTATAAAATAAAATATAGTGGCACACAAGGACAGTTCTCCACCCATTTTCTTCGTTTTTCAAAAAATTACTTTTAACCTAACTAAAACAAAATTTTGTTCCGTCATTATTTTTAACTTACGTTTACGTACGTGAAACATACCCGTTGCAAACGTATGTAAGCACTTTGGTCGTATTTCTAAATACAGAGCATTAAACTATATACTTTTTTTCCAATTTATGTCGCACATTAAGAATGTTAGTTTAAAAAATTCTAGCTTAGAAATGTTTTATAAATGAAGATCCAGGAAAAATTCGATATATTAAGCTTCGCGAAATATATTATGAAATTGAAGAGAATTTTTTTAAATTTTAAAAATGAAAAAGTTTTTTATTTTGAAGTTCCAATTTTTGAGCGACTAATTATAAATTGAATCTTTCAATCATCGAAAAACTACAATGAAAAATATTTTAATGTAATAAATATTCTATGCTAAATTTAAGATATGTTTATTAGAAGTTCGACACAATGATGCATATTTTCTGTTTAATTAAGGAAAAATTTCGACTTTTAGCCATTTTCGATTTTATGCTTTGTATGGTCGCAATTGAAGGATTCTCAACGATCATTCCATTATTCTCATTGCTGAAATTCAAAATGTGATTTCAATAAATTTTCATTTCTTTTTTTTTGTAATCTTTTTTTGCAATGAAAGATGAAAATTCATCCATCCGAATCGAATACAATCAAACGATCTCCAACGGTGTCGCATCGATGGCCTTTCCTTCTTCATCCAACCATCTCATTACTTTTTCTTCTTTCCTTTACGATCTCAAAGTATCGTATGCCAGATTACCAAATATCGAATCCTTCAATTTTTTCTTCACACTTTTCCTCAATTTCGTTTTTTTTTTCTTTTTTTTTTTTTTTTTTTGCGAAACGAATATTACCGATGAAATTGGAAATCATAAAATTTTATTTTTCAATCTTTTTCTAGAAGTATGGAAAAAATTTCGAAGACATATAAATGAAATTCTGATTAGATTTTCGTTTGTTTTTTTTTTCTTAATTTTTTTGTAAATATATAGACGTCGAGATTAGTAAACATTCCTTATTTTTGTAAGCCTTTCTTCTTAGATAGCTCCAGTTTTTTCCGTCTTTTTTTCTTTTCAGGAAGGTGAAAAAACGAAATTTTATTCTCTTTTTTCGTGTGTGCATAGAGAAGAAAAGATAATATGAATTGAAAATGAAATTATTCAGAAGGTTTGGGAAGCTGTTATCTTAGAAATTTTTTTTTCCCTTTTTATGAGAGTCGTAAATTTTTGCATCAAAGAAGTGCCCGCATCCCGGAAATAATTTACGAGCTGCAGCATTTTCTACTTTGTAAAATTGCAAGAATTCCTTCAAATACTTGCATAATAGACAAGCCAAGTAATGGAATGTTGCACAGCAACATCCTTTCCATCAAACATCCGGAAATTTGCGAATTCATGAAGTTTCAACAGGCGAAGACTTGATTGAAAAGGTATGAATTTTAAGCTAAATAAGCAAGTGTAAATTAGAAATTCGGATCGATATGATTTCTTTTCAAGTAAATAAATGAAAATAATTAGCAAGTATGGTCAAATTTTATAGATTAAAATAAAGAAAATATAATTAAAATGTTATAATTTCGTTAGTGAAAAGAGTAATGAGTATATATATTTATTGCTCAAAAATTAAACATTCCTATGGGTTTATTTTTAGAGCATATTTAAAATAATTTCATTCATTATAATTTTAATATCATTTCATAAATTGGTATTCAAGAGAGATTCTTTTATTTTTGCACATTTATTTTCAGTCACAAATTCACATTTTAAGAATTTCCTCATCATTTTAACAAAGCTTTCTAATTTATGAAAATTTCAAAAGCTTTCCAATTTATGATAATTTCAAAATTTGTATAAAGTTTAAAAATCTTAACATAAGCACATGGTCAAATTTATTCGAAATGAAGCATTTTAAACAGAAATTACGACTAAATTGGCAACATTTGAAGTATCTATTAAAATTAAGAGAAAAAATGGAAAATACTTCATGCACTAATAATTTTTTTCTCAAGTAATTTCGGAAAAGCTAAATATAATTAAGTTTAGCAATTAAATGTTGCATTTCTATTATTTTAGACACTTTTCCTTCAATCCAATTTTTTTAACAAACTTAAACTTTTTTTTATTCTTTTCATATTCAACAATGCTTACATCCTTCAATATTATGCATCAGGATAACCTTTGACCTTTATCCAGAGTTTTTACATTTTTTTCATGTTATCATTGATGTCATGTCAATTTGCTTTTTCCTTCTAAACATGCTGTTTAATCAGGCAAATGCATGCATATGCATATTATTTCGTCTTTTTTCTTTTTTAAAAAAAAAGAAGAAAAAAAAATTTTTTTTTCAAAAATAATGGCAAATGAAATGAAAAAATTAATCACTTCCATAAAATATCGTTTAAGAGATAAATCCACTGAAAATGACCATACTTTGATGATCCATTTCTACATGTATCAACTAGTCTGTTCTCTTTTGCATTTCTCACTTTTTTTGTTAACTTTTTAAAATAAAATCATTTGCTTTTCTTTTTTTTTTTTTATTGTTTTCAATATTCATAGCTTTAAAGCAATCAAAAGCCAATATTGTTCTTATCGTTTGTGCTACATATTTCTTTTCAAATTTTTAAAATAGCAACAAATTAAATAACACCTATTACTTAATTTTTAAATAGTAACAATTTGTTTTTTTTCTCCTTAAAATTCTATAAATTTTAAATTTTAGATTTATGGGATTTTTAAAATGTTCCAATTTTTTAGCTAGAAAAAATGACTTATTTTATGATCGCTTATTTTAAATTGATAAATAATGTATCAATGAATTTCTAACGATCATTACAAAATTTTGAAGTTTCAACTCAATAACACATTAGTATGCAAATTCAAAGAAATGTCAAAAATTTTTCTGCGAAATATAGCACCTGTAGAGCGTTGATCGCTAAAGATGAGAAATGTAAATCAAATGAGCCACAAACTTTTGTGTCAATTTGAAGGTCATTATTATGCATCGTTGAAATAAATTCAAACCAATGAAAATATTTTTCCTCAAATTTAACATTTTCTCTTCATTTGAATAGTTGAATTTTCATAATGCCAAATGCCAAATTTCTTTTTGCTTGATTTTCCATTTTTCTAACTTTTTTTTTTTTTTTTTTTACTGCTTGATTCGAATTATACGTACAATTCCCTCAAATGAATAGTTTTTATTTGCATAAATCTGTGAACCTCGTATCTTTTCCTTATTATTTATGTTTTTTCTTTTTCAAATTTATATTTATGTCTCATTAAAGTCGACAACTTTCGGAAATAAAATTAAAATTGACACTTTGAAATCTTGAAATGAATGCTTCACAGATCAACATTTTCTGAAAAATGAGTTTAAATGGAAATGAAATTTACTTCATTTAAGACATCATCTTTTTTTCATCTTATTCATTCTGACATAAAATTTTTCAGGTTGCCAAAACTTTATGATGCATTGAAAATAATTGCCAACATGCGATATCGATTTTCTTCTGGAAAACAACATGAATAATTTTATTTCCTGATGCCAGTACCAAGAGCTAAGTTTAACTTTATTTAAATTTAATCAGATAAAATAATTGCATTAGTTTTCACATGACTATTTTTCTTGAATTTGTTTACACATTTCACTTGAAGACTTGAAAGTGTAAAAATCTAGAAGTTGAATTAAATCTTAACTTCTCATTATATCAGTCTAATAGTTTCAGTTTCGAAACATGAATTTGAAGTTTTAAGTTGCCGAATTCTACAGCAAACTGAATCATCGAAGATTTAAAGTATGTTCAAATAATTGTTATTTGTGAAAAAATTTATTAACGACTTAAACTTTCTCGTTAATTTAGAACTAAGTGCATAAAATTTTAGATAAAATTCAGCATAATTTTAGAAAATATAGATCCGAAGTTGACTTATAAATTTCATTTTCATTTATCTATAAAGTGTTTCAATAGTTATGATAAAATGCCAAAATGTGGTAAATATGAAACAAATTTTGTAAACTGGTAATATTTACTTTAATAGAAACAGAAAAAATGAAAATTTAAATAAGCAGATTCATCCGAAATTGTGCTTAAAAAATGGTTTGTACTCATCAATATAATCTTCAAATTCGGTTCGTTGATTTCGTTCAATATTTGCAGAGCTAAAGTTAATTTTTATTGTTTGCTTAAAAATTAATTCGTAACAACAGAATTCTAATTTTGCAATTAACATTAAAATGTAAAATTCTTCGTTCACCTATAATCACTTCATCAATAGTAAATGATCTTAACAAATCAATAATTACATAAAAGTTCCTAACACAAAGATTTTTTGATTGTATTTCTATATCTGATACTGGCAAAAAAAAAAAAAAAAATAAAAGTTCACAACATTCGCATTTACGATAATTTCTTCAAAGATTTAAATCAAAAACGAAAATTTTAGCAGAAATTCTTACCGTTTTTTGAAATTAATTTTGTTTTTTCAATAAAAAATATTTTCTTTTGATGTTAAAGTAATTTTCAGTACTGTTAATTGGGTTGGAATGAATTTACGAATTATCAATTCTTAACTATGACTGAAAATATTAAACAAATCTGCAAAGAATAAACAAAGAGAGAGAGAGAGAGAGAGAGAGGAAGAGAGGATTTAAAAAAAAAAAAGGAGACAAATCATTACGTTCGGACACTCATAAAGTCGACAAACATAAGGAAGGTTCAATTGAAAAAGTTGTCTGTACAAAAAAGAAGGCAAATTGTATAAAAAAATAAATTTCAATTCATTTTTCTCACAGCAACAACCTTCTCAACCACATTCTTTCCAACAAATTTCATTATGATTTTCTTGTCATATCCCAAAAGTTTTTTAGTTTTTCTTATTCTACAGTAAATTGAAATACAGTAAAAATTGTCATTCGATGCTATTTATAATTAATAACATTGCTATACAGTAGTAGAATTGTTGTATGGATTATGTGCTTTAATGTCAAAAAGAATAAAAAATGTTGAAAGATTGATTGACAATTGAATGATTTTTCATTCACATTTTTTTTTTTCTCTTCCTTGTTACAGTAAACCTTTTCATAACGATCTGTATCAAAAAATTCTTATTTCAAGGTTGTTATTAAAATCACGTAATCATTATCGAATAATTGCTATCATCGTTACAGTAATCATATTTTCAATATTCTCAACGTAAGTATTAGTAAAAGTTCTATTTTTAGCAACATTGAATGGAATTTCCTTTTTTTTTTTTTTTTTTTCCCTCAAAGATTTGTCGAGAAGGAGGTTGGACTTTTTATTTAGAGCGATAATCTGGGCAGATCGTAATTGTGTGATATCACTATTTTGGTGTGCTTGATGGTTGGCTGGTTGATTGACAATGGGATTTTAATTAAAAGATTTCAATCAATTTTAATTAATATAAGTCTTTGCGGCATCATAGTCTAATCTTAATAACAGAGATATTTTGCTATCCCGAAAAAGAGAAAAATATAATCTATGTGTATACTTGGGTTAACTAAAATAAAGTTAACTAAAAGTAATTAAAGTTTAAATATCTGTAATTATAGCGATAAGCGATATCTGATAATTCAAAGTCTATCAAAATTCTTTTTATAGCAATACGAACTTTGTAGTTCTTATATTACTTATACTAATATTAATATCATCGAAATCAGTATAAATACCTAATTTATCCTATCATTGTTGATTTGATCGATGTTCCAAGAATATCAGCTTATTTATTTTGATCAGCATCACGGAAGATTAAATAAGTTAGTCATCTTTTTTTTTTTTTTTTCATTTATTTGACTAACAGTCTTTATGTAAACCTGTCATTTGAGAATCGATTGATCTATTTAACTTTTAAAATAACCGAAATGTGTTGAGTGCTGAACATTCCAATTTAATATTTGAGACGTCATTTGACAAATCACTGAGAAAATGAACTTTTCAATAACATCAAAAACATGCATTGAAATCTTGCGAATTCCACGAATTAAGATGATATTCAATTTATTTGCTTATTTAATATCAAGATTATGTTACTTTTCATGCATAAACTGATATCAAATCTATAATATAACGAATCATTTCTTTTTCCAATTATTATTGTTACCTTTAATTATCAATTGTCGTGTTATATACCTCGTGATAACCATCATGATTTGGTAATTATTGTAATTATTATGATTTGGAAAAGAATGAAAATATTATGTGCAATGCAATTTTATCCATTAATTTTTGCTTAGTTCAGAACAGTAAATTTTTATCGAAAAGAATATCGTATGATCTTTTCGAGTAAACTTACCGTATCCCAGCTTCTGCTAAACTTATAAACTGAGATTATTTTACTAGTATTTTTTTAATGCAAGCTGATATTCACTATAACCTTCTGAAACCAAACAAATATTATATTTATGAGTGAAAGAAGATGCCATTGAAAACAGTAAATTATTGAGATGCTACCAAAAGCACAAAAATGAATTCTTTCTAAAATCAAAAATAAAAGTAAATTAGAAGATTTATTTTAGAGGAAATTAAAATTATTTTAAACTGAATATTATACTGCTAGCTGTTCTACTTTTTATTTCTGCACTTATTATGCCTATTTAAAAGTTATTTTGAAAGGACTTTTATTTCTTATATTTATAGTTTTATTACCTTCTAACAGATTACATTATTCAAAGCATTCTTAACACAAAACATCATCAAAATGATATCGATTAAATAAATTTTTCTTTTCTTTTTATGGATACCTGTTTTTGTCATGTCCCTTAAATTTTCTTTGAATTGAAAAATTTTACGACAAAAGATGCCAAGAGCTTGTAATATAAAAGAGAAATACTTTGAAACTTGGAAAATATGAATTATACTGAGGACGAAATGTAATAAATGAAAATTTGGTTGATGTAAACAATCCACCAGCTGAGCATAAGCCACTTAATATGTTGAGTGCTTCTGGCAATCCATTTCATAACAACCATATTTTGCGTAAAATTATTCCAAGAGTTGTATAGTTGATGAATAGGAGCAGTCATTGTTGGATGATTAGTTTTATAGAAATTAGTAAACTGTGTAAATAACTCAGTTATTTTGAATATTTCGGAACGTAGAGATTATCGAATTCTCTTGTATTTAGCTTTCATTTCATTGTCTGTATTTTTCTATTTTAATCTGATTTCAGTTTCAAAAGTAAGTTTAAACACTAAATTGTTGTTTTTTAATCTTAACTGATATTAACTTTATTTTATATTGTTATTTTTTAATCTTAACTAATACTGGCTTTTGTTATATCTTTTCTATTTTTTAAAAATTGAAAATATTTTGAAAATTATTTTTCACGTTTCAGATTGCAATCGATACTTCGAAAAAACGAAAAAGAAGGAACCAATGAATTTGGAATCAAAAATCCCCGAAAGCAATAAATCCACATCAACACTTTCCTTTTGCATGAGCTCGTTCGTCTACCCTGTGGTACCGAGTTGTGTCTGAGCATCAGCAAACACAATCGGTCACTGGGTAAAGGACCTTGCTCTGGCCCACCATTCCATTTATTATGAATAACTTTATTCCCATTACTAGTTTAGATTATTTCTTTTTCTACACTTGTAATGATCAATTTCATGACTGTTACTATAAACTCTGTAGCATTACAGGATGCCATTTTGCACGACCTCCATACTTCACTTACGGAAAGAATAATTCTTCAAAAAGCGAAACACATAAACCTGAACATGACATTTACATTTACTCAAAGAATTTTTGAAAAGTATTTGAAGGAAAATGAAAATTTCGACCCAGACATATTAATACAACTACTAAATAAACTAAACAATATACTGTAGCTGGAAATGATGGTTCCTTAAAGAACTGCATGAAAAATAGGTGAAAACTGCAACAACGGAGCATCCTGAATCATTATTTTTTTGCTTTATATCCCCGACTCATCTTTTATGTAAACAAGGCACAACAATATCATATATTCCAATTTGAAATACAATAAAAATGCACAATAAGTTAAAATCATGGAATAAACATTATTTCTTAATTTTTTTTATCGCACCAAAAAAAAAAAATCTAAAACTTATAAATTTTAGAGGAAAATATTGAAGCATTGAAGCAATATAAAAAAACAAGATAAAAAGAATGAACAAAGAAGCTATACTATACTTCTTGTAAAAATGATATATCGAATGAAAAACTTTTTATGAATATAAGTCGAAAACAAATGGAAAAATTTATTAGATTTTTAGTATTAGATGTGGATAATGAAATATGTGTGTGAAACAAAATCACAGCTTTAAAAAAAATTGCTGGAATAACTGATACTGTTATAAATCCTGGAAGAAACTTATTTTGGATCTAAAAAATTCCGGAAAATATTCGGACTCAGTTACTTAACTGTTATAATAATTGACTTAGTGTTTTGTAACTCAATAAATTAAAATAAATTTTTGGAATTTATGCATTTTGTGCGATTAGACATTTTTTTAGAAAAAACTATACACTATACAAGAAAAGAATATCACAAAATATTATATATTGTGAAGCCTCAATTCTTTAGAGCAAATCTTGCCCAAAATGCAATATGGCTTAGAACAAAGCAAAAAGATCGAGAAAATATTTGGAAACTATAGTGCATCAACTGGGTAGATAAAATAACAAAGGAGCAATTACAGAGAAATATGCCACTTCTAACTGCATTAATCTTAAGAATCTTAACGATTCTTTTGTTTAGAACTAACTATTACTTCAGCATGTTAAAAAATAAATCCGAAAGTCTTATGGAAACACGAAAGAAAAACTTGAAAAATAAGCAAGCGCTGTCAAAATGTAAGTCCATAACGGTAAACCCACTGGAGATACTGATTATCGCATCCACTATTTAGATATTCACAACCAACGTCCCAGTCGCCAAATTTCTTTAGTACATTAAACACATAACTGTAATTTATTTCGCCATCTGTATCTGGTTCATGACGACCTGGTACTTGAGCTACTTGAATGTGTCCTGAAATTAGAAAGTTATTAATTTTATAAAGCAAAAATTGTAGAGACTGGTTAAATTTTTAAATAATGAAAGATAATTAGCTTTGATATGTCTCTTTTTTTTGCATCTTACTGAATTTCCTGTATACTAATGAGCTCAATTTAAGAAAAAAAAAACTATTTAGTATGCAGCATCGTGCAGCAAAATGAATTTGGATAACGATTAGCACTCTCAGAGGATTTATTTTCTAGAAAGACACGTACGATAATAACTCCGATAGTAATTTTAAGTAATGTAAATCAAGTTCAAAATTAGCTAACCTGTAAAAGGTGCGAGAGTTTCAATAGTAAAAGTAAGCTGCCCACAAATTTGCTGAGCATGAAACAAATCCTGCAAAACTGGTGTTTACTTTAACAGAAAAAAAAAATGTTGAGAAAAATGAAAGTTTAAAATAGCAATTTTTATGAATTATACTTTAAAAACGCACAGTACTCACCAACATTATCTTTAAGTTCGGTTCATTGACTTCTTTCAACACTTGTAAGGCTGCAATATATTTTTCATTTTTTGCTTAGAAATTAATTTAGATAATGAAACTCTTCTAATTTTATTTATTATAACAACTGAAATGATATTAAGGAATAAATGAATGGAAGCCAAATATCAGAAATATTAAGAGAATTAACACCTTTCGAATAAGAATTCATGAAATAGCCAGAAATAGCAGCTTCGCAGATCGGTTCAATGAGACAAATTATTGATTCCTAAAAAATTCTTCCTAAAACCGATATCAACGACAAATAAAATGAAACTGAACAATATTTGATTACTGTTATGGAAAATTGCAAACAAATTTAAAAAAAAAAAAATCAACCCTCGATTTGTTTACTATATTTAAACATTTATTTTCAACCTTCTTAAATTGCTGACAAGCTAAACGAATATTTTCAACGTAAACTTCGAAGTTCTTATCTGTTTGTTCCGCTATACCAGCCATCACATGAACCTAAACCGATAATGAAAAGATACAAAATTTTGAAAAGTGCAAAAAGAAATTATTAGAGCGAATAAGACTTGAAAGTATATGAATTTGTTAAAGATTTCAGAAGATTCAGTTGATAACTTCAAGCATAGAATGGAACCTTCTGCACATTCAGCTTTTTCGCGTACTGAACTGCGATATTCAAAGATTCAATATACTTGGATTTTTGCTCTGAAAGGGCTGCAAGGCCACGAAAGCCTTTGGACCAGTCACCTGCAATAATTTTTATGGAAGAAATATATGTGCGAAGCAAACTGAATTATCTACAATAAATATCGAATATAAAGTAATAAATAAAAACAGCACAGAATTAATCTAGAGTCTATCTCAATATCCAACACAAGTCAAGTCGAAAGATGGACAGTTGGAAAAAAGGAGAGAAAAGAAGAAAAATGCTTTAAGGATAATTTAATTTAGGAAAAAAAAAAGAACAAAATAAGGGATACCTGCGGGTGCGTTGATAAGAATATGTTTGAGGCGATAATGTTCAGCTTGTTCTTGCAGCTTCTCCATTGGCCATCCATATGGTAGTGATACTTCAACAAGTTGAAACCCAAGTTCAGCTGCTTTCTCATATCTTCATATATGGTTCTAGATAATTATCGAAAGCGGATAATTTTAATACAGCTTCCTAATCAAAATCAAAAATTACTGATTTAGAATTATTTGGATTAATTTTTTCTTTTGCTAATTTTTTTTCCGCTACTTAACGCTGAATTTTTATTACTTAATTTAATGTTGAAGCTGTTTTGGAATTAATAAATTTGCAATTTCAAATAGGTTGCGTAATTCTGCACCAATCATTGCCCAGTTATCAACTCAAACTGATGTGTTACATGAAGACCTAAATGATGTAGAAAAAAATTTATTCAAATGCTTCTTTTTTTTTTTAACAAAGACGAAAAAAAAAAAGAAAATATTAATTACTTTTGCAGCAAATCCATCTCAGGAAACATCATCGTCAAATTTGCAGCTATACGCATCGTCAGAATATTTCAAATTTCTTTGATGAAAACAATAAATCTGAAGAAAAAGCAGGCATCGAAGATTTTGTGAAATCATGAACTATTCCCATTATTAATTCAACTTATTCCAATTCCATTTCTTCCAATTTTGCATCATGCCAACTAGAAATTAATTTTGATTCTTAAAGATGATTTATTCCACAATATTTCTCGTTTTTTTGTTTGATAATTTATGTATTTAATTATTTTTAAAACAATGAGAACCCGGTAGAGCGAGCGAAATAAGCAAAAAGGAAGCATATTTTAAAGAAAGTCTTAGGAACTTTATATAGAACGTGGCAGATGTTATAGTTATCATCTCGCTATTTCTCAGAATATTTCATTTTTTTTCCGTTCTTTACAATATCAAAGATCAATTCGATTTATCAAAGATCAATTCCATAAAATGATATTATCAGCAAGAAACTATCTTAATGACCTAACAAATAACACAATACTGTTGTGAGAAAAAGACACAAATGATAAACATTTTAATAAAAAGCATTGAAAGATTGATAATTTCATACAATTGGAAACCTACAGAGTCAAATTAAAAGAGAAAGAGAGAGAAAAGACTAAAAAACTGCACAAAACAATATGGAGAAAAGACTAATAAGACGACAGATAGAGAGGGAAAGAAGAGAACTTTTATATGATAAGAGAAATAAGCAGTGAAAAAGATTTTCCAAACGAGATTTTCTTAGCACCAATTAGGATCAATTCGCGAACTGTAGTAGTGCCAGTTAGCGACGATTATTTGACAAATTAAATGAGGAGTAGCTGAGGATGTGTTTGGTTCGTCGCGGGGGAGGAAGTTGGGTTGTCTGGTAAATACCGGTCGTGGGTGAGACTGTAATTCCTTCAAGAATGACTGAGGAAATGTAATTTTGATATATACTTATGCGAAAATATGATTTTCCTCCCTGTCCTCCCTAACTTCTTTCAGGACATTTCACATTCTTTTGGGATAAAAATTATAGCTTAATGATTATTATTTATCAACCAATTCTGATCTCTCTGTTCATTATTTAATATATAACTTATGTTAAAAAGCTATTGTTAATATACTGCCATGTTTGCTTTCTTCACATTTAAGACTTAAGTTATATGCAAAAATTCTTTCAACAAATCTAATACTTGTAAAAAATACGTTTTATTTTAACAGAAATGTTAAGAAATGCAATCATCTAAATTAAAGTATTTAAAAAAACAGAGCATGAAAATCGTAACGATACGAGAATTTTTATAACAGAAATAAGTCACTGAAAAGATACAATGCATAAAAAGGACATATGTAGCGTATGTTCTTTACACTTACATTTGCATTAAATTAATTTTGGAAACTGTACAACTATAAAAATTTAAGAAAAAAAAGAAAAAAAAAACAACGAGTGATTTTTATAAATTTTTACGAAATTTTTAAAATATGCTAAAGAATATAAAAAAGAACTTGATTTGAACATATTTAAAACTTATTACAGCTTAATAAATAAACTAATACATCGAAATGATGAAGCAAACAAAAATCTAAAGAACTACATATTTGTTAAATAAATGCTAAAATTTATGCAACAAAAGAAATAGAAAACACAGGAAAGACGATAGAAATTACTACTGCGCTGTTTACTTTGAATTCTACAACTTTTGTTAAGTAATAGGATCGATGTGGAATACGTACCAAGTAGAAGTTTGGTGATTTATGCAGTTTGGACGAGGTAGTAGCAATTCTATTTGTAGAATAATGGCGATATTAAAATAATGGATCAACTGAAAATAAGATGAAAATCACCATTTTATACTATCTTTCTTTCTTCTGGAAAGATCACATATCAATTTGAATAATCGATTGATCATCCAATGAATCATGTATTATGATTATTTGGAATCACAGCTGTATTAGCATCATTTGCTAAATTTAATACGGCGTGGATTATGCTGCAATTCAGCACAATTTATTAAATTTACTTTCTTATGAATGGTAATTCAGGAAGCAGGTCAAATCCAATTAAAAGTACTGGTGATGATAGTGTTATTTCCAAAAAAATCAAATACTGATCATCCAATTTGTTCGAAAGAAAATTGAAAAAATGTGATTCATTTTTCCCTTTTCATACAGTTCTAATATTCTTTCACTTTTTTTAGGACTTCCTTTGTAAACATTTAATCAAAACATTTTTAAATTATTTTGAACATTTTGTGATTTCTAAACTACCGTTATTAATAAGCATTATCTTCAAAGAATATTATTACCAAAGAATTTTTTAATTGAGCCATAATTTTCCTTGTAACAAATAATTTTATTCATAAAATCACTATGATTGCAAATTTATGTTTTTTTTTTCCTCCTATTATTCCAAACTATTCTTGATTTTGGTGAAAATAAATAGGAAGTAACAGTTTTTACACTTAAATGTAGAATTAGATTAATGTTCGAAGCATTATTTAAGCAAAAGAATATAAATGTTATTGTGAAATTTATTTTTTCTGGTCAAAAATGCGCATTTTTGAGATTGGCAATTCTTACGTATATTTAACATCAATGGAAATTTTTCGAAAATCATCAAAAAAGTACGACGGTATCACTGATGAAACAACAACAAGCTGAACATCATAAGAAAATTGCTTTTTTCTTTTTTTTTTGTTTTTTTTTATTAAGTAAATTTTTGATATTCTACATCTCCATGTACATTATTCATACTATCCATCTGTTATATGTTACAAATTTAATTTTACCGCAAAAATTGAGTGCAAAAAAGTTTGTTTGTATGATATAATAAAGATCAAATTCCGGAAAACATCAAGGAATCAACCGCCTCCACATATTCTATGTCTTGTTTGATTTGCAAAAATTATTTCTCTTCCAAAAAATTTCGTTTCAAAATTAGAAATTTCAAGTTTTAGTACAATAGCTACAATATTCAGCGTAATTGTAATACTACTTCTTTATTACTTTATCCAAACAATACAAACAACTTTGATTGATGAATCTGAATTTTGTTGACAACGTTCCAAAAATATGCGGGAAGAATTTGCTTATGTGGGATGAACTTGATGAGGTTAACTTTTATTTGACATTATTACTTGATGAATTGAAATTTTGAAAATTTAATTTGTTCAGTAGAAAGCCATTAAAAAAAATAGAACCAATAATTATCAAATAAAATTTGTTGAATATTGGAATTATTATATTTCCAAAGTAATCTGTATTGAATCAGAACTAGTACTATCACCTGGTTCTATTACATTCACTCGAAAATTAGATTATCATGTTTAGCAATTTATTGAATGATTTGTTATATTTTAAATATTTTTTATCAACACAATCATAAAAAAAAAAAAAAAAAAGCAAGAATAGCTATGAAGCCTTCAATTAATTTTGCTTCAATTGATTCTTAAATTTTGTTGTAAAAAAAAAGAAAACACTCAGGAATTCAATTATTTGCGCTTTTTCGTTGAACAATTGCGCACTTGCTTCTTGATCATGAAAAAAAATGACATATTTCCTGTCAAAAACGTTAAAATTAGATCGTGATATCATGGTCAGATTCATATATCAATGCTACAATAACGAAAATAACGTTTAATAATTGTAGTAATAATGATTGATGTGATAATTTCTTCACAGAAAAACATATATACAAAAATATTTTTAAGGTATAAATGAATGTGATCATTGCAAGGTGCCACGTTTTAATTTTTTTTTTTCGACCGTAACGACTATCATACATTTTTCGCTGAGATTTGTGCAGAATTGTTTGATATGATTTAAATTTAAATTATAACACTGCTAAATTTTCTACTGTTTCTACTTTTATGATTATGATTAAAAATTTATTCAAAACTTGTTCATATTTTACAGCGTCAAATATCTGTATTAAAATTGTGAAATTTATTTTGCTAATTTACAATATTTATATGAATAATAACGATTGAAGGATTGTTTTCTTAGAAATTCTTGAAAAAAATAGATTTTTTTCTTTTTTTTCAATTCTTACGACAAGTAATATATTGAAATGAAAGATGATGAAAGATATTTTTGTCAAATTATGTCATTTGCAAAAAGCGAACAATAGCTCAAATTATGTGATTAGTGATAAAAATAGATCAAATAGAATACAAAATTATAGCAGATAATTCATGCATCGAAGAAGATCTGATATTTAGGTTAAATATTTCGTGAATCAATAAGTTAGATCGATGATCGAACAGGAAAGATCGATGGATGTATGAATTAACGATATATATACAGAAATTATCCTTCAGCAATTGGTAAAGCAAGCCATGATGGAAGTTCATGCCTATTGTTCGGACAACGACGATTAAGAGCTGCTTGAATTTGCTCAATAATAAATTTATAATCTATTGGATAAGGTGATAATGTCATATACATTAATCTGTAAAAAAAGTTTGTGGATAACTTCGAGAGGTGCAAATCAGGAAGAATTTGACTGTAAATGTATGAGAAATGTGAAGAGAGATGTGTGGAACAATGTATGATCTTTAAAGATGAAAAAAGGTTTGAATTTATTTCCTTTATTCTATCATAAATGCTATAATGATGTTCATTTTAGTGCACAGAATAAATTCATTTTTGTAATCTTTATTTATTAAATAATCAAAATAATCCTATTATATCTCCTGTGGATAATGCCATCATTACCTGTAAAGAGATCGAATTTCTCTCGGAAGTCGTTTAAATTCGATATTTTGATAGAACAAACATTTCATATCACATACCCGCTTTTCATTAAATACCGAACGCCATGGGAGCTTACCGGAGATCATTTCAGCAATCATATAAATTAAGGCGATGATATCATCTGATGGACCCTACAGTATTATTCCTTCTTAATCTTATTTTGAACGTATTTTAAAAGATTTTCTTTATTTTCGAAAATTTTCGATTCATTTTTTCTTTTTTTTCTGTTTTTAATTTTTATGCATCGTTTTTTTTTTTTTTTTCTAGTTTGTTTCATGATTATTCCATGGAATAATTTCTTTTGGAATTTCTACCTGTTCACGTCCTCGATGAACTCGTACGGAACTGTATCGAATGGTACCAACAAATGGTACAAATGATCGTGGTTTACAAGGCCATGGTAAAACTAAGCTTAGATCGATAATTAACATGCGCGATTCAATAGAAGCATAAGAGATTGGATTACGAAATGCAAAACTATAATTAAACTTAATTGAAAATTAATACATTTGAATGAATTAAACTCTGTCCTTTTCAAGATATTAATTGAATTTAATTGCCAATCAGAATAGTCTTAAGCGATTGCAATTGTTTTACCTATAAGGTGAAACTTGACGATGTACATAACCAAGCCGATGAAGCGATGCAAGAGCCCGAACACATCCCATCATAATAACCAGTGCTAGGTCCAATGGAATGGTACCAGTAGGTGATAATGATAACAGTGAACCTAACACCGTTGCATGATATTCTACGATAGCACATGGCCGTCCAATCCATTCCGGATCACGTTCAGCATCTTGATCGCCATTTTCACCAAATATCATCTAATAGCAGCTTGTTTTTGGAATTAAGAGTTCTTTAATTAAATTAAAATTTGTCTGAAATCTATGTAATTTGAAATCTTTTGTTTTTAATTTTTTGTTCTAATTTTTTTAAATATTATATTTTTAAACTATAATCTCCAACCAACAAATTTTACCTTTTTAAGACGGCCAAAGCAAATTAATTTTGGGAAATGTATAGAACGACCTTTAGTCATTTCTAAAATTTTGACAATTCGATGTATAGCCGTATTTCTTCGATCATCTGTTTTATCATGCCTTGCAATTAACATGTGCATCACCTATAAATTTTTTGAAACAAAAATTATGTCTTGAATAAAATAATATGATCTATTTAAATTGCCTATCGCTTAAACATAAACAACAATTAATGATTAAAAATCAGTAAAAAAACAAATCCAAAGATTGCATATATTTTAGGGACAAACTTTTTTTGTAAAGTTTCTTAAAAAGGTTGAATTTGGTTCTTAAATAAACAAAAGTATATTGAGAAAGTATTAAAATGGTCTTAATCTTAACATTAATATTTGGAATAAAATTTTTGGGATGAAAAAAAAACGATAAAAAATACGGTATCAGGTGCTTTATCATCGTAAACTTGATGCAACGTATATTCACGATCTACCGGATCATCTTCGGTGCATGTTATGAAGAATGCATGCCTGTCATGATCAATAACACCGCAAATATTTTCTACATTTTCTTCAATTTCACCCCAAAAAACTGTTCCCATGCTTTGGTCAGTGTTGAAACTAAAAAAAGTTTCCAGAAAATTTGTACAATGTCAGAATGATTGACATAACATCGAATTATTTATCGATTAAGCAACGGTATATATACAGTATTCTCGAGGAAAACTTGGAAGATCATCAAAAGACGTAGTAACACATTTCTGTTGAATGAGAAAAAAATAAGGAAATATTCGGGGGAATTGTATAGCCGAAGAAAAATTGCAATAAAATGTCAGAACTGAAGTCATTATTTAACATCATTTTGTTTTATAAAACTTATTCTCAAAAATATCGATGATGACGAATAAACACTCACTATATATTAACTAATCAAATTTGATGCACGGTATAAATGTGAATTATTTTAATTTTATTCATTTATAATCTCATTTATTTCTCTTATTTTTATCTCCCCTTATTTATTTTCTCATTACAGAAGAATATAGATGCTTATTTCGAGAACATATTAAAAATACCGTCCACAATTGCTACATAATAGATATTTCATATTTCTGCCGGAAAACTTTTAAAAATATTCCATTGCTTAAATTTTTATAGCTTGAATTAACTTCTTGCAACTTACATCTGAGATCTTCGAAATAAATCAACCTTACGCAACGATGGCAACTATAAAATATATTGGCGACCATATAACCGCACATCTTTTATGTTATAATAAATTTATAATCAAATTTGCATGCTATTCAGTGCATCAAAAAAGAAAAAAAAAAATTATCGTTTCTTGACATTTCTGAATATATCATCCAGTTAAAGAATTAAATTATTCGTATCTACAGAATAGATTTAATAGCTGATATTAAAAGATTAATCTGGAATGATGTTTTTTTAGCTTAATTTAATTTCAACCTCAGGAACTATATTTAATTCGTGTTTCAGTGATAATTAATCACACATGATGATAAATATTCATCCTATGAAATAAGATTTAAATTTTTTGTTCAAATCTATTTTACTTCCAATATTCCATACCTGTTTTATCGCTTACTAGTTGGATTCACGACAACGCTTCGCCAAGTTTAACTAGTCCATATAAATAAAAATTTAAATGTTCGTTTGGTCAAAATTTTAAAATAAAGTGACTTTTGAATTTTATATTATCGATAGAAGCCGACATATTTAGTATCTTATGCAATCACTTGAGTATATGTTTCGTAGTATAATTCGATGAAAGGCAGCTGGTTCATAAAAAGCATTTGTGAAGTATTTGTTAAGTATGCAAAATCCACTCAAATTTTGTCGATGTTGGCGCTGAGTAATTGGTTTCTCGTTGATACCTTTCAGCCATTTTCAGCCGTGATCCTCAAATCTGGCAGCAGGTCGACTTATGCTGAAATGCGCAACTGAGTTGTACCGAAATGCAAGCGATTGTAATCGCGTGACTGCTGAGCACGGAATCGTATTTGACGCTAATAGGCTATTTCTCGTTGACATCTTTCAGCCACTCTCAGTCGTGTTCACAACCGTGCATTCTGAAGTCTGACTGCACGTCGCTCTGCTTGCATTTGAACCATTCTTTGTCTTCTTTGCATTTCTTCCGCTTTGCGAGTACGAAGACTCATGTTCCATCTTTTGCGATTTCTGTGAAGCATTATTTGGATGAAATAAAGTAGGTGGATTGCACTCAAACTGTTCTCAAAATTGAACTTAAAATTCCTCAGTTAAATTGTTGGATTGTTGTTACTGCTGTATCGCCCTGAATTTAAAACTCTTGCTATACTTGGTCGATGTAGAAGATCCAAAGTTGAACTTAAACTCCAGCTCCAAGTCCTGTCCTTCTAAATCCTTCCAGGACTCCTCCCCCTTAACTGATCTCTCGCCTCTTGATTAGTTGACCTCGCTTTTTTTATCTGGAATCGAAGTGTTTTGACGACAAACATGTTTATCGTTTCAGCTTGAAAGTGAGAAGAAGAGAGAAGAAGAAAATATTATCAAAAGAAAAAAAATATGTATTAAAAAAAAGAATACCTACTACACGTAATCACAAGTAAAAGAAAAATAATCTATACGGAAACATGTGTCCATCGAACGTAAGTTGTTTCAAAATTTCAAGCGATCGGTGAAGAACTTCCGGAGATTTAAAAATTAGAACAGCGAATACTTATATTTTTACTTTATAGATGTTATATTATTAAGGATATTTTTTACTGATACAATTACTAGCGCAATTTCGAATGTGGAAAAAATAAATACAGTATTATTTTCTTCCTTTTTTTTCGAATTATTATTTTTTCGTTTTTCAAATTTATGGTTGTTGAACAGTAATGTAAAAATTTGAATATCCCACTTTTCTTCTCTTAACGTTATCTCCTAAAGATGATGAGGAAATTTTTCAATTAATGCTTATTTTTCATTCTTTTCAATAGCTTCATTTAATGTTTGAAAATATTTTACAACTTTCTCTCAGTACGGAAAATGTGTCTTCGTTAAAAAAATTTCTTCCATTGATTTAGTTAATGTTCAGGATTTATAAATAAATCTTGAACTTTAATCATTTTTCTTTGTATCATCTTCCGTTCGTTATAATCTCATTCGCTCTTTTATTCAATTACTAAAAAGGAATAACACAATTAAGCATTCAAGAATAACGGAATATATTCTAAATAAGATTAAGTCTAACGAAACATTTAATTCCTTTGCCTTTTTTTCATCTATCTACACATGTGTTAATGCTTTCCATTTACGTGCTAGATAATTATCAAACTTTTTCAATGCTTATCTAGCACGTACATGTAAAGGAAAGTCCAATCAAAATTATAATCTATTTTAACAACAAGCAATTTTTTTCGCTTATTTTCTCACAGCAATGCGGAAATTATCGAATGAAACGAATTTGATACGTCTGCGACAGTTTAAACTTTTTCCGAATTCATTTCAAAATTGTATCAGTTTGTGTTAAATAAATTTAATTAATCCTTCGAGGTTAAGTCATTACTTGGCTTATCTATATGATAACTATAGTTAATTTGGCCTAGAGTTAAACTAGTGACTATGACCTTTGAGGATTTAGATTTTGTACATCTGCATTATTTTAAATTCATTTCATTAATACATTCTGAGGATTAATCTAATGGACATCGCAAAATTCTGCAAAAAAAAAGTCTAGCTTTTATTATGACGCAATTGTTAGCCTTATCTTTTTTCAATAATGCAAACATTTTAGCTAATATTATCAGTAAAAGGAACAATAATAACTAGTTAATTATTCGCCTTTTGATAATTTCAGCTAAATTTAGCATTTATTAACAGCTAAATTAACAGTGGCTCAAAAATTTTTAAGTTTAGCAACCTTATTCATATGTTACTTGCATCATTTTATGCATGCATAGATCGGACATGATTGCAATTCTGAATTCAAATACATTTCTTTAGAGATTGCAAAAAAAAGAAAAAAAACTATTCAACAATTTCTTTTCAAACAGTTCTTCTTTTCGGAATAAATAATTAAAAATGCAATGACACAATTCACAAGCGTTTATATTCAAATATAAGGTAAGAAATTTTTCACGAAAAAAAGAAAAGAAAAAGAGAAAATAGAATTTTCCCTTTCTTGTTGTCATCACTTTTTTTTTTTTTTTTTTCATAAAAATTTGAATGCTATGAGTTCAATGTTAGATGATATTTCTTCTTTTCACTTTTAAACTATGATAGGTTTAAAGATGTTCTCATCATTCTAAAACAATAGTTGAATTCTAAATTTAAACTTTTTCTGCAGCAAAAAAAAAAAAAAAAAAGGAAAAAAACTATGACTTTAAAAAAATGAGGAAGAAGTTGTTTAAAATTTGTTTTCGTATAATTTTATCCTCATATTTCTCTGAATTATAAAAAATTGTTATAAAATTCAATGGATGAAAATAAAAATTCAGTGAATTATATCGTCAATGCTAGAACGATTTCACGACAAATACTATTATACATATATATTTTTTGAGAAATGTTCTCAGCACTAATTAATGTTTTAATTAATTTATTTTCAAATTTCCACTAGTTTTACAAATTATTTATTACCATCAATATGCTTCAGTATGTTTTGGATTAGCATAAAGTTTTTCAAGACTTATGCTAATCTTTCTCGTTGATATGAAATCATCAAAACTGGATAAATCGATTTCTATTATCTTTTGCAACAAAAATGAGAAGTAAAAAAGGAAGTGAAATTGTACTTTTCTTCATTTTTTTCTTCGTTTTTTGTTTTTTTTTTTTCATTTTTAATTTTTTTAAGAAATCTGAGAAGTTAAAAACAGAAAAGAAAGCTTTTTTTTTCGTCATTTTTTACAAGTGTGTAACTACTAAAATGCCCTCTGTTACGTACGTTTGCAACAATGATTATTGCTAAATATTCTCATTTATATTTAGCCATATTTCGGTGTGTAAAATTCGATTTGAAAAAGTGATAGAGTAGCATCGAGAGAAAGGGAAATTCAAGAATTGAAAGCAGAATTTACGTCATCTTATGTTAAAATTGCTTTCTCTTCTTGTTTAGATAAAATCGCAATTGGACCATCTGGATTTTACTTTGTGGCTTTAGAATACAGCGCTTCATTATATCAAACTATAAGTTTTCTTTAATTAGCTATTAGCAATTTTTGATTGATTTGTGGAAGAATTTTTTGAAATTTCTTGAAATTATATTAAATTACTAACGATGATCGACGCATTTTACCTTACTTGTATTTATCATTAATGAATTACTAGCTATATAACAATTACTAATGATTAAGAATTTAACATTATTATTATTTTTTTTTTTTATTGAATAAATTGCTTTAAGTTTAATTATTCGAAATATATGATTGCTAAAATTCATTTTTAGTCAATATTGATTGAGAAAAAATGAATTCGAGACCATATTTTTGATTTGAATTCTATCGAATTTTCAAAAAAAAAAAAAAAAAAAAACATCATTCGTTTTCATTTTTAGTGGTAATCATAATTAATGCATTATGCTTTAAAAATTCAGAATATTATAAATCATTAATTAAATCAATTTGTACAGGAAGTTAAAGATTAGAAAATAATTCCTGCCAAATATCTTTTCAAAATTGTTTGATAATTAACAAGTGATGTCAAATATAATAGTCAAAGAAATAGATACTAATAATTAGCGATCTGAAAATAGAAATAGCAGAAATTATCAAGTAAAGTAAACTTCTCAAGACCCGAAAGTTAGCCATTAAAAATTTGCATTAATTACTGCTAACGAGAGATTTTGATGATCATATTTCTTTGTATAAAAAAATTTGACAATGATGACTTGCTAGATGGTATAATTATCTAGCGCAGCATCCAACTAACTTTTCTCATAGTTGGCATTACAATCACATTTCAAACATTTCGGAATTAGTTTGAGATATAAAAAACTTCGAATTCAATCAAAAATTTAAAAATTGAAAATTTGAATTCTTAAATGATATCATTTCGTATAATCAGTCACGAAATTGATATTTATTATCATTGGAGCAATTAGCCAAATAGAGCTTAAGTGGAAATTGCATGCTAAGAGTTGGAGAAATGAATGAATTAATCTATAAAATGTATCATTGAATATGTAAATATTGACAAGAACGTCGTTAATTAAATAAATGAGTGAAATTGGCAAGTAAAAAAAGTGTTTAAGCAATTGTTTACACAAAATTTGATTATTCGATAAATTGTTTTAAAATGTAAATATTCTCGAAAGAAATTTTAATTACTCTAATGATATTGAATGCTTTAATTCTAGTTCTTTCTATTTACCTGAATGGCGATAATTGCTATATTCGACTATTTTTAGGCTGCTAAAAGTTTTTAATTTTTAAATTATAATTTTTTAATATAGATTTTACTCCTATTATATTTAATATTCGTTGAAATTTCAAAAATTCTATCATTTTTTAACTCTTAATGGATGTCAAAAGTAAGGAATTCAAATTTTACAAAAATCAATATTTCTGCGATACTAGTTATAAAATCTGACAGAAATTTTAAAAATTTTTGATGAATTAATAAATTTCATTTTGCGAGCCTTTTTTTAAAACATTCTTTGCTCTGTATGCATTATTAGATATTTCTTTTTCACTCACAGACAAAAAAAAAAAAACAGTCAATAAATTTGAAATGTGTCCGGAAATGGCAGGAATTATAAAGTGCTCAGGAATCTCATCCTTCAAATCATGTAGTCATTTTTTCCTTCAGGCAATTTTTTAGTTAATTAGGGAGAGAGATAATGGTTGTAGAGAAGTCGAAGAAGATGATGACGACAAAATTGTTAAAATAGCTCTAAATCTATTTTTTTTTTTTTTTTAAAAGTTCATTCATAATTTTTCAAAAATGGAAAGTGAAAAGGAAAAGAAAAGTGTCATTAAAATTATAAGAAATCGTTGCCTCAACTAGTTTTTGGCGAGACAAATCTCTGAATTCAAAATTAATGTTTTGATAAAATTTGTCTGATAACTTCTCAAAACGAATACAAAAGTTTTAAATTTGGAAAAAAATTGCCGCGAGGTATGATGTCTTCTTGTTATTTATATTTAAATCATTTTCAAATTTAAGTTTAAAAAATTCTCGACTTACTTTTTTTTGAGTATTTTCGATTAATTTGGTATTTAATTCTATAAGCTTTTTCATACTTTTTTTTTATATAAAAATGAATATGGTTATGTGTGTATGTTGATATACAAATTTGTTAATTCATTTGTAACTACATTTTTTTAAAGTTCATCCATTTATTTCAATATTTGTTAAATTCGAAAAATTCAACTTGTAGGAAGTTATTTAGCAAAAATAATCTTTTTTTTCCTTTTTTTTCTGTAATTGCATGACTTCAGTTGCATTTCACAATTTTCTATTATTATTCGTTTAAATTGATAGAAGTTGAAAAATGGACAAAAAAAGAAATACTAGGCCAGCTAGGCTTGATCTTTATAGCTTATAGCTGGGCATTTTTACATCTAGATAGATAATCAAGATTTAAAGAGATGAATGAGGATAAGTGAGAAAAAATGCAAACGAATAGGAAATTTTTTTTAATGGAACTATAGATCACCCATTTCTGCTCTTTTCCTTTTGTTGCTAAATTTTTCGTCTGCTTTTTTTCCTTTTTTTTACTTTTCACCCAAAGTTTTTATTCTTTTAAATTATCACTTATTTGAAAAAAAAAAGAAAGTACTTGCTAGCTAGCATTGCAATAAATAATGAATAGGAATTTATAATCGACAGATAGCAAATTTCAAAATAATTCCATTATCAGGATGAATTGGATTTCATGCAGGTTGATAAGATGTTAAACTGAAGTATATTTCGAGCATTCCTATGATAGATTTATTTTATAGTTATGTGATAACTTAAAAGCTATTATTGATTTAGTTTAAAAATAGCGTCTGACTTGGTCATTCAAATTGGTTTTTTTTTTTTTCTACTCCCAAAGATGTAGCCGTTAAGGAATTAAAAAAAAATAGATTCCTTGGGGATAATTTCAATACTCATAGCATAATAAAAGAACTAAAAAATTTTTGGAATATGAAATTCAAATATTTTTTTCAAAATTTATTATTTTAATATCAAAAAATGCTATTTATTCATTATTCGTTGTCGTCCATATACTAAAACTAGAAATTTCTTTTTTTTTTTCCTATAAATTTATCAGAAAGATTTATTTGGTAAATTATCATCATCTTTTTAAAATTAGTCTAGAAATGCAGACGATAACAAGGATTATAATAGGTAATTTCCTTCCTCAAGAAGATATTCAAGTATGGTGCTAAAGCATCAACCACCATTGAATGATTTTTTATAAATTATTCTGAATGGATTAGTCGAGAATGAAAATATGTTTAGAGCATATGCTTGTCTTCCTAAGCATCCTCTTCAACTTTATACCAGATTATTCATCCAATTTGTTATGAAAACTTTTGTTATACCCACAATAATTGCTTAATTTGGGAATCCCATCATGATATTTGAGTGGTGATATCGAGAGTCAATATGCCGAATATTTCTCAAACAGATTATCGGGTATTTTCGATGTTTTTATCTTTATTCAATTCCATAATATTGTTTGGTGCAATCAAAACATTGACTTCAGATTAACTTATGTAAGGAAAATTTTTGAAATTTAAAATTTCAGCAATTTTGGTATAATCGACAAATTTCTTCTTTTTCAGTCCTTTTTTCAGATTAGATTTAGAATTTTTGACAAATGTGAAAAAATAAAAAAATATTAGAAAAAAAAATTTTTTTTTAATATTAGCAATTCGTTTATTAATAGGAAAAATTTGATAACAGGAAAATTTAGTATTCTGGGAAGAAAACTTTTTGCAATAATTTTCTTCTGAATTATTTATGAATGAAAATATTATTAATTTTATTTGGATCTGAATTTAATTTTTTCAGGAAAGTTATAAGCTTAAATTTGGAAGAAAGATAGCATAAACATAATTTAAATTAGATATAGCAATGATGAAATTGTTGGAATTGCTATTTTTCAATTAGCAAATTAGGCTTTTAAGTCCAATTTGGCAAATTTTCATCCCATAAGCTCTTAATAATGCATCTCTGTGCCAACTTGCAATTGTGCTTTTTCTTTTTTTTTTTTTCCAGTCTAATAGACTTCCAATTTTTGATTTCCATTTTTATTTCTTTTTTTATTCTATCTTTTTTTAAACAGATTTCTGCAAATTCTTTTTCTCATTTTTTTATAAATCTTTCTTTTAGAGAGAGTTTGGATCTATTTACAATAAACAAGAAGAATGAATTGACGTCAGAACGGCGAAGTAATTTACTTCAAAATGATTAATCTTTTCGATTATCATATTGAAGCAATTTTGTGAGAGAAAAATGAAAAGCTAAAATTATTCATAAATTCCATAATATTACATAATTGAAAAAAAAAAAAAAACTCTTTTACCACTTTTCTCAAATGTTTATTCATTGCATGCAAGAACAGTTTAACATTCGAAATTACTATGATATTGAAGTAGTATTTTTTTAATTAAATTTGAAATTACTTATTCCTCAAGTTTGAAAACAAATTTTATCAAAATTATTCAATTGAATGATTTGAAAATTAATTATAACGCTAAGAATAGCAACAATAAAATTGACGTTGTATATATTTAGTTAAATGCAATTGCATTGTTTTACTTACCTTTTGCATAGAATATTGACAGTTATAAAATTTAAAGCATTTTTTGTGCAACTTATTTTTCGAATACATTATGCGAGAAAAAAGCTAAAATTTTAATAAATAAAAGTAGAGAAATGTTAATACTAGAATTTGTTTTTCGATCACTGAATGAAGTTACAAATTTGCTTTTTCTTTTAATCGATCAAATCGTTGAGAAAGAAAACGAAAACAAAAAATTAAACACAAAAACAACTTTGTAACGGACATATCAGTTTGTCATATTTTTCATTAATTTCTGAACTTGATTTTCTGACCAAATTAAAAAGTTTACCATTTCATTTACCAATTCCATTTACCAATCTTTCCACTTTTTCTCTCATCTTAAATTAACCTTAACAATTTCATAGAAATACATTGTTGTCATTTTGGTAAAAAAAAAAAAAAAAAGGCAAGAAATAAATATTTATTGCTTTAATGTTATTATTATATTTTAAATTTTCGTTGCTGAAATTTAAGTATAATATAAAATGACAAAATTGAAGGACAATGAAAAGTTATTAAATGTCAGAATAACGAAAATTATTTTTAAACTTTATCATAAGGTTGGGAATGTTTCACACATTTTCAGTCTATCATCCATATTTTTGTGTTAACTGCAAATTTAAATTTTCAAACTGAAATAAATATATTATACTTTTAAACTGAAATGAATATTTCATTGCACTATATTCAATATGTTTCAATTTTCGCTTGCATTTTATTTTTTTTTACAGAATGCTTTTTTCAAAAATTTGAAACTAATTTGTGAAATTTAAAAAAATCAAAGTTTAATTTTTGGGAAGGAGCTATTTTCCGCTTGTCTCCCTTTTTTCGCTGAGTTACATCATATTTGTTGATGTATTTTTCATCTTTGGACGTAAAATAAACCCATTAACACCATAAAAGTCAAAGTTTTCAAGAAGAAGGAAGCAAAAGATGAGTGGATAAAAAGAAAGGCCCATTATAAGAAAATGGTCTAGAAAGCCTAAGCATTAATCAGGCTGTTTTCTTTTTTTATTGAATAATGCAACAAACTTAATGCATCTTATGTTTTGCTAACCAACATCTTTGCAAACTACAAATCAAATGCTAAATTCTAATCTCAGAAAGTTAATGATGTTTTGTTTGCTGCATTAATTATTTGACTGATATTATAATTAAATTGAATATTTTGATAGCTGATATTATCAATATGTCGCAAAAAATAACTTTCGCAGAATTTCGGATTACCATATATTCCCGCAATCTGTATGTTGCACTGAATGACCGGATAATCATTAGCGAACCATCTGAATACATCGTTAATATCCAGATATCTATTATTATGTCAGTAATAATAGATAAGATAGATAACTGTTATCACTGTAAAAGACAGATAAGTTAGTTCAGTCTTTATTCCAATTTTTTGCAAATTGGGCCTAAAATAGTTTGAGAATTGATTTTATTCCATGTAAGGTCGATAAATAAATTCTATTCAGGCTTAAGCCTCTCATGCCTTCTTATTCATTTATTCCAATTTGACCATTCATTCATTCATTTATATCTATTCTGCATATATTAATTTGATGAGTACAAACAATATCTAAATTGTAATTCTTATAATTTCAGTTTAAATTTCAGTTATAAGTGTGAAAATATTTTTCCTTCAATTTTTTTTTTTTTAAATTCAATCATTTGTATTAGTTTGATATATTCACCTGACACATGTTCAGTAACTATTTGACACATTTAAATGATTTTGAATCTTTTTTTATTTTTTATTTTCTCAAAAAGAATTTTAAATTTAAAATCACTACAACAAAATAGTTGAGCACTGAGCCGCTTTTTAACATCGCATTTTCTACGATATCTTCTATACTAGCTCTTGCGATTTCTGTGCTAATATTCCAGCTGCATAATTCCTGTACCACCTGTATATACCATCTGGCTAATAATACCTCAGGAAAGTTGTTAGAAAATATTTTCATATTAATTTTCAAAATTCTTTTCAACTTGAGAAAGAAAAGATGAAGAATTGGTTGATTTGGTACAAGATATCTTCTAAATTCTTTTATCAATTCTTCTGCTTCATTATTTTCATTTAACTATTGCTATCACCAATGTTTAGATTTTTTCTTTCCATTTTAATTAACTTTTAGTTTATTTGAAAGAATCTACCAAATCAATAACAAAATTTTCATTAATTCATTTCCTGCATTTATAAATTAGACGATTGATGAGATTTTGGTTGGATTAACAACAATTTATGAATCTATATAATAACTAAATCTTTTACATCAACTTGTTTACAATGAATTCAATTATTCGTTATGATAAAAGTGTTATATTTATGAAATCGGTGACACTTTTTTTTTTTTTTTTATCACGAATCATATAAAGTCAAATCTTGTGTTGAAGTTTTTTTATCACACATTGTTGGTCAAATTTCCATTTATCATAGTAATTATCTTCATACTATTATTAACATCACAAGATATAAGAGCTTCCCATGCATTACGAAATTACAGTATAATTTCACGTCGAATATGAGACCTGATGAAATAAATGATGAAGTAAACAAAATAACATAAATGTTCAAACTTTTGATAATTATATCGAGAAAAAGATGAAGAATTGGTTCGTCGGAATAGGAAAAGTAATAATAATGGTGTCAAAGAACAATGGTACATATTTTGGAAATTTGAAGTGAGCCCGAAAGCATTCTTTCAAAATTTTCACACCTAAACGTAAGTCATTTATAAATTAATTTTGATGTTTATATCAATTCATGAATTGAAAAAAATCACTCAATTCTAAGTTTCATTGAAAATTATCTTTGAGTTGAACGTAATAGTGTTATAATTTTCTGGGAATTTTCGGAAACTTCTTAGGGGAAATATGTTAGAGAATATTCTTTTTTGTTTTAATTAACTTGGGTAATTAATCGCAGAAACCAATTTATCGAGAATACAACGCAAATCAATAAAAAACGTTTTACTTAGGGAAGCAGGAGCAGCAGAATATCGGACTGGTTGGTTGTCCAGTCCAAAGGAGGAATAATGACCTTTGTTAATAAAGACCCCTTCTAAGCGTGAGTAACAAAATCTTATCATGAAAGCTGATAAGCGTGGGAGGAAGGAGACAAAGGTGAGGGTTGGAAATGTACTTAGTGATATGGGATGGAAGATGAAATTTATAAGTGATGAATTGCGATTTATAGAATAATGATTATTGCATACATTGATAATTTGCTTCGTTTTCCCAACGATAATTTAATCAGATGATAAGTTGAGAAATTAAATAGTTTCATATTATGAATGCAGTATTATGATTTATACAGATTAATTGTATTTAATTAAATCTCGATTTATCCTTTTCTCTATCAATTCATTCTTAATTCATTATTTTATTCCATTCAATCAATTTGAAAAAAGGAAAAAAAAGCAATAATTTGTTATCTTTTGCAAGTTTTCATTCAAATTCCACAAGTATGTGGCAAAAATGTAGAAAAACGAAAGAAAAAAAAAAAAGGAAGAAGGAAAACAATTTTATTGAAAGATTTTCATTTTCTATTTTATATTCAGAAGCGAATTATTGATTAGTTTGCATTTCTTTAGAAGAAAGAATTAATTTGGATGAGCAAGAAAAAAAGAAGATTCAATTAAATAAGATATGGTAGCAAGAATATTTTAAGCATAGATTGCAAAAATTTTATGCAACATTTCCAGTTTTAATCATCGACTTTTTACGCTGCACATGATATTCAAGTATGTTTCATAATTCAATTTACAAATTAATTCGATATTAGTCTTACATTTTGCAAAATAATTTCAGATTTTTTGGCTTTTCCAGGTTATAAATTTGAATTTCAAACTTATTTTTGACTTAAATTAAAATTTGGAATTCCAAATTGAAATATATATTTTTGAATTCGTTTCATTATAATTTAAATAGAAATTATCTTCAACAGAATAGGGACAAATACATCGACATTAGACTTAAAAATATCCAATTGACGTTGGATCGATTACGAGCATGTTTATATGCCTAAAAAGCACTTACTTAATTATCAAATGGCACAAAAAAAAAAAAAACGAAAAACTTTATCCCCAGATTATTACTTACCTATACTTAACGTGCTCGAGAACATTCTTTACAGTAAATTAATTAATGAATTTTGTGTATTAAAATATTTTCAAGAATATTTATTAAAGACCCAAGTTTTTTAGACTTTCACATAAATTTATTCGAATATTTCAAATAAATTCTCATATAATTTTCACAATATTCTTTTCTTTTATCAATTTTCGAAAGTTAAAAAAAATTTCAATTAAAAAATTGAAATCACTTTAAGAATTATGCATGAAAATTAAATATTTTTATGTAATAATTAAAAAAAAAATCGATTCATAATATATTGATTATTTGAATTTTTTTTCTTTTCATAATAAACTAATTAATTATTAATCAGATGACAAGTCATTCATAAGTGAATGTTATGACAACCACATGCGAATGTTTTACCATTGTCATCATCATTATTGTCATCATCATCATCATCAACATCATCATCATCATCATTATTATTATCATTATTATTATTATTCTCATCATCATTACCAATGTCATTTCTTTTCTCGCATCGAATGAGGTCATTTAGTGAGTTTATTTATAATTCAGCATTCGATATATAAATCCGTCTCTCTCTTGCTCTCTTTTTCTCCTTCCCTTATTGTCTATTCCTGTTCTGATGATTCTTTGCGGATTTCCTAAAAGTTGTCATCAGTCATCAATTTAAGTGATCTGTGACTTTAGTTGATCGAATTTATGGTGGAAGAATTGATCGGATACTGCTTTAATCCGAAACATCCGTTTTCAATCATCAACATTCCAAGTTTTTTTCCTTTTTTTTTTCTTTTTTTTAAGGTGACATTTAAAAATAAGAGCAGATTTTATGGCGACGTTTTCTTTTTTTTTTTCGTAAATTTTAAGATTTAAATTCACCATATGGGACGACAATTTCATCCATTATTGCAGAATGGATATAATTTTCCTTTTCTTCATTTTCTCTCTTCTTTTTTTGCTCATGCCATCTAAGCAAGATGAAGAGATTAAAAATTCATAGATTTTACTATTTTATGATCGTATTCGGGCTGTCTGAATTTCAATCTTTTCCATAGCAGCGTAAAATTTTCCTCTTCCTTCTGTTACCATTTTCTTTTGAAATCTATTAAATTTCTAAAGTTTATGTTTATTTTACAAGTTTTAAATTAAGAGATTTTTTAACGCACTATAATATTAACAAATCGAGAAATATTTTGATTGACTTGTGACATTTTCACTCTCAACGCTTTCTTTCTATTGTTTTTGATGGCACTTTGAAAGATAAATAGCATTTGTAAAATTTTTGCACTATTAATATATAATCAATATATAAGAAAGAATTTTCTTTTTTCGAATTCTTTTTTTTTTTACGGAAATATCAATGACGCATTATTGAGATGCATTCTTGCAAAAGAAAAACAAAATTTTATTTTATTTATGGATGATGAAATTTTGAATTTTAAATTTCATTTTGCTATACATCTTCTAAACTTGTAATATAATTCTTGTTTTCATCGACTGATGTCTTGAGATTGAAGTCTATTCGTTTTGTTTTGTTTATAAGCGTCTTATATTTTATTCATTCCATTCAGACATTCATATTATACGAATTTATACCTTTGACAAACTTGAATTTAAAATCTAATATGAAACTGAAGAATTATAAATAAAGTTGTATTAAAATAAAATAAATTGAGATTCTTCGTTTCTGTCAAAATCAATGCGTTATTTTAATTTATTCTGATTAATTAAAATCCCCTAATTTAAAAAATACATATTTATATATTTGTATTTATACTTAAATAATTTTTCTATTGGTCACAAGGCACCAATTATCAATTATAAGAGGAATGATATAATTTTATAATTTTAAATTCTCGAAATTCGTCATCCATAAATTGGAAAAATTTTTTTTATACGAAACCTTAAAATATTTTTTTTGTTTTAATCGTTTTTTTTTTATTCCTCTTGTCAAAAATAAAAGGATTTTCTATAGACATGATATAATTATGATAAATTCTTCTAACTTATCATCACCATCCTTTATCAATTAAAAAATAACTTTGCTTGTCTGACTTCAAAAATTTTTGTCACAAACTCTATTTAATGTTCTATACTGATATCATCTACTGGAGAATGTAGCAAGACAGCACAGTTATTTCATAAAATTAAAATTTAATACATAAAATTTAATCAATATTTTATAGCATTAATTGATTGTTTTATCTTATCAAATCTTCGATATGATTGATTTTTGTTCAGAAATATCGTAAAAAATTTTGGAAGATTATTTGGTGTTACAGAAAAATTTGATTGACTTGTTGAATTTTTGTGCCGCATAGGAATAGCATACAAATTTCCTAAAGAATTTTTCTTCCTGGAAAATAAAACTTTTTTTTCAGGAATTTTTCATACTTGAGCTGCTCGTGAACAAATTGATCAGAGAATTAGTAATTTTGGTTGATGAAGTATGTTCCATCATAAGAATTTGATTTCCAGTAAATATTTGAATAGAATTTAATTTTCAATACAAGATTTTTAATTTAAGGTAAGTTGTTTCGATTTGCTATAAAACTTATATTAACTTTTTGTTCTTGTTTCACAGTTATTTGCTGCCTAAATTCATTCATTTTCATATATATATATATATATATATACTTTTTCATATTAGAAAAAAATATTTGAAGTCGTACCATTTCTAGAATTCTCAAATTAATCGACAGTGCGTATTTTTTTTCTTTTAATTTGAAACTAAAAAATTAGTCACCGAACTATACTTTTTCTATTTCATGATTTAAATTAAATTCAATCCTCATTACCTCTGATGTGAAGACTCAATTCAAACTAGCAAATATTTTCAATAGTTGTTGTTGATTATGATGATTCAAATAATTTCATCACTTTTCATTTATTTGATGACTCAATTACTCCATAATCTTGACATTTAATTATGAATGCATGTCTCTTGTGTTAACGATGATATTTATCATCGAAATTCCATCAACATTTTTACTTCTATATCAGTCGTTTAAAAATATTGCTTCAAGATTATAAAATTTGCAGGATTTGAATTAATGCATAATTCATTCCTATCTGAACGTAAATTGTACAGAAAATATCAAAATATTATTGAATTATTTTCATTATTACTACTTATTATTATTATTATTGTTTTTGATTATTCTAATATAGTAAACGGTAACTTGCTGTAAAAACTGGGATGGTTTGTAACTATGAAAATTAATCTGCTAAGCAGAAAGAAAGATAATAAATAACATGGAAAAAAAAACAAATTAATAAAATTTACGACAATTTTAAATCGTTTAATCTTTATCCATATATATATATATATATAGCTGGATAATCTTCAGTATTAAAAAATGAATTCAAATTGTTCAATCATTATCTCCACTTTCAATTTTGTAATCTTGAAATAGTTCTCTTTGTTATCATCTTTTAAATCTTCCAAATTTCTTTCAATAACTTAAATTTTTTAATAAAAAAAAAAAAAAGTTCTGTAAATCATTATTTAGCATTAGCACTATGATTAACCAGAAAAACGAAAAGATGTAAATGAACATACGACATGGTTATTTCTTTATTTTTATGCTATTATCGTTGTTTCCAAAACCATTTCTTGCTGTCAATAATTATCAAGTTTCTTTCGCTAACTATTATTACACAATTTATTATTTCCTTTCTACATGTCAAGCTCCTTTCGTTGAATTCATTTAACTTTTTATTCATCGGAGTAATTCGAGACTGAAGAAATAAATCTCCAAGAATTCGTAATTGCAGCAGTTCCATTTAAAATCTTGTATATATTTTGAAGATGTAAAATTATAAGTTTTATGTAAGTTATAAGCTTTTTTTTTCAATACATTTTAAATAAATTATAGCTTATAAAACGATAGATGAATATCAGATAAGCAGTGCGAAAAATATATATGCTCTTTTTGTTTCATTATTGATGACAAGGTGATTGTTGGGTAGAACGACGATAATTATGTATGTTTTTAACGATAATGAGTGTATTGGCAGTGTAATGACTGATAATCCTTCCTTTTCTTATCATCGCTGTCACTCCGTTATCGCTGCTGATAACACTTGCTATAATTATCACTACCTTCCTATCCAACAATTACGATGATTATATGTGTCAATTTTAATAAAAAAATAAAATGAGACCAATGCTATAATTATATTTAACTTACGTTAGCTATGAGAAGGAAGCTGAAATGCTAGACCATATAGTGGCTGGAGAAAGTGTTACGATAATCATCGGAAATTTTAAATATTATGTATGGAGAAAAGGTATTACCGTAATCAACTTCATCTATTATATATGCCCAAAAAAATTTGAGCATTATGTTCCGCTGTGCCCAAAAATATACTCTTTCTATTCCCTTCCAATTACTCTATCTCTTTGATTATTTTACGTTCATAATTTATATCAATTATCATTTATTTATATTCTGCAAACATGAATTCTAGTATTGAGGAAGTGAAAGAACAAAAAAAAAAAAAAAAAATGAGGAGGAACACAAGAGTAGTAGCAAGGCATATTAGATTTATCTTTTAAAGTCCATTAATCAAAAATTATTCATTACGCATTACATTATAAAAATAACTCTAAAACTAACAGATGCCATTTAGTCCTATTTGTTTACCTTTCCTTACTCTTTTTCATTCTTACAATTCATGAATGATTTTATTTTATTTCATATTATCAATCCTTATGGTATTAATGATTAATTTCAAGTTTAATGGATAGAGGAAGGAAGAGTTGTGAGAATGGTTTAGAGTGTTACAATTTGATAATTTTTTTATAAAATTATAGATAATATTTTATTGTACAAATATCATTAGCACTTTCTCATCATTCATATAACTCTTTCCATGATGACCAATATCATCATGACGTATACGATCAATATAAACATGAACGAATGACGTGGAAAGACTATACAATCAATTTAGATGTGAACGAATGACATGAAGAGACTATATGATCAATATAGACATGAATGATGAAGTGGAGACTATACGATCAATACAGACATGAATGAATGACGTGGTGAGACTATATGATCAATATAGACGTGAATAAATAAAGGGGGGAGATTACATGATCAATTTAAACGTGAACAACAACGTGAAGAGACTATACGATCAATATAGACGTGAACGAGTAACGTGAAGAAAAACTATAGACTAGTACAGACATAGATGAATGACGTGAAAAGACTTCTGATAATAATACCAGATAATCTTTTACAAATTTTATGTTAATAGCAACACCCCAATTTATTGTCTTAACTATCGCTCTGATAAAATATTGTGATTAACAATTTCGGTATTCACTGAATCCGAACAATTTATTCTATAAAATTCATTTATGGCATACGATGGGGACGGTTTGATTGTTGATAACTGGTTGGAAGAGATTGGATATGATTGACAGAAATTTTTTTTTTTTTTTTTTTTCTTTAAATTCCAATCGTAAAAAGAATGCTAACAAAATAAGTGTGATGTAACATTGTAGTATATTATTCATTAATAATGAACGAATGGTAGACATTTTCACTTAAGTGTAGCTTAGGTAGCATATAACTTCAGGTAATTTACGAAATTAAGCAAACGCTGATTAGGTTAATTGATTGATTTACCATTATTGTTTGGTCATGAGCTAAGCATTAAAATAAAAATAAAATTACAAATTAAAGTCACATGTATTTAATAAAAATATATGAGTAATTTTTATAATTTGATTTTGGTAATTTTTATAATTTGATTTGTTTTCATGCTTTGCATTACGTTGAATATTTATGTAATATTTATTTGTTGGGATGTATTTATTTGTTGGAACAGTAGATCATTAATAGTGGAAATAGTCTTCCTCCATAGAATTCAGAGACTACAAATGTAGAAAATCCTGCAGTTAAAATTGGCTTTTACATACTAGCTTTTTTGAAAAAAAAAAAAAAGAAATAATTGCTCTGAAAGAACTTTTGACTAACTATTGACCCATTTAGCACTTAGGATTTACAATTTGAAATATACACATTCTTGTTATTTAATTCCCTCATAGTTTTTTTTATTACAAGAGCATTTGGAGTTTATTTCTAAGTGTCTTTATTTCTTTTGAACATTATCATATCATTTTGCTTTTTGATGAACCGAGACTTTTGTCATTTATTCAACTCGATTTTATCTTCATTATTTGCGTTGTACATTATCTCATTTGCATAAAATTGAAATTTCACGAAATAAATTGCAAATATTTCGATTAAAAGAGATTGGCGGTAAATTATTACTTGAAAATTACGACTTTCATTACTGATTGCCTATTTTCTTTTCTCTTAGTCGGTTATCATATCATTTGTTAATTTCAATATTGTTAACGAATTTAAAATAATCGATCGTTTTACTGCTCTGATTAATTATTGATTTAGTATTGGAATCAAATAGAAGGATATTAAAGCGAAAATTTACTCTATTAATTATAAGTGCGCTAACTCCATTATTATTGAAAGTGTGGAAAGTCAAAAGTGGCCATTTTTACGAACGGTGACGAAACAGTATTGACATCGAAAAGTAAAAACCAGAAGAAGTATTAATAGCATATTGCAAAAAAGCGGACGGTATGACTGCGACCACATTAGGTTACACAATAGTCATTTGTGGCAGTAGTGATGATCCGCAACATAGGTATCGAGGACGAATCGAAAAGTTAGTTCAGTTCTTTTTGTTACAATCTATTATTCATTACAATATTTCCACTGATCGTTATAGACTTTAAATGTGCAAATAAATTACTTTCTTTGAAAAATTGTCAGTAAATCGACATATCCTTTAAATTTTTTCAAATAAAATATGAAGTTAATGAACCACTGAAAGAATTTTTAACTTCTGGTAAATTGGATTTTTTCGTAGGGCATTATGAGAAGAAAGAATGTAACTGATAAATTTTTGGTATGGATACTTTAACTTCGTTTTTAATCTTAGCCATCCCCTTATATTATTCAAAAAAACAAAGATGGTCGTGCCATTCGTTCAGTTTGGAGAATCGTAGTTTTAGTCATTTTATCCAAGTTTTCTGCATTTCTTTTTTTTTTCCTGCTAAAAAGCTGGAAAACAAATCCTGAATGATTTATTTTCTTAACTTAATGCTTCTTAAAAATTTATTACCTTCGATATGTGCAGCTGAAAATGATTGAAAGGATTATTTTACTCAAATTTCAAGGTACTGAATAACTACAGATGAATTGCTTAACATTTTCAATAGCCGATAGCATAATCTGGAAATAATTAATATCACTTTCTCATGATCACAATTTCTCACTTCTTTAGTATGAATTCGAAAAGAAGTATTCACTTAGTTCCTAATTTTATGGTACTTCTGCACTGAGATATTTGCTACCAAATCATATCTTCGAATTATTGCAGGGTCAAGTTTGGAGTACCGATTGAGGAAGCCTTTGTTCACGATATCCCTGCTACTTTATTAGTAAGTAATCAAGCTTTATTTTTAACGGCTATATGTTGCAGAATATATTCAACAAATGGAAACAAATTATTTTAATTGAATAACTAACTTACTGAAGTCTCTTGCATTACTTATTGAAATGAGTTCAACCATTGTGATTGATTACTGCTTGATAAAATTCCGGTAGAGAGAGAAGAATGGGTAGAAACGCATTCTTCGATCTTTTTGCATTCAAATGACTTATTTTTGCTGTTCAGGATTTTGAGCTCAGTAGAAGAGCTTCTGTTGAAAAAAGATATTCTTTCAAATGAACTATCATTCAGTGGATAAATGTAAAATCTTTTCAGCTGAGCTTCTTTACAGGTATTGCTATTAAAAGTACACAAAGATGGTCCCAGTAAGAAGGATATCTGGCGTGCACCGGGTAATCAAGCTCAAGTTCGAAAACTTTCACATATCATGCAGCACGGCAGACTTGTAAATATTGCCAATTTTAGTGTTTATACTGCTGCATCTGTTATCAAAGTGAGTTGTGTGCATTTTATTTTTATGTATGCTATTATTAAAAAATTTATTTCTTAGATTGGTTTGCATGTTGCCATTTTTAATTAGTGTTTGTGATGTGCTAATATTCATTAAGCCAGTGAATGTCTTTTCATTGACAGTTCTTCTTTATTATGCATTTTTCGTCCTTTGCTTCGTATTACCTTATTCCATCTGATTCTGTTGGTTAATTATGTTCGGCTGAAAATGGTCACTTAGACATAAAATAAATTCATCTGCAAGTTGTGTGCTTCAAGCATGGATCTGAATTCAAATGTAGGGTAATATTAAGGATATGGTTTGATTCTGTTAAGAGTAACAATATGTGTATTAAATTGCTTATTTGTTATTGTTTTCTTTATTATTATTGATTAAGTATTTGCAGTTTTTTCAACTCTTATATTTTAGAAGTTTTTATCGAAATTGCCTGGTGGGATATTTGGCCTCGAGAATGAACAGAAACTTTTTGATTTGTATAATATATCATCAGATCTAGAATTGCAGAGGCAATCGTTTTGTCGGTGAATTTCATTTAATATTAAAAAATTTCTATGATACTTATCGATTCTTTCCTTTTTCATTATTTCTGATTCAAAAAAATTGAATCATTTCTTACTTCTGAGAGTGTTGCTAGTGGTAGAATATTACGAATCAAACGAGTTTGCTTACCAAGCATAACAAATGTTTTTTGCACTACTGATATTCAACTTTTTATCTGTAATCTTTGTGGGAGTGTGCTCTTTTTGCACTTTTATTATATTGGAATTCAATATGAAAGTTAAGTGAATTGCAATTTCAGAATATTAAGCAGTTTACCGATTCCGTCACAGCATTTACTTGTATTGCTATTTGGCACTTTTTATATGATCTCAGAATCGGCCGATTTATTTGGCTCAAGGATGACAACGGAAGCTCTTGGAATTTCTGTAGCGCCTTCACTTTTCCATTCGTGTATTCATGATGGACAACGAGTTCGTATACTTAATATTTTAATGATTTTACGTACAGTTGATTTATAGAAACCGTAGTTTAGATGGATATATCTTGCATTATATTGATTACGATGAATTTCAGTCTGGGTTCCATTATAATTCTCTTAACAAAAAGGTTGGGATAGTGAAGGTCTTAGAATGCTTTTGTTTTTTTTTTTTTTTAATGGTATTAGAAGTTGTGCTGTCTATCATTACAGAATTAAAATCCCTATAAGCTAAACTGTGTTAAGTTACAAATTAATTTAACGAATTCAGCATTTTTTTTTTCGAACATGTTTGCTCGTTTTTTTAAGGTGAAGATAGAAGACGTAATGCGATTTAAAATTGCTTCCGAAATTATATCACGAATTATTGAAAATTTTGGTTGTGTAAGTCTCTTTCCACGAGAAAATTACGAATATTATGCTCGTATAACTGGACGAACACTACGATTTGATGAAAATGATTCACAACTACGATTCGTTGCACCAGCTAGTAAGTTATTTAATTTCGTCAATTTAAAATCTGAAAATTATTAGAAAGATATTGTTTCACTGCTAAAAGAATTTTTTTTTTTTTTTTTTGATAATTAGTAGTTCAGTTTTTAGCAGTCGATTTTTTGAGTTGAAATTGTTTTCAATTTAAAAGTTTAGAAACATTCTGACAGTATTCTAGGTTGATAGACTGAATCAAAAATAGTATTTTTATATTCCTTCAGGATAGTGAAAATTTTTCTGATTGGAATTAAATGTGTTATCCTTCATAATAAGCAACTATCGCTAACAAAAATAAAATTACACATCTGTATAGTAATTAATTTGATACTAGTTTTGTAAGTTCTATATGATGATACTCCTTTATATGAACGAGTGTGGCGTGTCATATGTATCATATTCGATTTATTCCAAGAGATAAGATATAAATAAAGTTCAACTGAAATATTTGGGAGGAAGATCTTTGTACGAAAAGTTATAAATTATCCACAAAAATAGCTAGTCGCATCTTGATTATTTGTACAGAAAAATTATGATGGGGCATCTAAAGAACTTATTTGAATTTTTTTGAAGCTGTATTGGATTTTTTATTTGTACTGCTTTTAATTTGTTTATTCCGTACTGCTTGGTTTTTTAGAGTGAACTAATATCTTTGGCACTTGATTACTAAATTTAAGGCTTAAATATTTGCTGCTAATCATAAATTTTATTGTTCAAAATAATTTAATATCTCTTGATGATGAAATTTTGCTTGTTGCTGCTCCAATATAGTAACTGGGTATCTTAGTAAATGAATATTTTCAATAGATTTGAATAGATTTTCGTACATTATAAACAATTATGCACTAATTCTTCAATTTCATAAAAAAATTTTTCATTGTTCTTCCGTAAAATGTTTCGGCCAGTCATTGATAATCATTGCTAGTCTTCCGAGGAGGCTTCCAGATAACCAGGTCTAGTTAGTTATTGCATTAGGAAATTTTCTGATTGAATTATTAGATTTTATTTGCAAATGTGTTTGGAATTTTCTATCAAAATTCTTCTTTCTATTTTTGGGATATTTTCGGGATAAAAATATGTCTTAATTTGCAGAATGTCTTATCTTTAGAATGTTGATTTTTGTCTGCTTGATTTTTTATTTTAGATGTATTCGATTGGCCAGTATCATCACCCACTACCTATTCAATTATGGCCGTCCGATGTGCTGGAGGTTATTCGATGGGTAGCGTTGCAGCAGCCGATCGCATTAGCTCTAATTGTGGTAGGCACTCCGATCATCATCAACAGCAACATCTTCAAAATATGATCAAAAATTTTTCAGTATGGACTGCTAATAGAACTGATTGTGTAAGAAATAGGGGAGAAACAAGAAAAGTTAACGGTAATGGTGATATAAGAACATTGCACCATCCTACTGAGAGACATTATTTTTCTCTTGATACTAGTATGGATAATCATGAACTTGAACCCAGTCTGTTAACATCCACTACAAGTCTTCAACCCCAGCAACGAATCGATGGTTATCCGTATACGGCGATATCCGATTGTAGACGAGCGTTTTTCGGAACTGGATCTCAGCATATCACTGTTGAAACGATTGCTAGTGATGAATTGATATCCAAAAACGAGAAATCGGTTTTGTCACTATCATAGTCAAATTGCCACTGCATTTTCGAATGTACACTTACCGCTACCAAATCATTTGAGAAAACTCAGATTTCAACTATTTTGAGTTTGGAATTGTTCGACGTGGAAAATTATGATTTTTATGGAAGCTACTGATCTAACCTTATCATCGTCATATCAGTCTACAATAACCATTTTCTACATTCTTGTATAACTTCCAGTGCAAAAATAACAGCCGTGCATGAAGTAGGAAAATTAAAAACTTCTATTTGTTATGATATGTAATTCTACCAAAAAATAATTGCTTATTATTAATTGCATAATATTTACCGACTACGGAAAAAGTTGGTTTTTATTTTTTTTAGAATTATATTTGAGTTTTAGTTTATTTTCTGGAAAAATTGACTAAATTTTGATAACGATTGGTAAGCTGTGATTAGCTGCGACAAAGATCAGTTCCTTCCCATCAATTATTGCCCTTTCCTTATTGTGAATACGAAAATAATGCATGTCCAACTTAATAAATGTGAACTTAGAATTGTTGGGATCGCGCTGCTAGGGTGGTATTGCTGCTATTGATTGTCCCTCAAAAAGATAAAGGAAAAATAAGGAAAAGGAAAGCGAGGTCATTCGTAGTTCATGTAGTTACCGAAAGGCTGTTTCGATTGAAAATAGGGCATGTTTTGGAATTTTCATGATGATTACTATGATTGTTTAAGATTTTATTCTTTGATGTGAATCTCTTTCACTTGGAATTTCAATTGATTTAGATTTATTCGTTTATTATGATTATAATTTAAAAATTAAATGTAACGATTTTAACTTCATCATAATCATTTAACAATCGTTCGCTCAAATGAGTTGCATTACACTATTTGCTTTACTTGTGTTTGTTTTGCTTCATTTCTTATTCCTTGGTTTCATTTTTCTTTTTAAAATCTATTTAAGAATGCCTTGACCTCAGCAAACAAATCTTTCTTTATTTTCAGATCTACTTCTAATGCATTTTCAAATATTCCTTGGATGACAGTTTAACCAATTTCATGTCTGATTGTGCTACTTGTTTAAATGAACATTTCCTTTTTTGTAATCATTTTTGTATTTGGATGTAATGTCTACAGTTAAATGTGAGCTGTATGAATTTGAATTGTTTACGTTCATTCCTCATCTTGCTTTATTTATGGCTTGTAGGAAAAGAACTATTTAGATGTTCTAACAATTTGTAATAATAGAATGATTTATGATTAGTTCAACTGAATTTTCATCGACGGTTAAGTTTTACTTAAACTTATTGATAAACTCTTTTTTTTTTCGTTTTTATTAGCTATATTAATTTAAAAGACCCAAATAATTGTGTAATCGGTATATCTAAATTGTGAATTTAAAAAAATCACTTATAATTACGAACTTTTGATACTTACAGAACCAATGGTATTGTTTTTGATTTCAGATAAGAAATAAAGAGCCTATCAGCGGAAATATATAGTATATAGATCATAGAATAATGCTGAATATCTCGTTCACTTTATAAATTTTTTGTTTACATTTTTTTTTTTTTTGAGAATAATATATTGGGATTTGTTGAAAAATTCACTCAGTAGTTCTAAATACATTTTCATTAAGCAAATTGTTGTCTCATCATTGCAATATTTAAATTACATATAATACATTCCATATGAGTTAACGGTGCTTTTTATCACAGCGATTATTGAGAATATAGGTGCAAATGTGGCTTTTTTTTTTTTTACATGCCCATTTCTGTCTTGCTTTCATTTTCATTAAATTTAATTTTGTGTTCAATTTTTCAATTATATGTTATGTTATCATTTCTTTTCGACACATTTTCAGTGTTGTTTATCATCTTTGAATTATATATTGTCTTCTCTCTGCTGCCCATTTGTAAAATTTATCCTCCTTTCTTTTAGGTATATTTAATTTCATATTCATCATTGTAAAGCTTTATAACTTCGATCATTCAAGATAATTTTCTGACAAATATTTTCTTTATTTTGGTATTTGCACATATCCAAAATTTTCACTTATAATTTTCTTCTAATTTTATTTCAACTTTAAAATATCGTTCTTTCAATTTACCTGACACTGAACACTGCTTAGAAATGATTATTCTTAATTCGAAAAGGAACCAATCAATAAAATATATAATATAATACAGCTGTGCAATTTGTAATTGTTTACTTGATGATTCATTAATAGAATATTAGTTTTTGTATTGTGATAAAGTCCCAAGTAAGTCTTGGAGCTCTATAGCCTGAGTTATATGATGATATAGATTGAAGATTAGCTCGTTGCTTTCTTCTCACCTTCTTGCCAATATTTCTGCGAACTATCACAAATAAACGATAATAACTGTAAGCTTAATTAATGAGTGAAAAATAGTTCTTCTTCTTTTGACGTTGATTAAGATGGCTTACTTCTATTGCTCTATTTCTTTCTCTTTCTTCAGTCGGATAATTAATGAGTGAAAAATAATATTTCTTCCATTTTCTATTTGGGTGAACGATAGCCACGTTTATTATTTTTAAGAGCAATGAGAAGGCTGAAGCATTATATGTCGGTTCTAACAGAATATCAGGATAGAAAAACGATCAAGAGAAACGTGATAGAGAATGAATTGGGAAAAAAGTACAAGAAACATTGATTAGTCGATTGACACTTCATTGGAGTCAAGCTTATTACTCGACGAAAATGTTGCTTTTTATATGATATTTGAAAGTTTTGTGTTTTGTTTATTCATTTTGGATATGTTGGTTTTATCAGCAGAACTGACGTATGAATATAACAATAACAGTTGGGCGAGAAATTTAGAATTAATAATCTTTTATTAATTTTAAACCAAGTATTTCTCTCATTACACCAGGAATTGGCGATCTTTGATCTTCGATAAGTATCGAATGTGCTGCTTTCAGAAAAGTTGAAGCTTAAAAATGAATTATAATTCGATCATATTTTGAAATAAAAGCAGTAATATTTTAAAACTAAAAATATTTTATAATCTTTCATTTAATAGTTATGCCGGAATCGTGCAGTCAACCTGATGTGGTACTCATGAGTGCTGATGGTTCTAATGATAAAGGTGTAGTAAAGCGAAATTATCATTTATGTCCTCCTAGACAATTTCAATCAGCAAGTCCTCATGAATTCGTAAACAAACGGTTAAGTAGCTCGGCTGCAGAGGTATATATATTTTAGTATTCACTGCTAAATTGCTTATTTACATCATTTAGGGAATATATATTTGTTGGTTAAATTACTAAAAAAGTTTTTGTTTTGGAAGATAAATAAGTTTCTTTCATGATGCTTTATAGATTAATAATCACGAATTTACATATAATAGTTTCACCCTTTAAAATTCTTTTCTTTTTAAATTTTTTCATTTAATTTTTAACGAACTTCCTTTTTAATAGAAATTTTCAAACTTGGAAATAAGCCGTGCTTGCAGCAAATAATACAAGATTATTCCTGTAATTTTGATTACACTCTCATTGAGTTTTAATCAAATATCTTCGAAATATTCGCTTCTATTTTCTTCTATAATCACAGCTACAATTCATTCCAAATGCTTCCTTTCTTCATTTGATCATAATTTTACTTCAGGAATAATTCTTCATTCTTCGATATTATTTTAATACTGATTTAAGGTACAAATTCCACACAGTGATGATGATGAAAAGTATTCTTTGAATGCATTCCATAGTGGCGGATTACTCGAAAGTACACATTCACTTACCTATCTTGAATGGGTACATGAAAGACAAACAAGACGTATGCGTACACGATCCGAATGGTTAGTATATGCTTTTCCATAATTCTTGAATATTTATTAATCATCTGGATATTGGAATAGAAATTGTCATGCTGTCCTCATAAAATATTTATTGACATTAAGTCAAGAAATTCATTAGAATTGTTTCCGTAGAAACAATATTATATATATAGGCTAAAATACGTTTCTCTCAAATCTACATGGATTAGTTTCGGGATTCCTCATATTTTCATAGAAATGAAATTAATTGCTTCATTTCTAGGTTCCTTTTGCCTGCAGCATCAGCAAAAGATAGTGGCACATCAGAGCTAAATACTTCTGTGTTTTCCTCCACCAATCTACTTCAAACTTCAGCAGTAAATTCATCCGATGGACGTACTGGAAGTTCGGATAATACTAATGAATGCCTCATTAATCTTACTCCAAAACTATCTTTATCGGTAAGAATCAGCATGTGCTCTGTAGTTTTTAATAAATATGTTACAAAATCCAAAAATATTACTTATACTTTTTATTGGGTTAGAACAGAATGCAGAAATCAGATTTTGTCTAAAATCTAAGTTATGGCTAGATCCCTCTAAAGTAGATTTAATTTTGTAACTGGTAAGTTAAAAAATGACTGTCTTTAATTAATTTTTTTTGGATTTTTACAAAATTTTCAATCATCATCACCAAAGATTAAGAAACATATCCGTACTTTACCAAAAAAGTTCCGTGCTTTTATAGAAATCATTCAAAGAATCATGTGCAGCTAGCATATCTGGACAGTTTCCTCCAGCAGCACAGCCAGTAACATCTTCAGAATCTCAGATAGCTGGTGGTATTGTTCGTCGACGTTCTTGGCGTACTCATTACGTGCGTCCTGATCGAATCGTTGAGAAAAGTAACAAGAAACGAGTATGTTTTATGAAATTTCTATTTTTTTTTCACGGCATTCTACCACATTTTGTTTGAACATCAGTTCGTTGTATCATAATCAATTTCTTTTATCTCCTAATTCTGACGAGAATCATAAAGATGGATGTATTCGGCATGGAAATATTCTGCTTGTCATATTTTTTTGGTATGACTACGTTGAAGCTGCACGACACTTCACAAATATACTGCGAATAAATTTCTTATCTTTATCGCATTTCTGCGCAAATTTTCTTTTTTATCCTCATTAATCTTCCAGATAGATTCCAAAATATTTATTTACAGTTTAGCCTTCCTTTAATTAGTCGATTTAAGGATGCTAGCGAAGTTGCTATTGTTTCAAGTAGATCAGCACCGCTCTTTCGTCGTAATGTGCCACATGCATGCAGTCGAAACTTGCCAAGTGCTGGGCCATCGATAATGATAACATCATCTTTGACGGAACTGCAGCAGCAGCGACAGCAGCGATCAAGGACACCATCGCTGGAATATGAAAAGCGTCATTATACCAACATTGATAGTGGTGGTAGTATTTCTCATGGAAGAGAGTCAGAGATTACTTCGCAATCTAAAAATGTCCATTTGTAAGTAATGAAATTTTATATTCGTGAAAATATTCCTTTTTTTCCTGAATATTTATTTGTCTCAATTTTAGTTGAGAGAAAAAATCTTTTAAGGATGAACTTCTCTTATCCTGTCCTTACCTCTTCATTTCTTTAGCTGAAATATGAATATCCTCTAATCTACCAGTATCCCATTGATTCCGGAAGAAGGATTAAAAATTTCCTCTTTTATTTTCACTTTAAACATTGCAGCACTTCTCGTGCCAGTTTATTTTTGATATTATTATTGTTAATTACTGCCGTTTGATTTACATATTGTCACTTTAAATTTGCCAGATCTTTTAAGCTTTGGGAATATTATTAATTACATCTGTTTGCTTACATAAGTCGTTCTTGGCAAAATTTGATTCATGAAAAGTTGGTATTGCAAAAAAAGAATTTCGAGTCAGAGAATCATTATGAGTTTGTTTTTATTTGAAAGACGGTTTTAGCATTATTATGAGCTGACGAAGAATTTTGAAAAAATTTCTTCTCAGAAAAAAATTGGAAAAAAAAAAATTTTCTTAGTAGAATAAAAGGAGTTTTTTTTTTTTTTTTTTAATTTTCAGGAACAATATCTGATACATTTTAGAAAAAAAGTGAATTGTGTTTCAGCAATTTTATTTACTGCCTCTTGGCATACCTCATGTTTTGTCCCCTCGCTTCTGCCTTCTCGATTTTGGTTTGTTTTTTTTTTTTAATTATTAATTTTTTTTTTTGACTCAGAAAAAAATTCAATATTGCAAAGATCTAAAAAGCGATTATTTAGAAAATTACGTTGTAAATAGTCGATATATATATATATATCTTATCATTTCTGGATACATCTAGGTGGCATTTTTTCAGGAAAAAGTATTATATAGTTGACATTTTTATCTTGTTTTTGAATTGACATTGTCTTCTGCATATGATGCCATTTGACATGCAAATATAATTAAAAAAAAAAAAAAAAAAAGAAAATGAACATAATAAAGATATGGTGTGAAATTTGTTTATTGTTTCGAATCTGGTTAGTTATCATTTCCTTAACATTCCATCAGTTTAAGTAAGTCATATTCTCGATTTTTTCGAATTCTTTTTGTTCTGTTACTTGATGTTTTATTTAGCAGAGATTTGTTGTTATTATTTCTTTAGTTCTTAATAATTGGAAACTGTAGTTGTTATTGCTTATGCTGAACTTCGGTTTTTTTTTTTTTCATTTTTTAACTTTTTGATATATTGACAATATAAAGAAGTGATTTGTTTCACGGTGTTTGATTTCATATCTTTTCTTTATCTTGTGAACTTTCTTTTTATTTTTCAATCTACTGAATTCATCAGTAAAACAGATATGCTTGAAAATTAAATTTTGAACATTAAGTAATTAGTCTTGGGAATTAGAATTAGTTTTATATTACCGGAACTTTTAAGGAATTTGAATTAGTTCTGTATTATCATAACTTTTGGAAAACATTTTTTCTAATTCTCTGAAGGACATTGGTTTCGATAATGAGCTGTATAAATTTGTTGACAAAAATTGACTTTTAAGATGATTCCAAATGCATTTTTCACTTCATTAATAAAGTGATTTGTTTTGCGATTTTTGATTTTACTTCTTTTTTCTTAATCTTGTTATCTTGTTTTTGAACTTTCTTTTTATTGATATAAATTCAGCCAGGAATTAGATTTTTGTCCAGCTATATCATTGATTTGCAGATTAGTTTCTCAATATTATATCATTCCGGATTCTCTTGTAGATATCATTAATTTCTATCGATTTTTAAAATTGTATATTGTCTGTTTCATTGATACATTCTATTGTTTTATTATTTTCCCGTACGTTCTCCCATTCTTTTCTTCTATCCGTTATAACTATGAATCCACTGTTTGTAATTAAAGAACGTATTTTAGATCATGAATAATGTGATATGTTTAATCTTGAACTGTAATTTTTAAATTGACATGTGCTTTTTAAGGAATAAATTACTGAATTCTTATTTTATCCATTGTATATTAAAAATTGATACATTTTAAAGGTTGATAAAATTGATACATTTTAATTGATGCATTTATTTCCAATCGAGCAGAATAAATACATTAGATGAAGAATAAAGCAATACTTTCAGCATTAATTTAGATTTTTCTCAAAATCTGGAATCCACGTGTTTTTTTTGTTTTTCATTGCAGCTGATGATTAATCCATGAACAAGTATCGTTTTTGAAATAGCAGAATACAGGAATTGGTCATTATAATTTTTGATCCCGTCAATTAAAAATAAATAAACTGAAGGATTTTCGCCATTAACTAAGAAGATCAAGAATCATTCTGATTAAGGAGTAAAAGTCAATAAAGAACCGAAATTTGATTATTTAATTGATTGCAAAAGTATTGTTATAGGTATTTTTTTCTACATTAAATAATTCATCATTATTTGCTATAAATGTGGAGAGCTTGGTGGAAATCTTTCCGAATGGGATTGTTTTTATCAGATATTAAATTATAGATTTTAAATTTACATATCAATTATTTTTCCGATCTTCTAAATTTACGCGGTACTTGAAAATTCTGCTGAAAACGTTGATGTTGCTATGAAACTTTTTTAGTTGGAAATCGATTGATTGGCAAAAACGAATTTAACTGTATGACAAATTCCTTTCCAATGACGTAGATTATCGCTGCAATTATTTTATAGTACAATTTATGGATGAATGTCGAAAGTAAAATCGATAGTTTGAATATTTTTTGTCCAATAGATAGTAGGGAATTTACTGGACTTTTGATTAGCTGAGCTTGGTCGGTTTGATTTGAAGCCTTCGAGGAGATTTTATTTGGGACTGAAGAATCCTTCTTTCGATACTTTGATTAATTCACTGTATTTAGATTATTAGAATATTTCGGTCTTCCGATAGACACAAAGTTTTACACAAAAATCAAATCAAAAGCAGTAAAAATTCAAAATCATCGCAATACTTTTGGGATCATGTTTTATTTCTATAATTAGTTTGATAACAGTTTCGACTAATATTTTAAGACGACATGAAGAGAACAAAAAAAGTTGGAATCATTGAAAACTCTTCATTATAATCGCTGTTTCAAACTTCATTAAGTGTAAATTTGATGCATCACTGGAACAGTAAATTGAAATTTTCATTCAATATAGTTTATTACCATAATGATGATATTTATGAGGAATTTCAATTACCTTCTAAATAAACTACTGAAAAAGCGAATTAAATGGAAATAAATCCCTTTCTAGCATATTTAATTCTCCATGTCCTTTTTAAAGTTTTTCGAAGATGAGAATTCACATAGCATCTTTTAATTTTAATAAAAGCACTTTCTCATTTTTGCTTAAAATGTAAGTCTTTCATTTCAAATTAATTTTAAAATTTGAATTTGAAAATACATATATTTGCATGTTTTTTTTAATGTGAAATATTGCTTTTGATTGATGGGAAAAAAAAATAATTCAATGTTTATTGCTACTTTATTCATATGAAACAATTGTATAAATTCAAATGAATTCACTATATTTTATTCATCTTTAAGCCATCCACGTGCTCGCTTAACTGCTTTTTTCCATTGACGAATCATCCGTTGACGTTCATTTAAATTTGGATTTGATTTATAGATTGTTCCATGTTCTTCTTTATATCTTTTAACATCTTCGAAGCTGACAAAATGTTTTGTAAATATTAAAATCGATTTTTTGAATCATAATATTGCTTGAAATATTTGTCTTTCAGCTTAGTTTTACATTGGTATACTTACCTATGCAAGCTTATTCATTAAATGTCCTATCGAAAAATTAAATATCATGTTGAAATGTCTCATTTATTGGGGGCGAATTTTCAGACAAATCTCATAGCTTAGAATATATACAATTTTCAAAAGATAATTAGCATTACTTGGAGATAATGAATGAAATTTCGCGTTTATTCAATAATTTTCAGTGATTAAATGCAATCACAAAATTGGATCCCTTGAACTTTGTAATAATTTGAAACAAAATTTCAAACTTTCATAATTAATCATCCATTTGAACTTAATCAATTAAAATTAAACCTGATAATTTTAGCACCAATAGCTGCCACCATTGCGACACCCCATGAAGAAGCTTCGATATTTGATGCTTTAATCACATCTATTCCAACGATATCACTTAATAGTTGCAAGAATAATGAATTTTTTGCCAGACCACCATCAACCTGAAAATTACAAACGTTTCTTTTTATTATGAAGAGAAAACTTTGTTTCCTTTTTTTTTTTTTTTTTTTTTTTCTATAAGGGAGAGATTGAATGAAATGAAAATGAAATGTTGAAATACTTGTTTCGTATAAATTCAACAGAAATAATAGCAAACAAACCTTGAGAGCTTTAATTCCATCACTCTGTGAGACATCAGTGCGAATAGCTTCGATCATTTCTACCGTTTGAAAACAAACAGCTTCAAGTACAGCTCGAATGATATGCTCTCGTTTGGTTGTCTGTACAAGTCCACATATGGTACCACGTGCCGATGAATCCCAGTATGGAGTATAAAGACCGGTAAAACACGGGACAAATACGACACCACCTGTTCCTGATACTGAAGCTGCTGCTCCTTCCACTTCAGATGCATCCTGAAAGATTCAATAGTGTTTTTCTACCGAAATTCAATCAAATTTCTTCATATTGAAATATTGAAACATGAAATTTTCTAACATCAATAAATTGTTGCTTTAAAATATTGATTGAAAAATTTAAAAAAAAAAAAAAAAAAAGAAAAACTAATCGATGAAATTATTTTTACTATGTATGATTTCCTTTCAAAAATAAAGCATAAACGTGGGCACTTTCCTTGATAAATTTTAGATTATCACGAAGAAATCGAATTGCATTTCCACCAATTGAACCGGAACCTTCAAATGCGTAACAAACTTGCGCATCTGGACCAAGCTGAGAAGGAAAAAAAATAATGGTTATTTATCTTTAACTTTGTTATTTTAAACTTTTTTTTTTAAACTTGTTCTTTGATCTTTGTTTTCTAGTAGAATTTTTATCACTTGTTAATCTTTCATCTTTTTAAATCTTTCATATAATAATGTGTAAAAATATCAAGAAATGTAGAGTTACTTGATGAGCCACTGTTGTTAATAAGCCATTTCCACTGATTATCGGATTACTGCCAATATTAGCAAGCATAAATGTACCTGTACCATAAGTACATTTTGTTTCGCCTGGATTGAAGCAGTATTCACCGAACATAGCAGCTTGTTGGTCACCCAAACAACCTGATATTGGTACCCCTTTCAGGGGACCTAAATTGTAAAAATAGTTCCATCCATATAATTTTGAATAATGAAAGTTGAATTGATTTTTAATTTGAATTTCGAAAAATTTTATTCATTTTTTCTTTGACTTCTCTACGTCACCATTTTTATTAATCTAATTAATTTTAACTATATTTTAAGTTGTCCAAATTGTTTATAAAAGTTCATGAATTTTTTAAATACTGGAAGAACAAGACAACAATATCTTAATTCATTTACTCTGAAGTATGCAATATCGATAGTTCTAAAACTCTTCCAATATTTCCTTTACTTTGAACTTATCCTTTTCTATCCCGAATCATTTCTTAGAAATTATTAAGACCTATGTTCATCAGAGCGTATATTTCAGCAGAAGAATGAATTTCCGGCAAGATATTCATTGGGATTTCGAAGAAATTGCAAAGTTGCTCATCCCAATTTAGCGTTTTTATCGACATTAATAAAGTTCTGCTGGCGTTCGTAACATCAGTGATGTGTCGTCCTGTGAACTTATAAATCAACCAAGAATCCACGGTACCAAACATTAATGTCCCTTAATATTAAAATTTTATTTATCAAGTCAAAAAAAAGAACTAATTGTATCATTTTCAAAAATTATTAATTGATTTGAAATAATTTGATTTTTCATCTCATTAATATAAATTGTGAAATAGTTAAATTCTTCAATAACTGTGCTTTCAAACTGCCCGAAAAGATATTAGGTGAAAGTAAGGCAATTAAATTATTCAATGATCAATGCCAATATTATTAGTGATGGAAATATTTTTCTATCTCAGTACTTTTTAATTCCTTGATTGAAATATATTCTGAGCAATACTTGAAAACTTGAAGTCCATGAAAAATTCTTTCATTAGAAGTGATTTCAAATTACTTCTATCTTTATAAATGGCCGAATGTACAACAGAAAATTAAAAAGGTTGAAATGAGCATCATATCATCTTTCATTTCTCAAATATTCTTTGCAGCAAAGATGACAGAAATACCGCTTTTTTTTTTGATATCTTTTCAAAAAATATATATATTTTTTTTGAATTACTCTTCCAAATAAAAGAAGCATAATACCTCGCTTCAAAGCATCTTTAACGTTATCAACGTTATTCAGAAGCCAACGAATTTTCAAGGCGCTAAAATATGAAAATATTGGCAGGCCAGTTATTTCTTTAAATTGATTCTCGGATCTGAAATGTGAAGAAATAATTTTTAAAAGAAAAAAATTGGTTAAACAAAGAAACTTTAGAAATTTTTTTCAACATATTCAAATGTGACTTGTTATTTTTTAAATCATAAATCATTTGTTATAAAAATAGACTTTTTTTTTTCTTTTATTGACCAAAATCATGACTAATTCAGTGTTTTATCATTTTCAAAAAGATTAATTGATTTATTGTATGTACTGAAATGATTTTGGAGAGCATTGATAAGATTTAAATATTAATTATGAGTTTAGTAATTCGAATTTAATTGGAAGATATTTACTAAACGTACTTGGTACTTGTTTTTTCAATAAATGAATGGACAAGATCAGTTGTTCGATCGTCAAGCCAACAAATAGCATTGTAGAGAGGTTTGCCCGATTTACTATCCCACAGAATTGTTGTTTCTAAAAATCGAATGCACTAAATTTTATCGATTGAATATTTGGAGTAGATTTTTTTTTAATATAATTGTTTTCAAATAAGCATGTTATTAAGTTGCATGGACAAGTTAAACTCTAAAAAATAAATCATCAATTGAATTAATAATAATCATAATTCAAACTTTAGGCTTAATTAGCTATTATATAAGCCATGCAAACTGAAAAGCTTAATTAATAACCTCGCTGATTGCAGATTCCAAGCGCTTTGATGTCAGTAATATCGAAACCAGCTTCTTTAATAGAATCACAGCATTCAATAATGCATTTCAATGTTGTAGCGAATATTTCTGCAGGATCAATTTCAACCCATCCTGGACGTGGGAAAAATTGTCTAAGTTCGATCTGAAATACCTATCAGGTCATTCCAAGTCATCTATGACAAATCAATCCTCATTCTTCGATACTCCAAAAGATGTGCATGCCCGTGCGAACGAAATGTGATTTCGATCTTCCATATTTCCCATCAAAAGGGTCCTTGAAGTATTTTGCCTCATTCGTAAACTTTTATGCTATGATTCAGTGAACATAAATTTCAAAATAAATTATATTATTTTAAAGAAAAATAAAATTACCTGATGAGTAGCGACAATTTTTCGAGGATTCAATTGATAAATAATCAATCGGGTTGACGAAGTACTCTGATCGATTGCACCAATTAGTTTATTTTTAAAGTCCATTGATTTTACTTATCGTTCTTAATGAAATTTCTTGACGAAATCTTTTTCTGTTTAATAAAGTCAAGAAAAATTATGAAGATAATATATTAGATCAATTTTATTATTAAACAACTCTTACGATACGAATCATACAAGCAAAATATATAGCGATATGATTAAGATGACTTCAAATGAATGTCAATAAATTGAAATTGCAACATGAAAGAAGACAACAGCGCTATCATTGCAAACTTTCACGAAAACAAGCCAGTTAATAGCTATTTTCAAGATAACAAACATTCTCGCTACTACTCATGCCTCTATCATTGATGAAAAATACTTCTAACTTAATTTTTTTCTTTCGAGTAAGACTATCGAGAATGTCTCGAATTCATCAGTCTTTTCAAAACAAGCCAATCATTAAAGCGATTCTTTTTTTTTTTAGTATTATATATATCAATTAAATTACAACACGTGATTGATCAGGAAGTTCACTTTTGTCTTTTGACATCAGTATGTCGAATTACACATGTTTTTAATTTTTGATCCATTAAAGTAAGAGTTTTAAACTGAAGATTTGCCACTAAAAAAATTAATTAATTTTTGTCGCTAGTTCTTTCTGATCATAACAAAACTAGGGATGAATTCTGTTCTTCAATTCTCATTGTCAAAAAATTTAAAAGAAAATTAATTTTTAACTTAGATTGACAGTTAATGACTTACGTTTGTGGTCGTGAGCAATTGTGCTGCGTGACCAGTCAGATTTATTTGAACTTTTATTCTTTCTCAATGAATACAGATACAGAAGCGGAAACCAAATTGAATTGTGGTTGAACCTCAAATTTTGGTGATTAAACCTTTTATAACGAAGCTTTGATAATAATCCGATAACGGACACGACAATCACATTATCAATCCTATCAACAAAACAATTCTAATGATGACATCATAACCCAAAAAGAAGAGACTAAATTAATCCTGACTTATTAAACATCCGACCCTGTGATAAAATATCCTTTAAAATGATCCTATGTTCAGGACTCTTCGTATTTTTAGAAAGTGGATAATGACAGAGTTTAATCCTACAAGAAGGCGCCATTATTAGCACATGAGAGCACGCTTTTATTGGCCCGTGACCTAGACTACAATATCTGAATTATTAATTGCTCATCAAAAAAAAAAAAAAAGTGATTGAATTATACAATTGAAGTTTCCCGCAATTTATAACACTTAAACTTTCTTCAATTTTGTTATTTCATTCACTTGGGTAATTGAACTTTTGTTATAATAAATTTATTAATCAACGAACGCAGCAATTTAATTAACAAAAATTGCATCAACAATACAGTTTCGATAATATCAAAAGGAAAACTTTAATGAAGAGAATGTAATACGAAGAAAAGGAGAAAAGCAATAAAAGAAAAATCCAGTACCATGAGTTGAACCATTCGATAGAGCTTCTGGCTATTCATCCTTTGAAATGATTTTTCTGCTCAGAATCCTCTTATTTCTTTGTAAATGGAGGATTCTGATACATTTTCGGCTATAAAAAAGTTTCCTTGTTATTTCAGGAGTATGCACGTTTATTAGTGCATTGAAATGTACTTGTGCTTGTACTCTCCGCATGACAAAAGAGAGCTCTTCTTTAAAGTTCACTGATTGAATTGACAAAAAATTGATTCCACAATTAACTACAGCAAATACGCAAATGTCAAATTTAAAACAAAGGAATCATTGGTTTTCTTCTTTTATCCCCGCGATTTCAGCGATATTCGAGAGGCAAGAAGGATTTAGAGCCTAGGCTTTCAGGGCCGCAGATCTCTAAAAGGTACAAATGTTCTATAGCGCAAGTCAACCGCATACCATCCTCACAGCAGCAAATCGACAAAGTCCGTCTTTTCCTTCGATCAGCTTTTTTACTCGACCCATTTTCCAGGAATTTCTTGGACCTTTCGCCATTGATTGACTTTCGGCTTATACTACTGTAAGGATTTTTATGCGATTTTCGCGTTCTTTTTCTCAATTCTTCCAAATACTCTTCTTGCCATATTTTCCATGAATGTTGCAACTTTCTTCGGAATTCTGGTGCGGTTGATTAATTTTTGCTGAATAGATGTGTTCAGCTTGTCATTCTCACGTAAACTGTTTACATATTCCAATGAATTCTTCATAACATTATAGCCAGGCCATAAAAAAACCCCTGGAAATAATACTTAATCTCCATTTCTCTCATAATCTACTAATGGTCTTTCATTTATCAAAAATTCAATCTCGATTATCAGCGTGGTGAATTCGCTTCTTCCAAAAGATTCTTCTTTACTGCCCTTTGTAAAGTTCTTTTTACTATTCCAACCATCCTTTCGTGAACACCTCCTTGCCAAGAAACTCCTGGAGTAATGAATTGCCATTTTAATGACCTTTCATCTTAATTGCTATTCTCTTGTATCAGTTTAGAAGCTAGAACAAAGTTCTTGGCATTATCGGACGACACAAGATCTGGACACCTCCTTCGGCTAACAAATCTTCTGAAGGTTTACATGAAAGCTTCAACAAACATGTTTTTCATGACTTCCATATGAATGGCTCTCTGACTAGGTACATAAAGAAAGCCACCCAGCGTTTTGATGCTGTCGCGTTCTTCACCCACATAGGACCAAAGAGATCTATCCCGATTTTCTCGAAGGTCTACTTACTGTCATCCTTTCTGTTGGATAAGGTGGAAACTCTGACTGTTCGAATGGTATGACATTCCACCTGGTACATCTTTTACAGAGTTTTTAAAGAATGGTTTTTACGTTGTCTTCCATGGGATATCTAATATGTTTGCCGGATTTTGACCCAAGTTAAATTGGCGGAAGCATGAAACATCCTTTCGTGATACTGTTTTACGATCAATTCCGCAATTCTTCCTTTACAGAAATACGGGAAATTCATTATTTTTGATCGAGACCATCTTAGTCTCCCCAGACTTTTCCAGAGATCATCAGTATCACGCACTAATCCCCATTTCTCTATGCCTTCCTGAGATACTTCGGATTGTGCCATTCTCATTACCAGTTTCTTGCCTGCTCGTTATCACTAAAGGTAAACCTTCCTTTTTTGTGAACTCTGTCAAACTTTTAAATTTTCTTCTAGATACTTTTGCCATAAATCTCATGACAAATAAGATGGTCCGGATTAATTTCGGTAGCGAAGAAAATCGTTTTACAGTTACGATTGTCATCTTTATTGCAGATGATATTTCCGTGCAGGTTATTATTCCTAATGCCATACAAATCCTCTCTTGAACTTTTTTTGTCAAATATTAAATTATAAATTTTGAATTTACATATCCGGAATTATTCTATTGACCTAAATTTACGCGACCTAAATTACTTGAAACGACCTAAATTACTTGAAATCTTGTTGAAAACAGTAGCCCAAAGGTTTCCCATAATGATCAGATTAAAGCGAACAGCAACAGATAATTCAAAATTATTACAACAGTTGGGGAATATCTTTTTGTATGTTTTGTTTGGTGACAGTTTGGATTGATGTTCTAATTTCATCTGAAGAATGAAGCTATCGTAATCATTGAAGTGGTAATTTTTAAATAATACCGTTTCAAATTTCATTGAGAAACTTCAAACTGAATGCATCGTTTAATTTATAATTTCTTTGTCGCTTTGCTACTGTTTTTATTGCCATGAACGACAAGATTTAGAAGGCATTTCAATTCACTTTTAAATAAGTAATTGAAAAGAGATAAATGAACTGGGCGTAAATAAATCACATTTTAGCATTTTCACAGTTTCTCTATAGAAAATTGTTAATTAACATTCTCTAATTATTTTCCATTCTTTCAATTAATTTTCCAAATAAATTGATGATTTTCCAATTAATTAGCAATTTCCAATTATCCGCCTATAACATCAAAATTTTCTTTTTTGAAATGAAAATCTCTCATCTCAAATTTACTTGAATTAAATTGAATTCTTATTCATATTTTTAGATAAGAAAAGGATTATTCATTCATTTTTGTTAGCATCATTTAACAACAAATGCATGTTCGTAATAGCTTCAGATTTTAAAAAAAAAAAAAGTGAACGCGGAACTAAAAAAAGAGATGTTTGAATGTCAAATAATTAATCAGTACAAATGTCCTTTCCATTTATCATTTCAATTCGCTGGCTCTTCAAGATGGATTTGCACTATCGGCTGTCATCATTTTTGTGCATATTTATACATAATTAACATTCAAACCTATCGAAGGCATAATTAACAACAAAAGGAAAATAATAAAAACCAACGAGAAAAAGAAAAAAAGCCAAATCTAAACAAAAGAGCCACCTTTATAAAAAAAAAAAAAAAAAATACTCAAAGGAAAATTTAAAGAAAAAAACCATCAACATTTCCAACCTAAAAAATTTAGAAAACCATTATAATCTATAAAATAATGGTTTTTTTTTGGGTTGGAAATATTGATGCTTTTTTTTTTCTTTTTATATATATATTTTAAAAAAGCCTACCGTTGTACCGTAAATGAATAAATGCAGTAATCTACCACTGAATAATTTATTATAGTTTTATATTGCTAATAAAACTATAATAAATAAAACTCGAGAAATTTTCAGCTTGCTTGTAAAATAAAAAGACTGCTTTAACTTTCGTTTTGACTATTTTGTTAACACTTTATCATCCATTATTTCTGATATAGTATTTTTTTCAGACGAGAAAAACTAGTTTTCGATTATAGAAGATATAAAATCAAAAAAAAAAAAAGAAAAGAAAAAAAGGCCGAAAAATATATTCAAAAATAATAACATTTAATTGCTTAGAATAGTTGCTAAAATATACGAAATAAAACAAACATGACAAAGTAATAAAAAAGAATGAAATAAAACAAAAACTTCATTTAAAAAAAATGACCAAGTAAGAACAATCGAAAGATTCATTGAATCCAACAATAACCATATCTCAATAATTACGCAACAAAAAGAAATTGAAAATAACGAGAAACCAAAAAAAAAAAAAAAAATGAAATAAAATTTAAAAACTTAAAAATCTTGAAAAATTCGATTCATTATTCGAAACAGATATAAAATTCTATCAGTAAGATAAACAACAGTTCACAATGAATGACCCAACAATCATCAACATCTACATCTATTATATCTTTATATTAATTGCTTCCCAAATCTTTTCAATTTAAATTTAAAAAAATATATAATTTTTTTTATTTAAAAAAAATTTCTTTAAATTTTTTTTTCAAAGAAAAATTAACAGTATGATGCAATTGTTAGTAGTTCCCATTTACATTGTTGACTGTTAGTTTTATCATATTTTTGTTATTCGGGATTTCAGTTCATGCTTATAAATTATAAGAATACTTGTAGCCTAAATTATCTCATCCCCGTATCAATTACTATATCGAGCCATCAAAATTTGTCATCTTTGTCGTAATAATATCAATTTAATTCTCTTCAGTTCATGTCCAATATTCTCGAAACAAACAAGTCCAATCGATTCACTGCCAAAGATTTACAAGCAAAACATTTAGTAAAGGTAAAAAGCTCTTATTAGCAACTGATAACATCAAAAAATGAGCGCTATATTATCATATCATTTAGACTGATACTTATAAAAAGCATCAATAGACTAGTTACAATTAGGCTCACTAGGCTGACATTATTGATTTGGGAAAAAAAAGGATAAGTAATGTCTGTCAGTAAATCCAATTAGTTGCACCTTCTTTGCTTACGGCAATCTCTTAATTAACTTATCGTTTGTGCCCTAATCAATTGATTAACAGTAATCATAAATTCGACTGCCATGTAAGATGAAAGTTTTCGTTGCGATCTTGCGTTATTTCTTGAATTTTTGTTTCATTGAGATCACCGAGTAATAGCAGTGGTACCTATTGTTTCAATTTCTCTTTATTCAGTTTTTAGATAGACGATGTCATAAGTCGCAAGACAGACCGTTGCGGAAAATATATTATGGTGAAATATTAGAAAATAACATAAAACAAGTTTTTTAAACTCAATTTTCAAATAAATATTATGAACTGACAAAATGATAAATTAATAAGTACTTACTGAAATATTTTTTTACATATGTTGATTTTTTTTTCCTTGGCTTCATCTGTCATATTGTTTGGCATTCAAATTAGAAAAATTTTGAACTAATTATATTTAATAAATTTTCCAACTAATTAGTTTAGTTAATTCATTGGGGTAATGGATTTTTTGTAGTCTTTTTGTGTTAAATTAGATGAGAAAGTGCTTGAAGAATAGTATCGATATATCTGCTCTTTTTTTCTTCAACTTCATTTAGGCCATTCATTGTTTCGTTTTATTTTGAGTAAAATATTCATTTGTGTTCTATTTTATCTTTTTAAATTTAACAGATGAATGATTTCTAGCTGAAAAATAGCAGATAAATTTTCTACAGAAATGGGGTAAGCTAATGGCTTCAGGATATGCCTACTAATGGTACTGCTCGACGAAAAGTGTTATGATAAGATTTAGATCACGACATATTATTATCGCTCTACTGGCAATTTCCACACTTTCAGTTCTTTGGATTCTGCATTCATCTCAAAAAATTATTTCTCCCGGAAATTTGCAACCATGCTGTACTTTAGCAGTAAGCTTCTAATTATCAACTGCTTTATTAAAACCGAATTCCGAAATCTTCTCAAAGTCCAAAGTTTTGGAAGATTAATGAAAATTTGGTTCTCTTTTTCTATTTTTCATCTTTTAAAAATACGCATGACGTTTAAATTAAGAACGAATTATCCGAACAGATATGTATATATGAGAACTTTATTATTTTCTTAAAACGATAAAATTCAGTAACAGAAATGAAAACAAAATTCAGCTGGAAAGAATTTCACATTTCTTTTTGATCAGTGCTTATTACTGCATTTTTAGCTCGAACTTTTTATATATATTTAGTATATTATTTCTGTAATTTTTCATTGGTTTTTTCTGGAATTTTATTAGCAAAGTTTTTTTGTAAGATAGGATGCTTTTGTATATAAAGCTCATATACTTTGTAATTTCGGCATTCTTTGTTTTTTTCATTCCCTCTTGCTTGATTTCAGATCGAAGGAATTAAAAATAGGAGTTCTGCTTTGAAGGAAATTTCTTGTATAGTTAATAACGAGAAGACATATCAATGCTATGAAGAAGAACTTACAAATGAAGTGTATTTTCCCTTCAACGCTTTTCTTAAGAAACACTTCGATGTTTCTGGGAAGATTTTCAAAGGTTGGAACATTATTTCGCTATTGTTTACAGCACTGTGGAAAAAGACAAAAGTTTCCCCGTAGTCTGGGACTAGATACTGAAAGTCAGGAGTTATAAGACAATTTTCTCTTGAAAATTCTGGAAAAATTCAACATTTTTGCCGAAATTTCTTCACTAGAAATTTTCAGGATCGAATTCAATGGCCAGACATTTCGAATGGTCAACATCACATGCTCGAGTTCGTTTTCCAGATTTCATCCATTATGATTATCGTGGAGTTTTTGGCCATTTCGCATCCTACAGCGTAGAAACTAGAGATCGCGTACGTTGCATTAGTGCTCAGTATGGTTGGTTTTTTTAATCAATTTTATAGAGAATTGAAAGAATATTTGCGCTTTTCTTGATGTCCTTGTTTTTGCTTTTTTCGTTCTTATGCTTATTTTCATTTTGTATTTTCATAATAACGAATTTCAGGCGTACCACTCTCAACACAATGGTCAACAGTTCCTTATTTCTATCCCATACAAATCGCCCAGTATGCTTTGCAGCATTACAGTCGATTCAAAAATGGTGAATTTCAGATTTTTTAGACAAAAATTCATGTCTATAAAACATAAGCTTAAGTTTAGAAACATGCTAGCTTTTTATAAGCTGAGCAATTTTCCAGCTCCATCATCGATTGCATTTGTAAAAGGTGCAGTAGCTGAAGAATGGCATGATAACACGCTTGGAGGAAATGGTTTCAAATTAAATTTTGATGAAAAAGCAAACTTTACAAAAATTGAAATTAACGCTTTCGGTTTGTTTGTTCTTTTATATTCTTTGTATATTCTAGGATGTTTAATTCACATATTCGAAAGTTCAGGATTTCATCTAAATAACGATTTTATGTTTTGCTTCCTGTAATTTTTATTTCAAATGGTAGCTTAATCATCTGAAATTATAGATCACGGTGTTTCTTTATCACTTGATGAAGATCCGGAGTTTTCAGTACTTTCTTTCTTCTGGATGGCTGACGTGGATGGTTCTTTTACTATCAGTTTAAAGCTTATTAATGTAATTAACAATTTCCTTTGATCAGAAAATAATAATGGGGAATTTTGTTTGAAAACCAGTTTAGCAATTTAAAATTTTTCAAAGCATTTAACGAAATTGATTTTGTTGTAGTTATTTGAATCAAGGAAGTAGCATTTGCTTATAGAATGGGAGGAGTCTTTTTATTTAGTTATTTTTATCATCTCTTATCCTTGCAGAATCAAAAAACACTGCTACTACATTATGTCCACAGCGATGATGAGCAGTGTGTTTGGCATGACAAGCAAACGAGCAAAGTTTGTTATATATATTTATATTGATTGATTGATTTATTTATTTATTTATGTTCATATTTATATTTGTATTTATATAATCGGGAAGATGACTTAATTTTAGGATTACATATCTTACCAAGAAATCGAAACACTTATTAAATGTTTCTGTTTAGTTCTTTATATTTTTCGGGATTTCAAGAGAAAACTTTGATATTCACATTTTTCATTCTTTAATACATAAGTAATATGAATTTTTCATTATTTTAAAGTTTCTATATTTTTTGAAGAGGGAGGTGATACTGAATTCTTGGAGAGACAAGATTTAATTGATAATTTAATTAAGGTATAGTAATTCCATTCCTATATATTATGGTTTGATTGAAAAACTATATTTCATAAAAATATTAAATGAATTTTCAGACCGATTATAATTATTCGTTGGGTGCAAAACCAAATCCAAACGAATGGCGGTGGATTTGTCGTGATTTGTTAGTTGATGCAGGTCGTGCTCTTGCATCAACCTCAAACAAAAAAGAAACTATCCTTCTACATCCAGGCATTTCATTCTTTTTTAGCTTTAAGAGAGATACATTATGGTAGTGAAAAACTTGTGAAAAGAAGTTAGTTTTGATTTTAATTATAAGGAAAGTAAATTTTTATGGATAATTTTACTGAAACTATAGTAGTGAAATATTAGTCAGAAGAATACTCCTCTTTGAAAGATTGGAATCCACTCTCATCCTTTCTAAAGTTTTTCAAGGCTCGCTGATGATATAATGCTTGGTTTTAATTAGAGAATTCGAATTTTCCTTTGGTTTGAATTGTCTATTCTGCAACATTCATTTCTGATGGGAAATTATCAAGAGGAAATAATTTGGATTTTATTGCTTTCATACAATTTGAATTTTATTATTTTCATTCCAAACTGTGAATGGTTTCAGGAGATATAATTTTGCAGTCTATTATTTTTCGAGGACATTCGATAATTCGAGATTTAAAGCAGCGATCTTCAGCTCATCTTGAACATTTTCTCATAGCAGCTGATTGGTTAACTAACAATCAAAATGAACATGGTGGTTGGTCAGTTCCTGTTGAACGGTAAATTTTAAGAGTTCTAGATTAGAAAACTTTTTAAGCAAGCACGGGAAACTAAATAAAGTGCAGTAGTTTTTTTGCAAATTTGGATAGCTGTTCAGAAAATTTTACAAATGCATCCATAATTAAAGTATTTTTACAGTTCAATTGCTGATAAACGCTTGATTTTACCAGCAGGCTGGCACAGTGCAATGGCTCAGGGTCATGCTTTAAGTGTGCTTACACGAGCTTATGTTGTAACAAATAATATGAAATATTTGCAAGTTGCAAAGCGTGCACTTCGCTTATTTAAAATAGTAAGTTAATTGGATTACTTTTTTAGGATTATTAAGTTCCATAATAAAAAAGAATTGACTTCTGAGGTGCCAATTAACTCAATAAAAAAAATCCAAAAAAATCCAATTTTTTTATTCCTAAAAAATCACTGTAAGTGATTTTGCAGCTATTATTTAATAATAAAGATTCGATGTGAAGTGCTAAGCCGTACTTCATATTTCGTTGCGTGATATTCATATTTTGCATTCAGAAAAACTGGGAAATTTCTTTTTGATACCTTTTGTAAATTAGTTAGCGTAAAAATTTAGTTAATATGGAATTATTCTTGTGATACACATTAAAGCAAGAAGATTAGTATAAATGAACAAAGTTTTTAGATTTGGATATCATGGCTTTATTTAAAAAGCAGTGAAGTTTTTTCTATTTTCCGCTGCCATCATATTTTAATTCATCTATCTATCTATGTAAATAAAAATGTAAATGGAAAAATGTTGTTTTCACACAATGTGTTTCAAATTCTTCACCGATTGATTTGAAATTTTGATGCAAACATTGCATTTAAATAAGTGTATGTTTAAGAATTTTTGGAGATTTGAAGATTTACATTTTTATTTATGTAGAGTAGCTGAAGCCGGTTACGCTTCGCGTGGCCGATCCTTATGGACTAGCTGATTGGTCACGCTTCGCTTGGCCGGGTACAGCTTTTATAAATTGGAATATCTAGGTGGAATTCTATTTACAGGAAGCTGCAAAAGGAGGAGTGTTGAATGAACTTTTTGGTCATCCGTGGTTTGAAGAGTATCCAACTACACCAGGCACATTTGTGCTTAATGGTTTTCTGTACTCACTGATTGGGTTATATGATTTTGCACAAGTTTCTAATTCACAAGATGTTGAAAATGATTCTGCCACATTGTTTTCTGTCGGTTTAGAAAGTTTACGTATTTTCCTACCTCTTTTTGATACCGGCAGTGGAACTTTTTATGATTTAAGACATTTAGGATTGAAAACGACACCAAATTTAGCACGTTGGGATTATCATTCCGTACATATTTATTTGTTAAAATGGCTTTATATCATTACAGAGGATGAATTCTTTAATGAAACTGCTAATCGCTGGGCTTCTTATGCGACAGGCCACAAAGCAAAACATAATTAGTTACATAATGATTTTAAAACCTATCTATTATCTGCAATTTCAGTAGTTTGCAAACTGTCTTTATGCTAGCGTAGCTTGATATCAAAATTACTAAGATTCTTCATTCATTTGACTGCATGTCTATTAGCCATTCAAGCCTAATTTCATTTCAATTTGTTGAAGCGTTTAAATATTTAGATAATAAAGAAGCGTATAATAATCACTGAGGAGATGAATTTTTCATTTCGACTTCAATTTATTTAGATGCACTCTGTTTTTGTATACCACATCGTGCCATTGTCTTTGTATTCATTTGCGGGTAATTTAGTTTCTGATTTATTTTTGGTCGTGCACATTTATTTATGAAATTTGATGTAATTAAGATACATTGTGAGCAGGGTTCAGTGTGAATATGAATCATTATTGTAGTAAATTATATTGTTATTAGGGTAAATATTTCTAATAAATTTTCATAAGTTTGTATATATTGCTAGTTTAATGCATGAATTTCATCAAAGAATGATGATGTTACGATTTGAATGGTTTTGAATTAGTGTTGCTAATTTTTTTCTGTTTATTTGAAAAATATTTGGCAAAGCTCAATTTTAAATGCAAATGACTGATGGATTATGCAAGAAAAACAAATATACGTGCATAACTTTCGTATCATTAGATATTGCTTAATTTATGCAGAATCGAAAAGACTGAGTCAATTAAATAAAATGATGAATATTTGAACATTGAGATGACTGGAATAATCCTTCAAAACGATGCAATGTGAAAAATTTGCTCTGTATACACATCTCTAGGTTATTTCGTTTGTGAGACGCTTTTTTTTTGTAGCAAGCGATCAAATCTTTTTCAAAAGAATTCGCTGGTTATTTTCTGACATAAATCGTGGTGATGAAGATTTGAAAAAAAAAGGTGAAGTCTTTACTTATTAAAATGATAAGATATCCTCCAACTTTAAAACTGTTATCACTGGATCTAATATTTTCCACCCATATATTCTTTATGCTCTATCAAATAATTTTTTTAAAACAACTTGGGAAATGATAAAGGTAAATTGAAACTTTTTTTTTTTCACAAATATGATTGCAAAATTAGTTTTTGAAAGTATCATAGTATTATTATTGACATCGAAAGATTGATAAGAATAAAAAAATCAATAGTAATGTGCTAGACGCTAATAATGAAAACATTTATTGGAAGCTTAATCAAAATGTTTTCTTTCCTTTTTATTCTTTTATTAATGAATTTTCTGTTTCATTTTATTTTGATCATTTAAATTTCTTTAAATTAATAATACTTTTTTAAATGGAATATCAGTTTTTTATAGTTTCGTTTTTTAAACTGTTCTGGTCAAAATTGTAATTCCATTGATTATTAACATTATCAGCATTAACCATCGTTACCACATTATTTTACTTCATTCTTTCAACATTTTGGCGATTTACCCAACATTTGAAAAGTACTCGCAAACATTACGATATTTCTAATCATCGATACCTTCGATTCAACCTTGTAGTGTCATACTTTTTTTTTTTTTTTGTTAATTCTCGTTCTCATCCATTCCTTTCGCTTCCAAATTCGATCTATCAATTCGTCCTTTTTGTCAATTCAATTGTCATCTGACTAACGTAACAACAAACCCATGCTAAAAGTATGTGAAGAACTGGTGAATTTTTGAAACCTTTGAAGTTTTTTATTGTCACATTACCAGTTTACCTGTTTCTACATTATTTGTCATCAAGAAAATCTTTTTGTTTTTCTTTTTTTGAAACTATTTACAATATTTTTATTGCGTTCGATTAGTATTTCTTCTTCTTCTTCTTCTTCAAAGTTTCAAAGTTTCTAAAAAATTGAATGACTTTTTTTTTTTTGTTCATTAATTTCATTTTTATTTTTATCATGCTTTTTCTTTCTATGATCTCAATCTCTTCCATTATCTCTTCATTTAATCAAAGCAAAAATTGGAAAAAAAACAAAAAAAATAAAAAATGTAATATTTTTGGTTCAAAAAAATGTTAAACTAATCTATTACCAACAAAACCAATAGCAATTTTTATTACACAACTAGAGGAAGTTTATGTGGTATTTATTTGTATGCATATATACGTGTATGTGTGTAATATATAAAATAGTTGAATTTATAGAATAGAATAACTTGAAATGAAATACAAAGTAAAAGAAATTTTCGTGAAAATTTTAAAAGTGTAATAAAAAGAAAATATGCAGGAAAATAAGTATTGGAGAGAAAAGGTGAAGGCAGATTTCAACTTATTGTGCACCCAAGATCCACAACATATGTTTATTTTTCGAAATAGTTAAAATTTAAGATCGGAGAGATCCGGAAAGCGAAAGAAAAATCTCAATTCAATTATCCTCAATACTTCTCTCTTTTTTTCTCTTCTTCTTGATTGTTATTTTGTTCGAGCAATGAAAGTTTCTTATTGTGATTCAGTTTCTTCGTTTCTTTGCCAACAAAATTTCAGCAGATTCTCTCCGAAAAGTAGTTGTTATCATTTAAAGCAATTTATTCAATTCAAATTCCATCTGCTTCTTCCTCTCTTATCACAAATTCATCTTTTAACAATAAACTGTTGAACTTCAGCTTTCTAAACAGTTGTTGGTGTCGGTCTTTTTTTTCCCGTATCATCATTCACAGGTTATATTAGCAATCAGTTAGCACTGTTACTAACCGCAAAGCTGCTATGATGTGGCCAGCGGTTGAATCGCGAATTTTTCGGATTTCATTGCTCATCATCAGGTAAATATTTAATCTTTTTTTGGAAGATAAAACTTTCCGAAAATACAAAAAAAAAAGAAACATTTTAAAAAAAAGAAAAAAAAAAGAAAGGAAACAATGAAAATAAAAATGGTTTTGAAATGACAAAAACTTCTATGTTATAACGGAATAAGTAAATTAATTTCTTATTTTAAAAATATGTGATTTCTGTTCTAATTAATAAAAATAGATTTTAAAAGTAGATTTCTTGCAATTAAGCTACATTAAAATATATCTTTATTAATTAGGATAGGAATTATAACGATTAATATATATTTTATTTATTTCTGTAATATACAAATTCATATTTCCGAATATTCGATAAATACTGGAAAGCATTTTTCTGCATTCTACTCCTTATAGATATCAAGATGGCTGAGTAGGAAGTAATAAAAATTGACAAAAAATTAAGGCAATTCATTTAACTTTCAAGACTATTGTTAATTATTGTTTTAGAAAAAAAAGAAAAAAAAAGTGGTTTTTTACCGAATACCAGCACGGACAGTCTTGGGAATTCAAAAAATTATAATGTCAATAGCAAAACAATAATTAACAAACAATAATTGTAACATTTTTGGATGTTAATTTAGCTTTGAAAGTCTAGACATTATTTGCTTTTAGTCGATTCGAGAAATGATTCATTGCTTGCGACGTAGAATTAGAGATAATACAATTCAAAACATCATTTTTCGATTATCAGTTCATTTATCAAACTTTTTCATCTTTCCAACTTGTTTTAATTACCGAATAACCGTTCTTGGATAGTTAAAATTGATTTCTTCGGCAATTTTTCTTCAATTAGTCAGAAAAGCGTTAGCTTCAATGATTGTCCAAATTGGTCAATTTTCGATGGATCAATCGCCACAACTCTTGGTCTTCAGAACTTTTGCAAAACTTCTTGAATGCACTTCTTAGTTACTAGATTGAATGTATTATTAATATTTGAATTACATCCGCTACTTCGTGACCCATTCTGGATTCAAATAAAATCGTCACTGAATTTAATTTCTATTTAACAATATATGTTTAATTAGTCTAAAATAAGCAAGAAATGAAATTAAAATAATAAACAAAATATACTATTTAATATATTCGAATATAAAGCAGTGAAATTGAGAAATGTAGAAATCGCTGTTTTTCGCTTTCTTTTTTTACATTGATATGATATATATTATATACATGCACTTATCATCTATTCCTTGATTAAATAATTTCATTTTTTCAATCTAATAACATTTTCGTACTTTCTGAGACATGCAAATGTCAGAAATTAATATTGTCAGTACTTTCGAAATATTTGTGAATTGGAATTTAATCAATGAAACATTTCTGACGATATTTGATATAAGTATTATCATTATGATATATCACAATCTTTTTCATTTTCATTTCATTTCCAAAAATTTCATTTATTCAGATGATTGATTAATTCACTGTTTGTTTCAAAATTTTTTACCTTATCAATGGAAATTTTTACCTATGCTTCGCAATACAGTGAAATTAATTTTCAGCCAATTTTTTTTTTTTTCGTTACTCTCTTCAACAATCAATTTATAAAAGTAGAATTTAATACAAACAACAAAAAATATTGCTAAATGATACAAAGATAATCTATCGTGCTCGATATTTCTGAGCATTTTAAAATTTAAATATGTTTTAATGAGAAATTTCATGTTTAATTTTTATATTTCATTTAAAAATCTTGTTTAATTTCTATATTTTAGAAGTTGCAAATTTGATGGAAAATGTCTTTTTGAATTTTTTTTCCAATCTTTAGTAATTTTTATTCGACTAGTTTTTACACCTAAATTATCAATGATTTTAATCATTTGCTTAAAATAATCAAACAATACTTGAATTCTGCTAAGAATAGATTTGATACTAAGTTATTATTAATGAGTATTATGTGAAATCCGATATGATAGTAGCAAATGAAACTTTCATCAATAATTCTCTTCTTTTGATATTAAAAAACAAATTATGACTAATATTAAACATTAGAGAATTTCGAATATTGCGGGAAAATTTTTTTAGCACTTCAAAAAATAATATTTAAAAATATTTAAAAGATTGACAAATGTTTAAATATATTTTTTTCGATTTTAGTTAAGACTTTTCAAGGCATTGGAAAGTATCTAAAAATTAAATCATGAAGGATATTTTAAGCAGTTGTTGGCCTTTTTGATAATTTTCATTAAATAAAAGCACGAACATATATTTACTATTAGAGCGTTAAAATTATTTTAATTTTTCCTGAATAATCTATAAACATTCAAAATTTAAAGCTTGATTCGTTTTATAAAAAAAAGCCATTTGAGAAAGAATAATTAATTTTGCTCTTTTTTTTAATTTATTGTAAAATAAAAGATTGCAAATTTGGAAATTTTTGAAATGTAGCATATTTCAATAGTTAGTGCTATGTACTAATATAATTCTTCAAGTAAATCATTAATTATGCGACAAGTCCTCTCGAGAGAGACTGCTTCAGAACTTGTCGCTTAATTAATGATTTATTTGACGAATTGAGTTGTACATAGCACTAACTTGAAATTTATGCAAAATATATTTTGCATAAATTTCAAGCAGATTTTGCTTTCCCAATAAGTAATCTATTTTCATATGTTTTTGAAGAGTCTTACTGAAATATTCACATTTCAGGAACTTCCAATTTTACACTCTTCCATTTTACAATAAAATAAAAAAGAGTAGGATTATTCATTCCTTTTCAGATATCTTTAAAAAAAGCAATTTTTTAGAAAATGAACTATTAATTGATTTGCAGCTTTAAATTTTGAATGTTATAGATTATTTAGGAAAAATTAAAATAATTTTAATTCTCTAATAGTAAATATATGTTCGTTCTTTTATTTAATGAAAATGATCAAAAAAAAAAAAAAAAAAAAACAGCAATTGCTTAAAATATCCTTTATGACTCATTTTTTAAATATTTTCCAATGCCTCGAAAAGTTTTGTTAAAAATCAAAAAATATGCGTCTAAAATTTGTGAAGTTTTTAAGTATTTTTAAACTTCTTGACGTATTGCAGTAGATTTATCACATAACTTCTTGATATGATAATAATAATAGTAGTGATAATAAGAGACAAAATGATAATATTGCAGGCTTATGTCTATATATCAGTACTTCTTTTCCTAACATAGATTTTATAAATCCTAAGTAGAGTTAGATTGATAATGGAATTTGAATCCTTTGACAAATGAAAGCAAAATTAGCTTCTCTTCAATAGTTCATACTCAGTTCATCAAATATTTCAATCATTTCTAATTTTCTCCAAAACTTGGAAAATATTTTGCCGACATCAAACATAAAAAAAAAATTTTTTTCGAATAACATAGAGATGTCTAGTTACTGAATTTTTGAGTTGTTTTTTCCCAATTTTTAAAATTCTCAGTGATTTAAAATTTTTAAACTATTATTAAAGCAGTGCATACTTTTTTTATATTGCTTCAAAAATTTCCCATTTCTGATCAAAAAATTCTCCAATTGAGAAATTAACAAATAAGATAGAATGTGGTAAAAGAATAAATTTTATTACTATCGTCATGAAGAACTATAAAGATACATGCAATCTAAAAGGGAATAAATTTATTAATTTTGTAACTGTTAATATCGAAAATAAAAAAAAAATAAATATTCCAAATTTCTTAACATAATGTTAACATAATGTGTATTTTAATGTAGGAGATTGAAGGGGGAGAAGATTCAGATAAATTGTAAAAAAATATAATAAATAAATCGCAGAAGTTTGGTTTTTCGAAGCAAAGTTTAAAAAATGAATGAAATGTGATGACTTATCCAAAAAAAAAAAAAGAAGCACGATAGCAAAATCCTGAAAAAAACACGAATATGAAGAAAGATTTGTTTGTTTGTTTGTTTGTTTTTTTTTTTTTCTGATAAATCATCTCATCCTACTTCCAACTTTCTTCTTCAATTTTGTTTACTTTTTCGACGAAATGAAAATTCATTATTCATAAATTCTCCTCTATATTCCATTAAGGCTATTTATGAATTTCTTCAAAAAGTGATTTTACTTAATAACTTTTATTGCACTTAAAATAAATAAAAATATCCATTTAAATGAAAATTTAATCTTAAATATATCGGAAAAATAAGATGAGACATTGAAAACAAAGTTAATGAAGTTTAATGAGAAAAGAAATTGAAAGAAGATATTTCAAAGTTAAGAAATTTTATCTAAATTTCGGATTTGGCTTATTTGATTCCCGAATATTTTATCCAGATATCTGATTTCTGACTTCATTCGTAATTCTAGACTTTGATAACATTTAAAAGTTCATTCTTCGTTGATAAGCTTTCCATGTTACACGAGTTGTAAAGTTTTAAATTGCATTAAAATTAGAAATGTTGTATCCGATTAATTTTATAATATAATAGCAATTATGCAGAAAAAAAAACCATTCAAATTGGAAAACTTCCTCTTACCTATTTGTTTTTATTGATTTATTACTTAATTCCAAGGAGGAATTCTTCCCTTTCTTTCAGCATTGGTATAACGGTGTCCGTACATGGACAATCACCAAAAGTGTTACGATCACGTCAAATTGGTCTCGAGGGACAGGTGTTGTCGAGAATCCTCTCGGAATACGATCCACAAACACGACCACCAGTCAGGGGTTGTCCACTTAAATCTTATTTAATTCCGTTCATTGTATGCTTTACAGACTCGGCCGATCATTCCGCAATTGTCATCATCGCATCACTCTACATCAACCGCATCGCATGGCACGATCACCAAGCGGTTTATATTTCTCTTTTCTAATGCTTATTTATCAAAATTATCGATTTAATTTTTAAATTCTACTAAAAAATTTTAATGTAATGAAATTTAACATCTTATAAATTTGCATATTTTCAAGGTTGTCGATTTATATTTACGACAAGAATGGGAAGATGGTCGGCTTGTTTATGAGCTAGACGATCGGGATGGGATTGAAGAGGTGGTCGTGCCGCATAACAGGCATATCTGGATACCTGATACGTATTTCGCTAATGGTTACGATGTAAATCATGAAAAGCGTCATCGAACAGTCGTTGAACCAACCGGATATGTTCGATCTTCCGAAATGTTATTATTCTTTGCAGTAATTTGGAACTTTTTTTAAAAAATTATTCAAAATGATGCAGTATAATTGGGGGTTGATTCATTTTTTTAATTGCTAAAATCGAGCATTATCATTTTTTAAAAAACTTAAATTAGAATAATTTCAATCAAATTTCAACATGCTCAATGGTATAAGCACCTTTTTTTCAATATTTTAAATTAATTAGTAACATCTTTTAATTTTGAATTTTTGATGAATGAAGCAAAAGAATTACAAGTGTTTTTAGCTGAACGGATACTTTCGATATTTAAAATATCTAAAACAAAATTGAAAATAAGTATACCAAAATGCTGGAATGAAAATTTTATGATTTGAAATAAATGAGTAAAGTAAATTATAAATTAAGATGGCACAATAAGTTTATTTATCTGCCCATTTCAGGGTATTAAAAAAACTTTGCCTCTTTTTTTGCACACGCAATTATTCAGTATGGAAACTATTGTAAATGTCAAGTTGGATTTCCGCTTTTTTCTTTTTTTGCAGCAAAATGATTTCGTTGAGGGAAAAAAAATATAACAAATATTACAATTGAAAAGGAACTAAGTTTTGAACCGCTAATCATAGAACAAATTGTTAATTTGTTCATCTAATGCTTCCTCCAAATGATAACAAAATTAAAGCAAACATTGAATTCATGAAATTGTCGAGTACAATTTGTTTAAATCAGTTCATTATTGTAGCAATTTTTATGACATAATTGAAGGCGTACAGTAACAGTGCCAGTAGAATATGGACCCAAATATCCGTTTGAAAATACCCGAATGATCAAATTAAGACTATCAAGCTGTAAGTTCATTTTGAATGACTATACTAATGAATCTATGAAAAGATGCGTGAAATAAATAATTCATGATTTGTTTAATTGATAAACAAAGGAAGAAAAAAAAAACAGCAAATAGTTTATGTAATCATTCACCGATCTATTTGATAAACTGATAGAATTACAATGTTAAACATAGTTTTTTTACAATCACTCTTTTTTCCATAAGTAAAACAAATGAATTATTTGTATTACAATTAAGGATGAGAGTGATAGAAAAGAATAATTAATATATTACCGAAGATAGATAATATATAGTAGAAAATTAGAATATCGATTGATAGTTTATTTTGAAGTCTTGCATTCCTATGCAAAAATCAAAAATCAAACCAAAAATCAATCAAAGATCAAAAATCAAAAAACAAAAATCTTATGCAGCAAATTTTGCACTAATTTACTCATCTCATTTTACTTATAGATAAATATCCAATCGAAGACATCGTCTATTTATGGGCAAATTCACCACCAACTGTAATACCAGTTGAAGTATCACAAGAATTGTTGAGCGGTTCATATGAATTTAAAGAAGCAGTAGCGGAAGATTGTGCTGGAAATTATACGATCGGTTGGTTTTTTTTCTTTTTTTTTTTAATTTTTGCTAACTTCTCAATATCTTTTTTTTTTGTAATTCTATTAATATTTGTTTTGAAATTTACTCGATTTTTCAAATCTAAAAAGGGATAATTTTAAAAATTTCAAAGAATTTTTCTCATAATTTAATAATTTTTTTGGCTCAATTTTAAAGTAATATGATTTCAACGCTTCATCGAGATTGAAAAATGATTAGTGAATTTCAAAAACAATTAGCAAATGGAAATGATATTGTTAATTGTTGATTTGCAAAGGCTGTTTAAATCATCAAAATCTTTATTTCAAATACGTGAATGTACGTGTCAGACGTGTAAATACCTAACAAAAGTGAGATTTTTTGTGTTAAAATTATCAATCCATCAGTTCTTATAGAACCTTCGAGTGATAAAGAAACAATTAAAGCTAAAAGTTGATATATTGATTAGATAAAAAATAGTTACAAGCCATTTTATAGGTATATATTCATGCATCGATGTTCTCATAACATTCACTGGCTCATCGTCCGAATCATTTTGGCGTGTTTTGATCCCATCCATATTTCTGGTAAAATATTACAAATCCATTAAATTAATGATTAAAAATCTCAATTTGAAAATTAAATCATCAATTACAACTTTTATAATGATAATTACTTTTTGATAAATGGTTATGCAAAATTTTCATCTTGTTCACCGATTCTGATTTTATGAAATAATTAGTAGTTACCGATAGCTGAATCTACTAAAACAAAAAATTTTGCCAAATTGATATTTTAATTACAATAAGCATCTAGATCTTGAAGTTTTATTTCAAGTTTTAGAATCCTTTTTTTACAAATTTCTAAATATTTTTGCAAGCTCTTGAGGAGAAATTGTAATTATAAGATTTTTGTTTAGCGATATAGTATTTCTAATATTTATTTCCATATATTTGATAGACTAAATAATAGCACATATTGTCAGTTTATCCAAAGAGAAGAATACGATAACGGTAGCTGATGAAAATTTAATGCATATGTTTAGTGTTTGTCGATTTAAGTTACTGAAATTCAAAAAAAAAATTGTAAAATGGAATGTAATGGAAAGTTTTTTTTTTTAAATATGAATTGCAATTATCTGCATCAATTTTAAGTTGAAAAATCAGATTCTTAATTACAATCAAATTTTTTTTTAAATTATATTATATTATAGATATTGGTATCATGGCTTCATTTTTGGATCCATGGCTCATGGTCAGTTCCACGAACAATTAGCGCCGCAGTGCCATTCTTCATCTTCGCTTCTATTTTGGTTAATTTTGATTGATTATTAATTACAACTGTAGAAAAATATTGTTTCGATTGTAATTTTGACTGAATAAATTTATGAAAATTTTGGGATGAACAAAGCTACTGTTGGGCGATTATAAGTTTGATAATTATGATAAAAATTAGTTGAAAATAATGAAAATTCATTGATTTGTACTACCGCATTCATCAAATTAACATCAATTACTAGGCTATTCTTGGATAATTAAGCAAATTTTTTATAGATTTTCTATCCTCAACATAATTTAACAACATATGGTGTCAGTGGCTTGCAAGTATGGCTTCTCTTCTGTCTTTTTTTGACATTCGCATCATTGATTGAATATTTCATTGTGATTCGTTGTGGAATCAGAAGGACCATTCGATACAGAGATGGAAAAGCCTTGAAGGATGATGAATCTCCTCTTACTGTTACTAGAGAGGTAAAATATTTCCGAAAAATGTAAAATATTAAAAACTTAATTAACTTATCCGAATATTTTTTCCCTATCTTTGGTCATTGTAGACTGATTTTTGTGCTTTAACGAAAGTTTAACTCCACTATAAGTTGATTTAAAAAATCTGGAAATTACAAAAATTTATAACAGAAACAATGCGATATAAGATTAAGTAATTCTAACAATTTTCTGATAATTTTTTTTTTAGACGGTGGAAGTTGCATATGATACAAAATGCGCCAATTTCAAGCACAATCACGGAATTGATCTTGTTTCACGCTTTCTATTCCCGATTATTTTCCTTCTCTTCTTCATCGTCTTTTTTGTCCTTTATTTAATGTAATTTATTGATTGATACCTTCGTCTTTCTTATTTCTTTCATCTAATTAATCTGTGCTGAAATTTGTAAAATTAAAATGAAAAATTGTCAATTTGCATTTTCCCAACCTATTATTTGAACAAAGAAGGATAATTAGACAAAAAAAATCAGTCATCTCTTTTGAACTTTGTAATTCGCTTTAAAAAAGAATTTATTTATATATTCGTACAAAATATCGAATATACTAAGCAACAGTAAGTATATCGATTTCGCTTCAATGAATAGTTGAATATAATTTTATCATTTCTGATTAAATCCCAAAAAAAATATGCGAATATATTCAGAATGAAAATAAATTTAAAAAGACAATAGACGGATCAATCAAAAATTAATTTTACTTGCAAGAAGAAAATGCAAATGTATTGAAAATATAATGAGATTGTAAACAAATTTTTCCAATAAATTTATCGGCAAATTGAATTTGTTGCTTTTTTTTTGTACAAAACAGATATTTAACTTTGACAAAAGATTAATTTTTGATCTTATTTAAAAAAAAAGGAGAAAGAGAAAGAAAAGATGACAAAACTTTTCTTCTCTTTATTTCATTCATTGCTATTAATTCAGGGTAACTTTGAAATATAGCAAAAAATGAAACAGAGAACAAAATCTGTAAAATCGAGTAAAAAGATCGATGGTTTTAGATTTCAAAAAATTTTCATTCCCATTCAGGTGATGGCTTTCAAATATCAACATAAGTTGATAATACAGAGAGCGATGAGTGATCTGAAAATGATATTCGTGTTATTCGATTGATAGTTCAAACAATGATTATTTCAACAATTATCAAATGCAAATGATAAATGCTTGCTGAAGAATAATGAAATTTTGTATTTGAGGATTTTCTTTGACTTATTATTTATTTGGCTTACGAATTTTTGCAATGTTTGAAGGATGTCTATTTTTGCAACTTTTCTACTTTTTATGTCGGTTTGATCAGAAATGTAAGGAAATGGTTTCAAACTTTGTAATTTACTTGTTATCCATTTATTAGCTTATATTAAATATAATAAACATTGCAAAATTTTGCAAATACCCGCAAATCCATACTTTAAGAACTTTTCATGAAAATTTTCTCACACCATCTCAGGTCATCCAAAAATGAGAAACTTTTAACATGCGTCTACTAAAACAGAACTTATCAGATTATCTTTAAGAAAACAAAACATTCAATAAATCTTAAATGACCACAGTAATATTTATATGAATAATTCTCATCGCTGTAATTTTTCCCAAATTGGCAACTTACTTTTTTTAAAAGAAACTTCGAAGAAAATTAAAGTTTCGATGATTTGATTACTTCTCTGATAAAGCTTGCTAACATTAGCTGATTATTGGAATCTCTTGTCTTAGTATTGTTGCAATACTACCTATCATCGAATAAAATCATCCGGACGTTCATGTCATGTTCATTGTTAAGATACGGAATCTTAAGAGATTTGAATTTTCATTTTTATTTTTAAAAAATGAAGTTATTTTTAAAAAATGACCTATCTAATATTTCCGTACTCAGAAATACTTAAATAATTTATAACTCACTTTACACACTTTATTTGAATCGAAAATAAAATTCAGAGCAAATTAATCTTAATTACAGAACTTGTTTTTTTTTTTATTTTATTTCTTTTTTTTTTTTTTTTAAAGAAAGACAAGAAAGTCAGAGTAAGGAAAACGAAGAAGGAAAAGTAAAAATATTAGAAATGGAGGAAAAAAATTTTACAATTCCATCTAAATTAAAAAAAAAAATCACCTAATTCATTATTCTCATATTCCTCGCAAAAAAAAAAATGACAAGCAAAATTCGGATGCAATATTTTAAGTTGATTTGCAACACTTCGTAAAAATTTGCATACCTTGCAAAAGAAGAAATTATTTCCATCAAGTATGGTATTATACAAATTCTGTAACAATTAGTAAGATCCTTAGGATATTGAAATTTGCATTATTTATAAAATAATACTGAATTCCTTTATCTAAATCATGTAAAATAGATCTATTTCTTTAATTTGATCGTTTTTTTTCTCTTTTAAAAAACGAAACTATATCTCAGACATTTCGTTTATTACTATTACTAAATCCTTCGAGTAAAAAAAAATTCAATCTAATACGGAAATTTATAAACATTAAATTTGAGTTTATTAGCAAAAAAGTGACGAAATAAGCTTATTCAAGCGAAACTTCCATCCCATGAACATCAAATAAGCTTGGTAATCATCAATTTAAGTTATGTAAAAGCTGATGAATTTAATAAGGCTCACTTAAGGAATTCGAACATACAGCTTGATTTCTTGGCTTAATTTCGGACTTTTTGTTTGAAATACAAGGAGTATTCCACTTCGTTCAGTGCAGACATAGATGTAATTGCAAATTTGATAAAACTATATATCGATATCTATTTCAGTAAAATGATATTTCACCTTTTGGTTTTGCTTATTGTTCGAGAGATTCTGAAGAAAATGAAATTTTTGCTAAGCATTCATGTTCCGCTTATTTCCCAGAATTTAAACTCAATTCTTCCGCATTAGATTTTCTCTTCAAAGCAATCTCTTGATAACAGAACGTAGTGAAAGGGAAAATTTAAATTAATAAATTAGTACTATTAGAATTAATAATGTCATCACCGATATTTCGTCAAATTATGTGTATTAGGAGATGTGTCGAATAGAGGAGGTGAATTAGGTGATAGATTTGGAAATTCTTAAAATCTTCTCTTTATCTAATGAAAAAAAAAAAAAAAAGAAAGCAAAAATTCGTTGCAATTTTATTTTGCAAATGCATAAATATTAACTTATAACAATAAATAAAACACTACATTCAAATATACTTCTTACAAATTATATTCAAACGAATTTCGAATCTAGTGCAACTTAATAAAATTAGGATAATAATCACCATGACATGTGGAGCAGAACTAAGTAGAAATAAGCAGATTTCAGGGAGAGGAAAAAATGAAAAGCTTTTTTTTTTCTTTTTTTTTTCACTGATGTTATTAGTTTACTGATATGAAAATAAATTTTGAATTGGTGCTTATGGGAAAAGAAATCGATCAATAAATAAAGACTATTTCTTGATAAATAATCAACATTGTTAACCTGGGATATCAACTCAGTTCTGGCAGACATAAAGCAACAATTACACATATTTAACCTGAGTTTATGTCTGAATATATCTGGAAAGTTGAGCCATCACAAAACATGAACAATTTGAAAAGATACAAGTGTGATGAATATTTCCATATCAAATAATCACATTTTCAATCTGACATTTAATAGAAAAAAGGAAAGTAAGACTATGAGAAATTAATTAACAAATCTGCACATAATTTCGCCCGCAAAAATTATAAGCGAAATTCGGATTTTTTACAATCACAGTTTTTCCAGAAATAATTTTCGGATATGCCAAAATTAAAACCATTAATTACAGCAGTTAAAATATGTGGAAGTAGGGATTAAGAATATTAAATAACGATATATTTCTGGTTGCTAAATTCAATTTCTTCATTAGAGCAAAACACGAGGTACATAAAAGAGAAATTTTAAATCTGACTAAGGAATATTATGAAATTCTAATAATATCATTATGAATACAAGCAGATTTTAAATAATAATACTAATAAAATTATGAAATTCTAATAATATCATTATGAATACAAGCAGATTTTAAGTAATAATATTAATAAAGAGGATAGAGAATAATAATAATGAAAACAAAAAATACATACTATGTCGATAACAAACAAGAAATTAAATCATTCATGTAAGCAACACATGAAATAGCAAACGATATTCTATCACATTTTAGAATACTATCTATTATTTTATTTATTTTTTCTTTAGATCGGAATTCATAAAAAAATAGAATAAGATGTATTGGTTATAATATTACAGAATTATATGGTAAAAAACATTATTTAACTATTGCGTACGAAGAGAAAAGAAGAGGAGAAAGGATGATGGATTCGATAAAAAATAAATGCTTGCTTCAATAGTAACAAATAATACAAAAATCCAGGCAATATGGAAGTGAATTGTAGCTATGATAATATGAACATGCTATCACCATCAATAGAGGCTTTCAGGATAATGAAAGGGAAATGAAGCTAAATCAAATAAGATATGACTTTTAAGACACATTGATTATTTCACTGTCCTTAAATACTTAATCCATCAAGTCAATATTGTTTGCAAAATGATAAAGAAAAAACTGAGAGATAAATATTCCACGAGTAATTCAAAAATTGAATCGTAGATAAGGGCAATAATTATGCACTTGAGATCAAAGAGAAAGAAATCAAAAACAAGATATCAATCACGAAGTTAATAAGTCGGCATAAACAACAATAAATAGCCAAAAAAAAATTGAACATTAAAGTACTAATGTTTCAAAAACAAAAACACTGCAAAATTACTTTTTTTGACAGTGAATAAAGAGATATATTTGTATCGCTTAGTCAAAAGATACTTCACGGCATCTGACCAAATCAGCTAGAAGTTACATGCATATTTATAATTTAAACAAGTTAGAAATAAAGATATTACTGTGATTTAAGTGAATTCGCAGAAGGAGCGATAAAATTAATCATCGTTCAGAAGAACACTTTCAAATTTCCTACAAAGACCGTTTGATTCATGTAAATTATAAATTTGAAAAACTGTATGAAATCGTACCAAGTAATTGCAAAACATAGTGTCTTCAACAAAACTAATTGTAATCGTGAATCGTTGAGAGGAGGAATGTCAAGGTAAATAGCACTTTAGAGAAGGTAAAATAGTAAATATTTGCATGAATGAAAATCCAATCTCAGGCCATCCAACAAATAACAAGATAGCTCTTTAGTCTATGGTTTTTTTTGAAGTCAAGAACTATTTTTTTTTTTTTTTCTATAGAATCCAACGAAAATATGTTTTCAAAAGATTTCAACTAAATTTATTTTATCTACTCGTTAGTATAGCTGACCCATCTTTAGATTTCTTTGAGCGATATTAGAAGTATGATGAGATTTTACATAAAACCAGTAGAATCGAATTCTTTTTTTTTAAGATTACATAATTCAAAAAATGAAAAGAACTCTCTAGTCGTAGAACGCCAAAAACTTTCATACCCATTCTGGAGGCGGCTTACCAACATCAATATATATATGATAATATAAAGACCGTAACGTAAGCTGCAAAATTAAAATTATTAACTTTCAAATCAATTCCTAATTACAGCTCGAAATCAGATAAGAACAACAATATATTTCATTTGATTCCTAGCTTTTCTGAAATCATGAAATCAAAACATTTTTTTTTAAAATTAAAATGAACGGAAAATGAATTTTATTTCTAGTAATGAAACTAAGTAAAACTGCAGAGAAATGCATATTTATTTGAATTTTCGACAACAAACCTTCAATATTTTCCATGAAGTAACATTTAAACCATCAGTTTGATAGCGTGTTTCAGCTTCGCCTAATAACTTATATCTGCAAAAAAAAAAAGAGAATGACCGAATTTTGTCTGACTGAATATATCCACTGATTTTCTTAATAAACAAATATAAGATGATAATATAATCTTATAAAATTAGGCAATGTGTCAGTAACTTATAAATAGCTTAACTAAATATTTGAACTAAATTATGTAGATTTGAAACGACATCTTTAGCTATTGCAAGACCTATATCTTCGATAATTATTTGGAAATAAGACTCAGTGTCGTCAATTTTATATCTTTTCCTGCTAAACAGGGACAGGTATCGCTAAAGGAAACGCAATGATTTCTAAAATTTCAATTTCTGATGAATACGAAATATAGATAATATGCTAAGGAAAAAAGCATAATAATATAGGGAACATACACTAATTTTGGTGCAGCTCGTTCTCTCTTCATATGTTTTAGCATGGTAAATCGACCTATCATAGTATCAGGTCTTTCAATAGTTAGATTTTGTGCCATTATTCGTTTTCCTACAATATAATAAATCAGAGTACATTAAAATACATAACCATCGAAATTTTCCTTTATTTCGAATATATATTTTATTCGAATTTCATAACCAATTCCAATAGATAATAGATTTACGTCATCTATTTTTATCATAACACACTCTTTTGCAGTTACAACCGCACATCAAACATAACTATACAACAATCACTTCAACAAGCTCTCAACACTAGTAATCTGCCATTTCATGAAACATTCAAATTTATAAGCTATTTTGAAAATTCAGAGACTATAATAAAAAATCGTCGACACTGACCCATATCATCGTCTTCACCACCCCAGCCCCAATACATATTCGAATAGCCATTTACTGCTCGGTAATCATCCATGCTAATTGCTAGAACGCCGCCAACTATTTCTTTATACCATAATCTATTAATGATAATTTTTTCATCATATCGAATCACAGTCCTCACTAGGTGTTTTTCAAGAAGCTACACAATGCAAATTCGTTATTTAGTCTTAAAAATAAACCATAACACTAATTACCTGAAGAATATAGGAAAAAAATGATTAACACCTATTGCTTACAGAAGTAATTGCAGTAAGTAAAAAAAAAAATTGAGAAATAAACAGCTGACATTTATCTCCGATTTTAGCACAACTTGAAGCATTATTTTGAAATCGAAATTGTTTAGAATCGTTTTAATAAAGTAACCGTTTTAATAAAATGTGAGTAAAAATATTAGGCATCAAACTGATAATTAAATAGAACTACGGAATAAAATTCTCTAGCGAATGGACTCGAAACCGCTCAAACTAAATAATAAATAAAAGTGATTTTATTTGAAAAAGAGAACTTACTGGTAGCCAAGATTACTAACAAAAGCACCAAGGTGACGTGGTGTTGGTGGACAACCGTAGAAATTACGATCGTCCTGCGGAAACATATCAACATCATGAAATATAACACAGCTAACATTGAGACGTTCAGCCAAGCGGAATGCTGCATTCATTATTCGGCCTTTGTTAAACAAGTCCTTACCATACTGAAAAATCAAAGGACTCAAACATCACAATTCTACTGCATAAGAATCTTGTTTAATAATAAAATTACATCAAATCATGACGACGAAATGCAATGATGTTGAGAGATTTTTTCATTCACATAGAACATACAACGTCAAGGATATAATAAACTACAAAATTCCATAATAATAACTTCAAAGATATCTTAAAATTTCAAAAGATTTTAAAAATCAGATGTATATTTGTGTTAGTTTTTATTCTTCTCATACCTGTTCTGTAACAATGAATCGGAAATCCAACTGCTGTCTCCTGAAGACTGGAACAAGAAAATCGATAAGACGTGTCAAATGTGTTTGACGATCTCGGAATGGAATAATCACAGCTATCTGAAACAAAAAGCACATTATAAGAAAAGTTTCAGAAGCAAATACAAACAAAGAACTGTTTTTCTCTTTCATAAGACTTTATGATTTCTAACCCAGTACGAAACATATATGAGGCCATAACAAAATTTCTAAATGTCAGAAAATTTTCCAATAAATCATTATTTAGCACTTTATACATTCTTGTAAATTCTGTATATTTTGCAGGAAGACATCAAGAACTGAAATCTAAATAACGAAATAATAGATCATTCATCTTAATCAATTAAAATTTTGAAATGATGCCAACAAAAAGTCACTTTATGTTCAGTAATGCAATCCTCTGGTTTCCAGTGTCCACCAGGCTTTAAATATGGATAATGTTTTTGTACTTCAGCTTCCTTCAAGTTTGTCATTAGAAGCACTGCTTGTGGTAATTGTCCGACTGAAATAGTAGTACATAAAGGTAAAGTAATTCTTATAGATTTAACTACTTTCTAAATGTTCTGTTTTATTGTTAATAAGATTAGCTTTTGCAACTTTCCGAATTTTATTCAATTTTTCTTTTTTCTGAGAATAATTTCAATTATATGTTTCCACTAATCCATCGAGTCTATCAAAGTACCAATATTTATTTTCTAAATATTTAGAAAACATTTACAACAGCAATTATGCAGACTTATAACCAACTATATTTCGTATTTAGAGAAAACGGAAAAAAAAAATATAAAATCCGTACAATTTGGCTCGAAGCTTACTCCCACAAGACTAGAATTATGCTCATAAAATCTATATAAAAAAAAAGAAAAAAAAATTGCTAATAGCTTAACAATTTTGGGTACTCATTTAATGTGTCGATCTTTTTTTGCAACTTACTCAATTTTCTGTTGTCTTCTGGATTTGGACATAATTTTTTCAATGAATGCTTTTCAAATTCATCAAGTAATGAAATATCCTCTGTGAGTAGTTTATCATCCATATTGACAGTTACAATAGCTGATGTTCCGTTCCGCTGCATATCAATATCCGGTGATCTGGATACAAAAATGAAATGAAAATGAAGAAATGATGCTTCCTGATTTTCATAGCGACCATTCATCCAACAATACTTATTTATATGATTAATAAGAATCCTAATTTTTTTTTTTTTTTTTTTCATTATGTCTCTCTTACAACTGTTTGCTAGTTCCAACTGATATAAAAAAAATATAAAAGTAAAAAAGTTTCCTGTCTCTCGTACACATATCACGGTATACAAAACTGGAAATGAAGATTCATAGCATCTCTATTGATACATTTATACATATGCCATTTATATTCATCTATTTGCTTTGTTATGTTTGGTTTTTGTTTAGGATGTATCAATTATGTTGGGATGTATCATTTCTGCTAAGAACAGAAATCCGAAAAATAAAAAAAAATTCTGGTAAAGAAATTAACAATGTCAAGAGAAATAAATTACCAAAAAAAGCAAACCTTATTCGTTCCAATACTACTTCATGATCGTTCTGAACAAGTTCAATGATACTTTCTTCATTTCCTTTGGTTCTTTCATTATGAATAGTCGGTAATTTTCTGTTGACAGTACTCTGCTGCTGTTGCTGTTCAATACTTAAAATGTAACGTGGTTTCTTGGTTTTCAATCTGAAAGACTACTGAAGCATCATCCAATAATATAACATACCATCACATATAATGTTTTCTCGATTTGCAGACTTAACATATTATCATACATATACAGTATTTCCATTACATCCATTATATTATTATGTCCTCACAATAAAATGAAATATCAAAGTTGAAATTTGGGTAAATGATTAAATAAACACATACGTATATTAAGCATACATATAAGCATATATATATATAATCTAATCAGAACCGATACATTAGCATAAACCATTTTTCTACTGGAAATAATATGATAACAAACCTTGATGGCATGACTGATTTATCAATGATTAAATAAAAACAAGTTGCCATTATAAGAATCAAGAATAACTGCTTCATTGACAAATACAAACATTTTATCGCCATTCTGTCTTACAGCATTAACGATTAATGGCTGTAAAGTCGTGGATAATCTGATAAAAACATAATGTTGTTAATCTGAAATATAAGTATTAAAAATGTTAAGTCAACCAATAAACAATTCGCAAAATATGATACAAACAAGATGATTTCTTAAGCGTGAAATCTGTTTGTTTCAAAATATTCGAGAAAGATATGCAGTATTTAAATACTGATACTTGTTTTAGATTGAAGAATTCTTAATAATCATTCAGTAAAGTTCCTATTCAACAACTGCAACATACAAAAAAGTATAACATTGGTCCCAAAAATATAAACCAATCGGTTTAAATGTTATGACATAAGAATTTCCAATGAGTAATGTGATATATGTTCGTTTTATCATCGTTTAATAAATGAAATCATTAAATGCATTTTCTGCTTATTTTATTTTCTGTCTTACAAGAATAGTGTATTATGCGTACAGGTTGATAAGCACTGTACAGACTACCGTCGCATTAACATTTCTTTAAATGCAGTTTCATATCTGCTTATTCTACGAAAACTATCTATGGAGAAATAATAATTTAAATGGTGTGAAACAGGAAATTTTACCTGAAGCATAGTAATAGCTAAAACCTCAAATACTATGCTTTATATCTAGGAAATATAATAAATTGCACATTTGTTAGTAACATATTATGATTAACAATAAATTTTAAAAATTACGACAGAAATTTGAAAAAAATTTACCATAATATGCAGCATCGCTATAATGGAGACGATCAGTTGTTTAGAACGATAAAGGTCATATAAAATGTATCTCCTTATTACTTAATATCAAATCACAAATTTCCAAAATCAAAGAATATGATCAAAAATTATTACATGGCAAAATAAACAGTCAACATGCGTAAGGTCAGATATATGTTTCGGAGGATTTCAACTTGAACTTACATTTAAATTTAAACTCAATATTTAAGAAGAGAGAGAGGGGGAAGAGAGAGAAAGGAACAACAAAGTATAATCTTCAACCGCGGTGCTTTCAGCGTCTTTTATATACTTTTAAAAGACTTATAAATATGCTTGAGGTATGATGCTAACTTTCATCTAGCAAAATAAACATGTATTGTTGCGTGAAAAGTAATTATTACGTAACGTTATAACGTGAAAAGGAACGTAATTCACTAAATGAATCAGAGGAAAGCGATAAATCTCAAGCAAACCGCTAAAATTTAACAAAAAAAAAAAGGAAAAAGTGCATATTTTTCTCCTGACAAATACAACAAAAACTACAGGGAGATAAAAGATACGGCCGCGGTAGGAGTAGCTAGGATCATTATATCTTGTTCAAATTGATAGCTAACAATTACTCTTACCTGTTATCACTTCAATTTTAATTTCGGTTTTCGTTCAAAAGTTTTCGTTCAAAGACCTCATGGCATGTAGTGTTAAGATCTATTACTGTTAACAGAAGAGGAAGAAGGATGGAAATTTCAATTCTTTTAAAAATGTCACCATTATTTCATTCTAAACTTCCATCAGAATTGTATTATCATCTGTACTCTTTCCTCTTTTCATACAACCCAATGGGAATTTTCGATAGAATGCTCCTTCTTAGTGAGAAAACAAGAATTATTTTAAGCAATTAATAAAACATGCATGTAGAGATTGTATTAGACATTGGCGTATACATATATAAGAGTAGGATATACAGAGATACAAAACATGATATATACGATAGAATGATTAATTTAGTAGAATTGTACCGGAAAATTGAACAGGAAATTTTGAAAAAGAAAAATTTAGTGATTGATGGGAAAATGGTAAATAAAATAATTAGTCAATTTAATAAAAAATATTTATTTGTTTGCCATTTTTTGGGTAAGATGTAATTGAGAATGGACGGATTGATAAAAATGAATAGATCTATCGCCTTTTTTCGTACATTCTTTTGAATTGACGTCTTCTCATTTGCGTAGTAGTTTTACATTATTCAGCTTTTATATTAAATCATTCAAATAGATGTAATAAATTTTTGAAAATTGCGTTATCAACATTATTTATGCTTTTATACGATTATTTTTACGACTATTAAATCAAACGAATGATTTCTTAATAGAAATTTTACAAAGAAAAAAAAATTTAAAAAAAGAAAATAAAATGATTGAACTTTTCAATAAATTTGATATATTAAACATTTTAATATTATTTTTTTTCGTGACGAAAAAAATTTCCTTAAATTTTTTAATTTTATTCATTTCATTCGCTGTTCAAAATTGTCTAGCAAGAGCAGTCAATGAAGAAATGAAAATTAAAATATTTTTAAAATTTTAGTTTTATTCAATCATCGATGCATCAAATGATTTTGTAGCGAAATTGATAACTAAAGAAATAAACGTTAAGAGACAGTGTTAGTTGTATTTGTACATATAGCCATTAACAACTGCTCAAAATAAGTTTTGAAATAAAGTATCAGAATCAGAATATCAGAATCTGTCAGAATCATTCAGATAAGTCAGACAGGAATTTATTCAACCTGGATACTAATAAAAATTAGAGAAAGGATAAAGTACATATTAAGCGTATATTATATCTGTTCTTTCTGGACTTAAAATGGAAAATAGGAAGGAGGAAATTTAAAATTATTTCATTTTGGCATTATCATGAGATGTCTTTCTATTTTTCGTAGCATTTTTTGCGATGTTATCGAGAAATTTCTCCGAAATGCTATAAATTTAAATTGTTCAACAGGTAAACGGGGGTGAAATTCAAACATATTTTTTCACTATCATCACCTGTCTTCAATATGTTTTTTCACTATCATCATCTATTTCTGATTCTTTACTCCTGAAGTTCTGAAATTTATCGAATCAAAATTTAATATTTCAATTTGTTTTGAATATAGTATTTCAAATTAATTTCTGCCCTCTTTTTTTCGATTCTCTTTCTACTTTTTAATACTTCAAAGCGAATGAAGAAAATTCAAGAAATGATTGATTAGTCAATTGCAAAAATGAAACGGTATATAGGCCAATTGAGAGTTTTCATTTTGTTAAACTGATAGTAATTTAGTTTTGCAAAACGACTCTTTGTACGATGATAAATCATTATCGATCTGTTACATTAAGCTGAAATGATCGTTTAAAATTGAGCAGTTTCGCTAAATAACTTCAGCTAATATTTTAAATTACCATTTTGTGGTTTAAAAAAAGCAAAATATAGCACAAATCTCTCAATAATTACTGAAATTTTCTTTTTGAAAAAAAAAAAAGAGCAGAACATAACGCTATTCTAGATAAACAGATAGAAAGAATCGAAGAAACTGGGAAATTAAATTTAACACTTTTGAAAAATGATAAAAATGAGCAGAAATAAATATGGAAGAAATTAAAATAATCCTTTGTCGATAACAATAAAAAAAAATATTCTATTTGGTGATAATCCGAATTAATATGAGTTTATATTTATGATTCTAGTTTCTATTGTCATGGAGATTATGATTCAATTTTTTCAAATCAATGGCAATATTTATTTTATATAAGAGTCGATAATGATAGTGAAAAAAGTTATCTTTTTTTCCTCAAAATATAATACGAAAAAAAAAATCATTGAATTTATCAAAATTTATTATTGATTCGACTTATTTTTCAGCTCTTATATTTGCTTACATTTATATTTTATATTGTAATAAATAATTATATAGTATCATTTCACTTGTTTTATTTATACATATTTCTAAATTCCTTATTTGTTTTATGTATAATTATTTTTTTGGCGGAAAGAACAGAAGTTGACATTTTTCAGAATTCTCACTCGACCTTTCCTCTCAAATACTTTACATTTTTCTTCAGTTCTCTTCTTTACTTGTCAATCAAATGAATAATCAATCTAAATAAAAAAAAAAAAAATAATGGACGAGAAATAGTGAAAATGACAGTATTGATCGAAGCAAATAGAAATGCCAGGCAAAATCATTGATGTTATTGTTTTTTCGACTTTCTTTTTTTTTTTTTTTTCAAAATTTAAAACTCCGAAGATTGCACTAATAGATAAAACAATTTGAAAATTGAGATTTCAAATCATTTGAAAATTTTTATTCAATTCATTCCAAAAATTGATGAAATATGTGAAATCACGACGAATGGTAATCTCACATTTTATACACTTTGTTTTTTGTCATAAAATAAAAAGAAGATGAAAATTATTTAATTTTGCTATTTTGATGCTTTATTTCAATCGCATTCTACACCAATTCTCGATCACGACCAAGTGAAATCATTCAAAGCATCCAAAGAAAAATTTGTACAAAAGAACAATCTAACATCAGTTGATTCTACTGATGTAAACAGCCACAGATATCTACTCCCCATCTCTCCCTCTTTTTATTTGTTGTTTGAACTTCTTATCCATCGAGAACTATATCAATCAACAGACGATGTGTTTGTATTTGTATGTATGTATGTATGTATGTATGTATGTATGTATGTATGTATGTATGTATGTATGTATGTATGTATGTATGTATGTATGTATGTATGTATGTATGTATGTATGTTAGTTATTCCAAAATATTAAATTCATTTTGACTCTTTTTTTTCATTATTTTTTAAGATTTCCCATAAATTTGCTTGTCCCTTTTTCACATATGTAGAATTTTCCAAAGCTTCCTGATGATTCAAATCCTAGCCTGAAATATCTCGATTATGCTTCTGTTTCCTTCTTACTTTCTGACGTCATGTCTGGCTTGTTTGAATGAAGAGCGTAGTCATTGAATGTGTGCATCAAGTGAGCTATTTTTGGTGAGCAACCGTATGAATGGAATATTTCTTGATTGTTCGAAAAAAAAGATTGAAAATATTGCTGTGAGATGAGATAAATCGAACTTTAAAATATAAGTTCTTTCGCTCAAGCGTCATCCACAAAAGTAATCCTTTCATCAAATAACTTTTGGTTCATTATTGCGGTGAAATAATGTTCCTCAGTTGTGACATTTTGCAAGATAAGCATAATCTTTTATTCCATCCTTGAATAAGTTGCTAACGATCGATATTTCTCTTATTAGAGTTGGTTTCTATTTTCTTCTTCTTTTTTTTTTTTTTTTTTTTTTTTTTTTTTTTTTTTTTTACTTTCATACTTTCAAAGAATTACACTCTTCTTTTTTTTTTCTTTTTGAAGAAATAAAATACTGAAAAAATTTCTGATCAGAAGTGAAAAACTTATCCGTGATGTTTTTGAATTTCAGTTATTAAGTTCTATTACTTCAATTTGATAGTGAAAGTTGCCTTTTCAGATCAAAATCTGATGACTTGAAATGAATGAATTTCATATTGTTATTAAATAGTGGATAATGTTTTTTGCAGAAGATTATCGATGAGTGGCAATGGTAACAGACCTCCTCGGCTTGATAATTTGCTAAAATTGGATGGTTATTTGTGGAATTATCAAAATGAAATTTGCCGTAGATATGGAGTATTTCTTGATTATTCGAGAAAAATTGAGGAAGTTGGAATTTTTTAGTATTTAGAACAAATACTTGAAAATTAATAACCATTATTCTTAAAAGTCTATTATCATATCGAATCATCCTCGAATACATTACTGTTTTTATTTATTGAATAGCATAATATAAGAAGAATTGATGTGATGTGCAAAAGTTAGAATAAATACTTTGTAGATTTAACTCTGATTTAAACTTACGCAGAATCATATTTCTTTTCATTGCATTGATTTTATGTTTACGAATCAAAGCAATATTTAGTGTGGTGGATGGGAAACATTCACAACAGCTTATCGAGAATATGGTGTTTCGGTTATGAAGGATAATTCAGTTCGTTGTCTGGAATGGGCACCTGGAGCAGAAGCCTTATCGTTGGTAGGAGATTTCAGTAAGTTTATTATTTCTAAAAGATACAGATTGTATTAGCGAAAGAAGAATATTTGTAAATGGCAATTTTAGTAAATATAATTATTTTTTTTGCTTCAGACAATTGGAATACTGAATCTCATCCATACAAAAAACTGGAATATGGCAAATGGGAATTGATTATTGCAGCTGATAAAGATGGTAATTGTCCGATTAAGCATGGATCGATAATCAAGGTATTTCTTCTGTTATCAAAAGTAATCTGCTAGGATTCATCGTATCTTTCTGATGTTATTGAGATGATAACACAATTGAGATTAATAAATATGATTAATGGAATAGACAATTTGTTTGGCAATAATTCCTAATTTCATTTTCAAAATTATATATAATGAATGAAATGATGTGGAATTTAAATGGTCATAACTAAAAAGTTACCTTTTTTTGCATATTTTCAGGTCGCGGTGAAAAAGAATAACGCATTTCGCCTTAAACTATCACCTTGGGCGCACTATGTCACACGGCCGAAAGAGACAACAGTGTATCATATGGTAAACTATCGATCTTCTTGCTTTTTCTCCTTTTTTTTTTCCAAGTAAAAGTAATTTTATTCATGAAATTCACTTTATGGATTTTTTAAAAACAAATGATTTAATAATTCATCCAATTAAATATTCAAAAAAATTAAGCAAAAAATTCTTGCCAGTTTTTTTTTTTGGTCCTTTCAAACGAACAAACCTTATTGTGAGAATTTATTTTTTTGCCTTTTTTTTTGTAGCCCTTTTATAATCCACCGGAATCGGAACGTTATCACTTTAAACATCCAAGACCATCAAAACCAGAATCATTACGGATTTACGAAGCACATGTTGGGATATCTAGTTGTGAAGGCAAAGTCAATACTTACAAGAATTTCGCGAATGATGTCATTCCAAGAATCAAGAAACAGGGTACTATTCTTTTCCATTTTACCTGGAATTTTTTCGAGGATATTTCTCAATTGCAGATAATATGTAATGTATTCCAGGTTATAACACCATTCAGCTGATGGCCATTATGGAACATGTTTACTATGCCAGTTTTGGTTATCAGGTCACTAGTTTCTTTGCAGCATCAAGGTTTGCTGTTTAATTACTTTTCTAGGAGGTTATATTTCAGTTAAAGTGTAGAGAATGGGAGGGAGAAAACAGAGATTTTTTCAGTTGAGCTTATTGATATTATGACAGAAATTTGTCTGCAAAAAGATACAAAAACTTTAGTAAATAATATTTTGTAGTCGTTTCGGGACACCAGAGGATTTGAAATATCTCGTGGATAAAGCACACGAAGCAGGTATTCTTATCTTGCTTGATGTAGTACATTCGCATGCTTCAAAGAATGTGGATGATGGATTGAATGAATGGGATGGTACTCAGAATAGTTATTTCCACGACAATAACCGTGGATATCATAGTCTTTGGGATTCACGACTTTTCGATTACACGCAGAAAGTTTTTCAAGTCTTTTTCAAAATCTTTTTTGATTTAAAATTCCGAACTGATTTAGAAATATTTACAATTTAATTGGGATTGAGAGAGTTAATAAAAATAGTTCTAATTCTGAAACTTGAAGAAGTTAATGATTTTCAGAATCGAGACCCTTCGCTTTCTAATTTCGAACCTTCGATGGTGGATTGAAGAATACGGCTTCGATGGATTCCGATTTGATGGTGTAACATCGATGTTGTATCATTCTCATGGAATTGGTAAGTAATAGGCTGAAATAGTTTATGAACTCTATAAAAACTCAAGTTTGTGAGTCTATCTTTGTTCTATTTTAACTGGAAATGTTCTCTTTGTATGTTTTGCTTCAAAATTCTTAGTGCAACTTGTTCAATACAAATCATTTCTTAGTATAATTGTGTCCCAGACATAACAAATGTGGGTTATGTATGAAAATTGAAGTAGTTTAGAATTTATATCGCTATTCCAATTTAATCAGAGTTTGATTAATTTCAATTATATGACGCTATCACAGACAATATTTGACTTGTTTGAGACTTCCTGAAAAATATATTATTGTCTGTTGCTATTCCGTACCACAATCAACTTTTAAGAAAAATTTGTTATCATGCAAGGTTTAGATAATTATGATCAATATAATGGAAATAGTTTTGGGTTCTGTGAGCGAAAATTCTGATAATTCAGGGCAAAATACTTTTAAAACATTCCTCAGTAAAAATGAACTTTTTCAGTGATTCTCATTGATCTTTATCATTATTATTATCAAATTTCGTTTTTAATTAGTGATAAATTCCACATATAGTTCGTTCTTCCGATTATCGGAAAAATCAAAAAAGGCAGAACCATTTTTATCTTGATGATGGGAAAAATCAAAAAAGGCAGAACCATTTTATCTTGATAATTTTTTATATACTTTACCGGCTCATGTGAAATTTGTGAATGATTTCAATTCTCCTTAAATCTTTAGTATGGAATCAGGCTGTCTTTTTTCCATCGGATTTCATCAATCAATTGGAAAAAAGACTGCATTTTCAGCTGATGCATTAGATGGTGGTTATGATATGTATTTCGGTTTGAATGTTGATACTGACTCACTTGTTTACCTGATGCTTGCGAATTCGTTTCTGCACCGCAAATTCCCTAATATCGTAACGATTGCTGAAGTTAGTTTAGTTCTAATATTGCTATGTAAGAGCATAGCTCGATTTCTAAATTTATCAAATCTTAGTTGAAGTGGTAGTCCATATTGTAATGTAACAAAACAGGACATTTTATCCTTTATTTTGAAATTAGGATAAAGTTTGCTAGCCTAGCCTATTATTTTGGACTACTTGTTATAATTACTTATAGCATATCTCTACAGCGTTAAATTTTTGATTCAAGTAGTAAGGACTGTTTCTCTGTCATTCTTTTTCTTTCATTTATGAAATCTATTAGTATTCTTTTGATCATTTGGTGTATAAATTCTTTTAAAATTAGATTCCCTCTGATGGGAAGAATTTACTTAGTTACATCCTTTATGATGCTAATAATTGTTGTTTGCTATACAAATTAAAAATATATTAAATTGCAATAATTCTTTCATTTTGGGAAGTTAGTGGCATGCCAGCATTATGTCGACCAGTTGAAGAAGGTGGACAAGGTTTCGATTATCGCTTAGCGATGGCAGCACCTGATTTGTGGATTAAACTTCTAAAACATTTCTCAGATGAAAACTGGGATATTTCTGGTTTGGTATTCACACTGGAAAATAGAAGGTAATATCAAGATTGAAGATACTGTAATGATATTGTTTAACTGTTTTTCTTTTTTTTTTTTTTGCAGCATTTCTTTTTTACCTGGAAACATTTCTGACAACTTTTAACCAATTTTAGATACGCTGAGAAGCATATTGCATACGCTGAATCACATGACCAAGCTCTTGTTGGTGATAAGACCATTGCGTTCTGGTTAATGGATAAAGGTTAACTCTTTAATTTCTTTCAGTTACGATATATGTCGGTATATTAGGTTATTTGTTATGGAAAACATTTGAAAAAAAAAATTAACTCATGATTGGAAGAGGAATAAAAAAACTTCCAAAAAATAATGATTTTATTCATTGCAATTAGGTAAATCAGTTTCAGAAATGTATGAATTCATGTCTAATACAACACCATTAACTCCAATAATTGAGCGTGGCATAGCATTGCATAAAATGATTCGCCTTATAACGTATGGATTAGGTGGCGAAGCGTGGTTGAATTTCATTGGTAAATTTTTTTTTTTTTTACTAGAAATTTAGAAAATTTTTCTAAAATCCACTATTGATCTGACTGTACATAGACCCTTTCATTCTTATCTTTTCACTAGAATCAACATTGCTTTCTTGTCATTCTGCTGATATACATTTTTGATTGTAAGAACAGTTGTTTGCCTAAATGTTGATCTTATATTTGATGTTGATTGAATTGCATACATTAGTTCTTTCTCTTAGTTTAAGTATCTAGTGATTGTCAGCTTATGAAAGTAACAAATTGATCAATAAAAAAAATCGAAATTACACAGTCTAGAATTAGTTTCGTGCAGAATTTTTTTTTTTTCATCTTTCACTACTTCTTAACTCGTTCAGTTCAACATCCAATAGTGCTTCAGTCGTTTATCCTAGAAAGTTGTTTCAGTAGAAAAAATATATAGGGTGAAACTAAACAACTGCTTTTCGGTCTTTTTTTTTTGAGACATTTGAAATCTTTGAAATTCCCAAATTAACTTTCTGCAACAAAGTTAAAAATTTGACAATGTACTTTCACTTGGAGAAGAATTGTTATGTGACAAAATAGTTTTTTTTTTTCTTTTTAACTTGTAATATAAGAAGTAAACAATTAACTTTGACGAAAAAAAAGAGACTGTTATTCAAATACATTGCATAATTTATCTTCTTTCCAAAATCATTTTTATTGTCTGATTATTCGTTGTGACTTGTTTCCTATGGATTCACAAGACGTCAATTAAAAACGATCTCAATTTAATCCAGTTATCCACTTAAACTTTTTTTTTGTAGAAATCCCTACATCTTTAATTTCACACAATAAAAAGTAGATGAAATTTTATAGCCTTTCGCGACTTTTAAAAATATATAATGCTTGAACATTATCATGAAATCTGAGAATAGCTCTATGCAGTCTTCCATAAGTTTTGGTAACCATAAATTTTAGAAGTTATACTATGTTATTTCATTGATTATAACAGGAGAAGTAGTTATTATTGGAATTTAAAATTTTAATGTATGCTTCATTTTATCCATTTTTCCTTTGAGGCAACGAATTTGGTCATCCAGAATGGCTTGATTTTCCCCGTATAGGCAACAACGAATCATTTCATTATTGCCGAAGACAGTGGAATTTAGTAGATGATGAGCTTCTTCGATACAAATATTTGAATAATTTTGATCGTGCCATGAACAATTTGGAAGAAAAACATTCCTTCTTATCACGTGGGCCGGTATGAATGAATGCTTTAGCAACCATAATAAAATTCATAAATAAAACTGTAAACAAGATTCCTCGAGTATTTTTGATGCGTCAGCTTACTATGTTGGATTTACTAGTATTTGAATTGAGGGTTCACGTGAGTGAACTATTTTTTTTTATTAGTGGTAGAGTATGATACAAAATTTTGCAGGCCTACACTTCGTGGAAACACCAAGATGATAAAGTTATAGCATTTGAACGTGCTGGTCTTCTTTTTGTTTTCAATTTCCACACAATCAAAAGTTTTTCGGATTATAAAATTGGTATCGAGGTAGCCGGGGAGTAAGTTTTGTATAATGTCACATTTCCATATTTTTTTTATCTGATGTTCATAAACATTGAAATATTAGAAAAAGAAAAAAAATGGAAACTGTCTTTCCAAGTCATCTTTCGAATCAATTTGACCCGTTGATTGCTGTGAAATCAAAGAATTAAAATAATAACTAGAATTTATTAATTTGCCGAATGGCAAATTAATTTAATAATTTAATTTTCATCCAAATATTTGAAACTATTGTCAAATAATATGTAATGGTGCCAAATAAATACAATATTTTAAGATATGCATTGGCATTGAATTCTGATGATCCCGAATTTGGTGGTTTCAATCGATTAGACAAAAGTCAGCATTATTTTACTTTTCCGGAAGGTTATGCAGGTCGACGGAATCATCTTTGTGTTTATGTTCCAAGCCGTGTTGCTATTGTCTTGGAAAAAGTAGGCGAAAGACCACCGACTTCTTGATTCTTATTCTTCCTGACTTTTTTCTTGAGATAAAAGAAAATTCAAGAAAACAGTGATTTCTATATATGCATTATATATATATATATGCTCCCATCTTTTCTTCTCTATTTTTCATTTCGATTAAAATCTCCCTTTCATATTGATAAGCAATTATATCTTCTAAAAATAGAAAACATTTGCGCTAAATATTGAAGATTAATAGCTTCAGTTTTGGTTAATTATTTGTTGGTGTCCCTCTTTAGACATGTTATTCATGTTATAATTTATTGCTTGAGCATAGGAGGAAGGGACAACTTTCAAAGTTCCAAATGTAGTTTAAGTTTCCATCAAGTTTTATCTATATTGATTACCCTCATTATAAATTTAGCTAATCATGTCATTATACTATTGTTTGTTTTAATTATCTTTAAATAATGTATGACAGCATCCTTCAAATCTATTAATAAGCATTTTTCATCGTTTCATTACCTTATTTTTGTCAATTTTATGGTTGAATGAAACAATCACATAGTAAACTTCTTATATCATAAACATTTAATTAATAATTACTACTTAGGAATTTAAAAATTTATAGATTATATACACATTATATGTAGTTCTCACTTTATATCTTTTTACTTACTGAATTAAATTTTCCATCATATTTAATGTGATGGTCTTTTTTGAAAATAACTATTGAATTATATTTTCTGCTGTTTAAATTATACGCTTGCTATGCTTCTAGTCCTGTGATATATTGTGATTTTGCTATTGAAAATTGAATGTTCGAATTCTTAAATCGTTCAGTTATAGGCGCTTTTTTTGTATACTAATAAAATGAGTTAATAAAAGAGCAGTTTTTTATCATATTATAAATAGGATTTATTTGGCTTGCGTACATCAATATTTAATAGAATTTGCCTCATTTATATCTACTTCGTATTGTAAATTTTTACATATTCTATTAACATTTACTTGAAATTAGAGATGTTAATTTTTAATTTAAAATGAAATAATTACTTTATGTAAACTTTATATATTACGAATGTTAGATACAACAAAAGTATATTCGGTTAATTAAGAAATGTTAGGCATTGCGACATGTGACAACTTTAATTGATGGGACCGTAACAAAGTCGGAAAGATACCGCATAATTACCGTAAGCCTTGAGTCTTTCCTTCGATAATTTGTCCAGATTATCTTTGCATGTCTTACTCATCTTATCACGATCATATCTGAAAGAAAGTAAATTCATCATAATTGTGAAATAGCAAAAATAGAAGTTTATTCCTGATGAAATAAATCAAAAATCAGACTACTGATTACTAATCATGGTATCACCTGAAGAAATCCCTTTGCTATATCTTTCATATGAAACAAGAATATGTATTTAAAAAAAAGCCATTTTTCTTGGAAAATTGAAAATTTTTTGCTTGTTAAGAAAATTTTGTTGGAGAATGATTTTTTATAAATGTTTGAAACTAACTGGAATTGATACTTTTCACTTAATTTATTTAAAGAATAGATGTAAAACTATAATCAATAATAGAGCGCTTTTTTGAAGTATTATATTATTGTCGCACTACTCAGCATTAAATATATTACGGCAAGATTAGAAAAATATGAAAATTTGAACAGTGTAAATTCAGAATAGAATAGAATGTAAGATGGAATTCGAATCTAGGGAGAATGTTTTGACTTTTTTTTTTGTCCTTTTGTCGACAAATTTAATAATAAATTAATTGAATTAATCATTGAATTTGGAATAAAAATATCGAAAAATAATCGAAATAATAACCAGAACAAAGATACGATGCTCATAAAAAATAATTTCTTACCTTTTCCTGAAATATTTTATATACATAATTACTATAAGACAATCATAGGATTTTAAAAATATTGTTAAAATTTAGATTCATCAATATGATAATGCAAAACTAACATGGCATCAGGTTTGCATAATTTTGCAAATTTGTCAAGCAAACGAGTTTTTTCTCTTCCACTATCTCTCAAACAGTCATATCGTTTAAATCTCAAGAAATCTTTGGAATAGCCACTCTCGACTTCCTGCAAAACAAAAAAAAAAAAAAAAAAATCATATAAATTGTGAGAAATATGCAAATGCATCAATTAAACGCAATTAATAAATTTCCTTGGAAATAATATTATTAAATTTATTGTTGAAAGGAGATTTAATCAATCATTCGTTCAATTTCCAATTGATCGATTGAAAGAATTAATCACACCTTCTGATTTTTATCATCACTAGTACCATGGACATGACGTCTCATTCGATTTCCATCCAATTGTCTTTCAAATTTTTCTATAGAATAATGATATTTAAGATTATCATTCTGACTATCACTGACAAATCCGTAGTTTCGCTTTTTACGTTTTCCTTCATTGCAAGAATCCAATAGCTGCAGAAAAAAGAAATTCATAAGCATTTAATATTTTCGATTATTTTTAATCACCAATGAAAAAAAAAAAAAAACTTTTTCCAAATTAGTTTAATTTTAGTAAAACTTTTGCTGACCGAAGTGTAATTGTCATTAATTTCTTCGAAATTTTTCCAGGCAATATTCACAACCGTACGGTTGTTACACTTCTCCAACTGTTCCTTATTTTCGAGACATCTTAAATTAATTTCTCGTCCACGTTTCTCAATCGCTCGTTGTGTTGTTATGTCGTTACATTTCTTGAAAAAAAAAAAAAAAAAAAAGAAAAAAAAGTTGTAAATTAATTCAAAGAAATTCATATATCATTTGAAACGATGAATCGAAAACTTGATAAAATGAAATAACCGAAGTATGAGTTACTAAATTTCAATTTCATTGATAATAAAAATAAAGTTCGAAAAAAGAACTATGTAAAAAAAAAAAAAAAAAAAGAATTCTATAAAGAAAAAATTTCGAAATTTTTTTTTCCTAAAAAATAAATAAATTTCATGCAAGAATATTTTCTTAATTATACATTTTAATGATTAATACTTATAACTTTCGTATATTTCATTTATTATTTTGTCTATTAAATATTTATTATTCGTTGCTATGGAAAGGAGAAAAAATAAATTTTTGCATCCCTTCTCATATTGAAATGTCCAATGAAATATAAATAATAGTAGTAGTAATTAAATCTTAATACAACGAAGCATAATATTCTAATTAATATCTTAATGTAATAGATTATAATATTCCAAAATTGTTGTACAATTGACATACTAATTAAGACGATTATTGCATATTAGAAATTATGTGCAGATTAAATGTTAGTTAATACGAGATTGCATATTAAATATGGAATTATCGAATGTTTTCGTTTCTTTTAATTGAATCGAAAATATTTCGAAAATTTAATTCAAAACATACCAAAATTTCACCAATTGATATTATTATTAAAGAAGCCAGAATAGTAAAGCCAAGAAGATGCATTGTTGCTTCACTAATGTGGAAATATTTTGAAAATGTGAAATTCAGACGAAATATTTTGTGGTGCTAGCAACTGTCGATAGATTGGGAAATTGGTCTAGCAGTTGCTCACAAATGTTGATAAATTTATCATGAATTGTTTTTCAAAATTTATTTTGGCTCTACTAATGAAATTCATTCAGTTTTCTACAAGAAATGGAAAAGAAATTATACTATTAAATTTGAATTTCCTAACAAATTTCATTCCATTTTAAATTATTTTGAAAAGAAAAAAGATATGATACAAGTAATAATAATTCAAAAAGATATTATGAGAAAAAGATAAAATGCGGAAAATATCAAGAATGAAATGAATAACTTCAATAGACAATTCCGTGTGCATCAGAAATTCAGCTGAAAAACCTTTTTTTTAAAGATTTTTTTACCTTTCAAATTTATCATTCGCCTCGAATAAAAAAATGATAGAATTTGCTGATAGCGCAACTGCTCAGTTTATCAAAATAATGTATTTTGTATAGATAAGGAAGCTATGTTAATGATAACAAGAAAATGCAAAACAAATGTTGTGATTGCAGTTTGCAAGTAAATGTAAGTTTACAGAACAACATTTTGCAGATAATCTCTATTAGCAATGATATAATTTACGTTTTGGGTTGGGTAAATAAGCTTTTTCTCACTTATTTTAAACTTCGATAATGAAAATTATTAAGTAGATTGAATTTTGCTTATTTGTTGAGCAAGTTGAATTTTCTTTTTGAAACTCACTGCATTTCTCATTTTTACAAGCTCATCTGAACGAATATATTGATCCAAACTTTGAGGAAAATATAATAATACTCCCAATAGTACAAGCTATTCCCAATTCTCTATTTAGTAATTAACTATTATAATTTAAATAAATTTGTTATGAAGAACGAAAAAATCCTACGTCATGTGTTAAATCAACGTTTCACTTTCAATTACAATTCACCATAAATTATCATATTAGTGAAATTAGACGAACCATATCATTGTTAGAATTTAAAAATTTGACCAGTTTAACATCGTTAGCTTGAATAAAACTCAGGCAGTCTTAAAAGTGAAAAAAGATCCGAAACGACGTATCAGAATGTAACTTCAGTGATAGTGAAATGAATTCTGTTATCACAAAGTAATTCTCTGATAAAATTATCATTGCCTAATTATTAAATGAATGCCAAATTTTTGGCATAGAAAAAAAGATGAACAAAAATAGAAGTGTTACTTGAATAATTCTTAATAATTATATTAAATAATTAAAAATGGTTGATTCAGTTATATTTCCAAATCAAATCTTGGCATTTTGATTACTTCATATTCTAATTATGCATCTATAATATCGATTCTTTACAATTTAATTTTGCTAAACGTGTAGAATTCGCGGTTTGTAAGATAGAATGATATAAATCTCTAAATAGTTTCTAAAAATCATATCAAGAGTACTAATTAAGGTCAACATTTGTATCAGGATTCTTTCCAAAAAGAAATATAGAGCATTAAAGGAGAAATCTGCAGAAAAAATTTCAGTTTTGAAATATTATGCTAAAATATCTTTAATTAACACCAGTTGAATTTCCGAAAAATAACCAGTTTAAATGGAAACTAGACTTTTCGTTAATTCTCTCATTAGCGATCAATAATCCAAAAGTGACCTTTTGATACAGACCCAAGCCATTAATTATTAAATTACTTTGCCATTGATCAGCAATCTTTAATATAATAAGTATAGTTTTCTCAGGAAGTTTAAATTTTTGAAATTAAAGACAATTTTCTTACATAAATCAGTTGTTCTTAAATTTTACAATAAACGCCAAGTGCTCGAATATTTCGTATTGCAAAGCATTTATTAATTGTTATTAATTACTTGTAAGAGTGAAAAGCATGTAAGCGAGTTACTTTTTATCAAATCATATCAACAATTATCCTTTTATATTTGCCAAACTGATCTTAATTTCACTCTGAAATAGGAATCTTGTAAATTGTTGCATGCTTGATTACTTTTAAAGTCTAAAATTAAAATCATAAATACAAAATTTGTTGAATTAAAAAATAAAAATTTTGATAAAAATAGAGAAAGCTTTTGATCATTTAATATTTTCAGATGACCTTCCTTGCTGTATATATTTGATGACTTATTCCATCGTTGGAAGATTTTAGAATTATTTTTGAGTTTAAATTTGATGATTTGAACATAAATTCAACGAATTGATGTTTCCGCCGAACAATTAAATTTGGTTGCTGATTTGATTGCAACTAAATTTGCATTTATTTCTTCCTTTTCCTGTTTCAATTTTCTTCAATATATCAATATTTCGCTTTTTGGATCATCCTAATTTGCCTTGAATAAACTTAATTTTACTAAATAAGCTCTAATTATATCACTATTGATGGGAATTATCAATGCTTAAGGATTAATATTTTTGTTCAAGAGTAAATGAAATGTTTCTACGAAATATCGATAATCGAAATCATTGACTGATATCAAAATATTAACTGATATGATACCCAATCCATCCAATAGGTCTTAAAATACACCATAATGTCATCGTAGCTAGAATGTAAAACTTTTAGTACAGATTTTCCCATCTATTCAAATTGTTTAAAATAGTTTTTTTTTTTTTCATTTCATAAATAATTTTTTTCACAAATGTTGTCACAGATGCAATTTCAACCACATCTTCTGGCTTTGTCAAGGAAATGTAAGCAATAGTTGAAATGCCAGTTGTTCGATTGATTGATTAAAATTTTCAAATTCAGTAAATTATATTAATTGCATTTGCTGCAGTGGACAGTAATTATCATCAATTTAAAATATTCCAATAGCGGAAATACCCTATTTCTTCCATTATTAATTACATATTAAGTAATTTATAGCATTTTCACTTGAGGGAATTGAATAATTAATTACTAAACATCATTTTAAGGCATAAAATCTGCCTATAAACAAAAATAATAGCTGTATGTGATATCGCGCCTTCAAGAAGACATTTGAATGATAATTTCATTGAACTTACAAAATTCTCAATACTGAAAAGTTTTAAAGTAATTTTAGATTATTTAGTGCCTATCTATTTCCATATATTTGCAATGTCTATCATATCATTATCAACCGTTCGATTTTTCCTTTATCACTTATCACTGTGTGTTATCAACATATAAATCTGCATGAAGTTACGTTTGATATTTCATAATATTTTCAAGTTTATGTGATTAATTGTTTTAGTACACTGTCTTTACGAAATACTTGACTGTTAACTGAAGATTTTCATGATTATTTGTTTTGTATTCTATTTGTTGTATTGTTTAATTTGATAAAGTGATAGAGTATTTTCACAATACTGATAACTGATAAACAATTTTTCTTTGGTAATTTGCCAGATTTTCGAAGCAACACTTTCACAATGGTACTGAGAAATTTTATCCGAGAGAAAAAAGCGAGAAAATTTAGCAAACTATCGCATTTAAGGAGGGAAGCCTGCCCCAAAACTCTTTCAATAATTTAAAAAAGCACTTCAATTCTTTCACTGAAATGAATTTCAAAATGTTTGAAAGATGCTTACAACTTGAAATAAGTTCGAGAGAAGTTTGCAAAGATGCTTATAACACTCAAAACAAATATATATGAAGTAGATTTGAACAACTTCATGAAATACTTCTTACGCACTATGTGACAAAATAAAAGTCCCTTTTTGTTATAAAATTTCAAAAATTACGCTTCATTGACTTGCGATAAATTACTTTTTTGCTACGTTTTTTTAACTTCTTTAATTACATTTTATTCATTTATGATCGAAATGTTAATTTTCGGTCATACTGTAGATGATTAATCAGGTTTCCTTTATTAAGAGTAGTGACAATGGCAAAATGAATAATGGTAAACGAAGAATAAAATATTACTAATTCTAGATACTTTGGTTAAAAGATATTATTCCTTGTCACTCTGAAAGCAACCTTATCTTATCAGCCAAAATTTTGCTCGTTTTTGAATTATTTAGTCATTAGTCCACTTAATTTTCCTTTAGAAATCGTTAAAAAAAATTGGAAAATATATGCATATAAAGTAAAAAACTGTAACAAAAAAGTAATTTATCGAAAGTAATGATAAAATATAATTTTTGAAATTTTGCAACAGGAATGGATTTATTTTTGTTTACATGTGGTGTGTAAGAAATACTTCATAAAGTTGTTCAAATCTACTTCACACATACTTGTTTTCAATGTTGTACACATCTTTTAAACTTCTTGAAACTCATTTCAATGAAAGAATTGATGATTTGCCTCTTTAAATTATTCAAAGATCTTTGAGACAAGCTTCCTTTTTTAAATGCAATATTTTGCCAAATTTTCTCGCCTTTTTCTCTCCGATGAAATTTATCAATACCATTGCGAAAGTACCGCATTGAAAATCTGGCAAATTACCAAAAAATTGTTTATCAGTTATCAGTATGCAGATGTATGGAAATTTTAAAATCTAATCTTTTGTTTAAATTTCAATATATGCAAATATTGCCTTCAATATTCTTCAAAATTGCTATATAATGCATATTTTTGAATGTTTAGTTTTGACTAGATGTATCTCTTAGTTTTAGAAATAAATTGGAATTCAGAATCGAGAAAAAATATTTTAAGTTAATTTCATTGCGACTTTTTTTTATGGATAAAGTAAACGAGAAATTCTGATATAAAGTGAATACTCATAATCATAGTCAACTCAATTAATATCATAAATCTCGACACACGACGAAATTCATTAATCATATTTGAATTATTTGCTATTAATGGATATATGAACTATGAAGTCTATGAACTTCATAGACTATCATCAGGTATTTGACATGCTTTGAAGTGATCTACTTCTCGGAATTTGTTGAGAGAGAAATAATTAAAAATGAAGATGAGGCAAAAAATTATGATCATTAAAATATTTTTTTCATCTCGAAGACACAAATAATTCAAAATTCAGAGGAAATTAAACTTTTAATTAGTTGTCATTAATTTGTCAAATCTCGATCATCAGAAAAATATGAATTCATTTCATGAAAATTCATTGTTTCCCTGCACTTTTCAATTAGAATATGCCTATCCTATTAAGACTATAGAAATATTTAATGCTTGCAATAGTATTATGTGAATAAAATATGTTCGTAGTAAAATATTGAATAAATTTAAATTTAGTGATACAAGACAACTGATAAAACAAAATTATGTGAATATCAAGAAAGATGAACAATTGTCTTACGAATGAGAAAAGGATAAAATACGAAAAATAAATTGGAATGATATGACTTTCAGGGAATCCGGAAATTCAATTGGAATCCGGAAAAATTTAGTTTTTTCAGAAGTTAGATACTATTACGAGCCTTATACTCACTTCTTGATCGCTATGCTAAATGATTTCTGAAATAAAATTAGAGTGTAATAAGATAATTAAGGGAAGTGGTATACGAAAGATGACATATCTTGAATTGCACAAGTTGTGCTTCCATTGTCTTTTCAGCCTAAGATATACTCACTAATTCCAGAAAAATTTTGCAATCTCAGTACTTCATTGGTGGATAAATCTATATCAAGAAATTAATTTATTTCCTGCATTTCAGTCCTCTTTTGAATCGAAAAATAATCAAACCGAAATCCTCCAGAACGAAGAAAATGTAAAGTTGGAAATGTAAATAAATTTGACAAATCCGGAAATCAATTATCACGAATAATTGATGACCTGAATATACTACTCAATAATGTTTGGCAGCAATACACAACCGACCATAGAAAATTGGTACTACGATTAACCCAGCCAATCATTAACATCGTCGCTCCAATTTTTCTAATTACTTCCAATCAGCATCTAAGTCTGTTATCATTGAGTTTACTTACTATTCACCTTTTTACGTCTTTTTCTGGAATGTTGTCCTCTACTTCACCTTTTGCCAATTCCATCCTTCTCAACCTGCATAAGGAAAGGAAAATTAATTTAACAAGTTCCCCACTAATGATAAACAACATAATGGAGAACATTTATTTTAAGACGATGTACAAAGCAACATGATTTAAACTTCAAATTTTTAAATTCCAAGTTTAAAAAACTAGTACAGCTGAATAAAAGAATAATTAATTCTTGTGCAACTAGTAATCTCGATTCTCCAAATTCTAGAAAAAAAAGAGACAAATTAATCAGCTGTAACTTATTCTACATAATGAATCAAAATGGTAAGGAAAAAAGAAATCCAAATTGAAATTAAAATTTCAAATTAATTATAAAAAAATACCAACAACAATGACTTGGCTTCTTGCTACAACAAATATAACTGATTACGACAACATTGAATTAAAAGAAAAAAACACCAACACACTGCATCATGAACTTAAGAACTGCAAAATAAACCATAAACTTTTGAGAATATCAAAGAAAATCTGTGGACAAAAAAGTCACGCTCGGGTAAAATTTGATTGGATAGTTATGGAAATTTTATGGGCAAACAATGAATATGGATTTTATATGGAAGAGTGAAAATTGAGAACTGAAAAACTGAAGTTTCAAACAAAAAATCTTATAGAATTTCACTAAAATACTTTTGAAATTTTCTTAGCCAAAACATTGCGTTTAATAAATTAAATCAACTGTAGATAGGTTGTAAACGAAATTCAGAAAATTCAATGTTTGAGGTGCGTGCAACAACAAAAGAGATTACAATAAAAAGATTTTGCTCCATTTTCTTTTTTTTTTTTTTTTTTCTTAAGTTGACCAGCGAAATCAATATAATAAAGAGCTCATTCAGCACCAATTATTGCTGTGGAATCGACTTCTGTCGTTTCAGTCTAAAAAAAAAAAAACAAATGGATTTCGATCTTGAGAACATAAGCTAAAAATTTAGCAGTCTTAAGAAAAAAATTTTAATTTAAATTCAGAAAAACTACAGTTCAGTGAACTTCCTAAACAGGAAGAGCTTTATGATACTCAAAAATTTTAATCTAAGTTAAACTGTGTTCAAAAACTGAAGATAGCAAACGTAAACATCCATAGAAAATACTTCGCTTTCCAAAATAATCCCTAGAAGTGTTAGTAGAAAAATCACCTTTGCTTTATGATCACTTGATACAAGATTAAAAAATCTCAGTTAACCTGAAAAACATCCATAACATACCAGATGTAAACTGAAACTTATATAGCAAATACTTTCCTCAATTTTTCAATCAGTAATTTAATTTTAAAAAGTAGTCAAAATTCTCGTAAATAAAAAACAGAGAAAAATTGAGGAAAATTATCTGCTTAAATGGCAATATAATGAAGAATATTTCAGTTTAATAAATCGAATTCTTATTATTAAATATTCGTCTCTTTTTATCACTTGCTTTTCAATTTATATACCTTTTTTTAAACAGCACAGATTTCCTACACATTCATGAAAATTGAATTAAAAAGAGAAAAATCCAACCTCATCTGCGTCACTCTTCTTTTTCTTCAGTTCCGGTGTGTCGTTACTCGCTTCTGAATCGTCACCATTTTTTTCAACATCTTCATTTGCACCAGACGTACGCTTGCGATACTAAAATATCAATTCAAATTAAGATAATCAAAAATTCAACAGATAAAAAACATCTAAATTAGCACACTAAAACATTTGGTCTTAAAAAAAACGTTAATTTTTTTCTAAATATAGTTGATAAAAAGCAAAAGCTGAAGAGATGTTTGATAAGCAAATGCCGCCAATGCCATACATTTACTTGAAGTACATATAAAACTTTTAAGGTTAATGAAGTATTTCCATTTTATTTTCCGCCAGCGCATACTCTCTTATATTCCGAACATCAAAAATTTTGAAATATTTGAAAAAAGGTAAGAAACATTTTTATTATTGGCTGTAGCTGTGCTTCCAACACTTTCCTCGCCATTCTTCGTTTTCTTATTGCTGTCAGCTACATTCGTCGCTATTCCTGAACGTTCAGTATCGTCAACAGTTCCATTTTTCTTTTCTTCATCACCGGATGCGACTGATGAGACCGAATTGGTACGCGATCGGCTAAAAATCACCAAAATCAACATATTTTATATCGAAATTTTTGCTTGTCTAGAGTGGTATACAGCAAAGTTTATAAGACAATCTTTTATGACCATCAAGTTATGATAAACTATTAAGAAATATAACCGGAGCCATAAATATCAAAAATCGATCAACAAATACGAAACTTTTAAGGAAACGCAATTAATATAATAATTGAATACAAAACTATCAAAATAATATATTAATTCTAAATAAAAAAAAAAAAAAAATAGTATCTCTAGTGTGAAAAGTCTACTTTGAACAGTAATTATATATATATATATATATATATATATATATATATATATATATATGTATGGGACAAATAGAACTACCAAAACAGGACAAAATTTACACAAAATGATATCAATACCATAGTTTTATCATTTGTACTTGGGATCCCAAAAGACTAGATGCGATGAGAGAATAGAAAGCAAATACATGAAAGATTCCTAAAATCAACAAGAAATGGCAGTCGAGAATTTATATATGGATTCATATATAACAAAAATCAACAATCTAGTAATCCGCATTTACGAATAAGTCAGTGGAAGCCAAAATCTGTAATTGGTGAATTTGAATTTAAGACTGAAAACATAATAAAAGTTCAAACCAACGACAATTTCTAGCTATACAAACCTTCTCTCCTCAGAAGGGCTTCGTTCCGTTTCTTTTGCTGTTTCTGAACTTTTGGCTTCCGCTACTGATTGCTCTTCATCGACAGCAGCAACCTGGAAGATGGCCAAACGTAAGGTTGACTGATGAATTCTGGATCTATGCGTGCGTGTCTGTTATTCTTCAATAAATGCAGACGAATGTACTTCGAGTGCAGTTGCAGAATAAATAAAAATACATTGCAAACACCAGGATGCACGATGATAATGAAGAATGCCACACACCTGCACAATTTGTCCATCCACTTCTTTGCCGCTCATTTTCTCAAGTGCTTTTATTGCGTTTTCACGAGAGGTATACCCAATGACACTGAAAATAATCTTTCTACTACCATATAATTAATATTATAAACAACAAGAGCTCTCGTATCATCCGCATCGAGATTTCTGTTAATTACATCAATAAACATTAAGAGCTAATGCAATTGAAACCTAAATATTAGGTTTCTATATAGGAATCGATTGAGATCCCAAGAGATTTCAAAAATCATCTCAGCATAGTAAATATAAATATTCTATGTAATTCTTTTCTCAGTAATTCAAAACACTTCGTCTATCAAATAAATTATTTAATTATGCATTACTTGACAGAAAACAATAACTTTTAAAATTATTGTTATATCAAGCTAAGGAGTTCATAATAGAGAGTCTGAACTCGATCTAATATTGCAGCATGAGAGCATATTCATAAATAAAGAGAAGAATCAAACGAAAAAAATCCTATTTAATCAGTCCCAAAACAATCCATGATACCAATATGAAGAGCCTTGCACTCTTGGCAATATTTGCATTCAAAAATACTCTCACATCACAATGAAACACTTAAAAAGCGAAACAGCATACCAATCAAATATATACCATTTCACTACATTGTTAATTTACGTATGATTCAAAATCGCAAAAACATCGACTGTGACATGGGCATATAGAAAGAGAATAACTTATATAAACGAATTTTGATTTGTAATTATTATGTGCAACATAAGTATGTAGCGATTACAAACCGAAATGCACTAGTTCAAAGAGAGCGTTTCATTGTCCTTTAGTTTTAACATATGACAACCTTCTACTATAAGAAACTATTATGCATATTTCTCATGGAATTCAAACTATGTTTATTTCACACAATTATGGAAATGGAAATAAACAAATTTCTTATTTCAAGGGCATATGAAGTAATTCCCAAAGTAAAAGTTCCAAAAGCAATAAAATTGAAATAAATATAGAAATTATAACTAAAGTTATTGAAAACAGTAAAAAGCAGATTTAAGAACAATGGAATAAAATCGGCATATTAAGAAAAATAGTTTGCGCTTGATTTTCTTTATTAAAATAAAGTAAACAGAACCACACAAATGAGCAAAGCTAAATAAAAATTCGTAACCAATGGCATTATGAATATGAAATTATCATATGCAGCTATACATTTTAAATATAATTGTTATGAATGAAGAAAAATCGATTAGAAATAGAGGAAAATGCATAGTCATTTAAAATAAAAAAGTCCTAAATACGACGTGAAAGCAGCGATACGCCAATTCTTCACTAATGAATATAAAAAGATCGGAAGAAAGAAAATGTGAACGGCAACGTCCTCGATAGATGTTTTCAAATCAATTCACAGCCCTTCCCATTCAACCGCCATTTTCTTGCTTCCTTTTTTCCTTTAAGATTTTTTAAAAGAAATTGTCACAATGACAGAGTTATCCATTCCATCTTCCCAAGAGAATACTACATGATGAAAAATACAAAAGTTTGGGAAAATACGAATCTCTGAAAATAAATTTTATTTTTTTCCCCAAAAAAAATTTTGCTTGTATGACAGTACTACGAAGCGAAATAAATCAACCGAAAATTGAAGTAACAAGTGGAAACAAAAGAAAAAAAGTAAATATAAGTCAGAGACGATTATTTAGTCAAATTTTTCAAATACACTTTTAACATGTAATATATAAACAACAATAAACAAGTTCCCAATTATATTTATATTATCAACAACTACATAAATTAAAATTTTTGCTGCGGCAAATTAATAATAACTGAGATTATCTATTAATAGTTGATTCAAATTATTAAAGTTGAGAATCACTTGAAAAAATGAGTAGTGCAATAATCAAAAAAAAATTGTTATATGAATACCTAATTTGAAAGAAAATATTTCTTGTCCTGTCCTATTAAAAGTTGTTAAAATAAAGGATGATTGTATCTAGAGACAAATAGTTCTAGGATAACACAGACATAATACTAATACCAGAAGCTAAAAATCAATAAAAAAATTAGATGCCAAAGTGAGTTCTCTTTCAACAAAAACTGAAACATTGCAGAAAAGTACATCAGCAACAAAAAACATCCAAAACATTTGAATTTTCTTAACATAAATATATTTATAAAACACGACACAAACATATAAGTTTGACAATATTGAATTATTTGACTTAAGCAATAAACAAAGCGAAATTTAAATATCAATATATTTTTAATTCTTTCGGATAAGAATTGACAACTATGATAAGTAATTTTTATAGTTAAGCAAAAGAACTATCTAATTTTCAAACTGATATATTAAATATCTATATGTCAAATAGACAACTTTTTTAAAAAACTCATCTGTATTTTTTTTTTTTTTATTCATAAAATTTCTTTGAAATTCAAAACCAACTACTAATTATCTATTGTCGTATTATACTCATCGTCATATTATCATAAATTAATTCTATATATATGAAATCTATTTGGAATGTAATTATCTCATATTCAATTGCTTAGTATGATACCAAGCTTCCCCATCATTTAATAATCACTGCAACAGGAACTTGTTAATGTTCAATTATTAAAAAAAAAAAAAAAAAAACCTACGAATTCATCATTCGAATTCCGTCGTACTATTGTGCAAAGTATATTTAATAAGCCAGATGTACACATGAAGTAATATGTGCAAATCAATGAAAAATGGAAATTAAAATTTTTTGTTACTCTCATTCCAGCCTATTTTCCTTCACTCTCCTATTACACTGTACTCATTCAACATTGAAACATACAATCGTTTACACAATTTGTTTACTCTTAACTTCAAATAAAATACCTTGATGCTTGATGCTCATACTGTTTATCAGCAAATGTGTGTATGAGCAAAAAAACAAAAGAAAAAAAAATAAAGTTCCAATGAACGAGACAGTGAAAGAGCATTTATATAAGGAAACCTTGAAAAGTAGCGATGGCAAGCGAAGAAGCATGGAATCTAAATGCTCACACATTCACGTAATTCACTGATGAAAATTGCAAAATTTATCATTATCAACAAAATGCAAACAGCATGTTGGCATACAGTAATGAATGATAAAAGATTGAAGAAAATATAAAATGACAATATAACAGATAGTCTGTTCGCTGTGAAAGTGTGCTCAGGGAATAGTAGGATGCAGCTGCAGTAATACCCACCCATAGTTCACTTCCTCAATATCCCATAAGATGATGATAATTAACTGCTAGCCAATCAGGGTGCTTCTCTTCTTCTCGATAATCATCATTCATTCTGGAACTTGCTCTTCCTGATGATTCTCAACTTCTTCCTTCCATCAAAATTATGAGGAAAAAAAAACTTTTCTTGTTCTTCCTACTATTAGAGTAGGAAGAAAAAGAAACGGGAAAGAATAAGAGAATAGGGAAGAATGCGAGAACTGGAATATGATGATCAGCAGTTCCCTTCAATTCAACATTCTATCACCATCTATGGAAGAAGCCAAAAAGTCCACTGATTAGCACTTCTCTTGGAAAGTTTAGGCTAATTCAACTTCACTATTAATCTTACCGCTTCTCAACTTATAACGGGTAAGTTCCATTACAGTAGACATGCTCATGGGTGTGATGGATGAGAACCTATGGAGTGGCAAGCAAGCACACATCCAGCCATCTCCACAACATCGAAGAAGGAGAAGCAGCCACCAGCATAAGACTGAGATGAATGAAAGAATGAATGAATGTAAGAGTTGGCTGAATCGCACGGCAAAGCGAGAAAACGAAAAGAATTCGCACTTTTGACAATAACTTCGGACGGAATGAAAACAAATCGGGGCGGCGAATGACGCTGTTGCCGCGGTGGGTGGTGGAAGGATGTCAATGACGGCAGGGCGCGGTCGGCCAAGGCGTCCTTGAATCAGAGCCAATAGACAAACCCTCCCGCCCTCTCGTCCTTGCCCTCGCCTTCGCCCCCGTCCTTGTTCTAACTCTCGCATGCAGCATCAGTAACAACAGGAGAAGCAACCAGCAGCCCAGACGTTTCAACTTCCTTCAAGAAAATCCGCCTAACCTATAGCCAAGCTCTAGTTAGCCTTTAAATACTCTTCCAACAAGAGACCCCTATCCTCACTCCATCATTCTACCCATCATTCCTTCTTTCCTCCTGTCTACCTATCCTCTTCCTATTCATTCCTCCTATTTCCGTTCCTTGCACCACCACCACCACTATCATCCCCACTCATCCTTCTCCCCCTTCTTCCTCCTTCAACTATTGCTCAACTAATTGGTCCCCCGATTTTAAATTCAATTTTCCACGGAATGAAAATTCAACTGTCACGCTCCTCATACAATCTAACTCATACTCTTTCGACATTTCTCATATACATTAGCAATAGCCATAAGACTGATCTGATCAATGATCACGGACGAAATGATAAACTGACTAATGACTTTCTCAAAACTCTTAACCTAAATCAAATAACTTCCCTAACAAAAGCAATCTCAAAGCATCTTTCAGTGTGAAGAAATAATGAAATCCAATGGCATGACTTGCACTCAGACAGAGTACTACTTCAATTAGCTGTCAACATCAACTCAACTAAGACATATAATCTCAATAGCTTTTTATTCAAAAAATTTACAAATTTTCTCGAGAAACTATCGCTATGAATAGAACATTGAAAATTTCATAATAGTAAATACTATTTGTCTCAGAGAAACTATCTATTCAATTAACTATCAGTGATATGCTCTTTAATAACAGGGAAAAAAATTAACTTGGAAAATAGTCTTCAAAACTGCTCGCAGAAAATATTTTTTGAATTAAACAAAATACAGCTCTGGATAATTGCATTTAATCCAGAGTCATTCACTATACATATTATGAATAGCTAATTGTTTACGAATCATTCCGAGCCATAATTGCAAAAGGCATTAATTGTCAATATTTTCGTAAAATATTATCATTATTGATGATGAAAAAAAAAAAAAAAAAAATTCCGGATGGGTATTATGCAAAAAATCATTTCATGTGATGAAACAATGTTCCTTTATCCGCTACCCTCACTCATATATTCTATCTCTTATCTAATCCAAGCATTAATCTGAAAAATCCCTGCTTCATTCCTTTCTTCCTGAATCTTCCATATTTGCAACTCTCTGGTTTCAATAATTTTCTACAATTGTATTTATAACGAATTTCTTTTTCCAAGAAACGGATAAATACAGTAATCGTTTTTACTATAATAGTGACATCATACACAAACACAAGTCAGTTGTGTCACGCTTTAAGATAAAAGAACTATTTTATGACTGCCATCAATAAATTTTGCGATACACCAATATATTAAAGAAAAAAAAAAACCTTTTAACTTCCACAGACATTAGTGTATCTGACTGATTCAAAAAAATCTTCACTTTCCTTACTGGTCTCTGATGAAGTTTTCTCAGCACAAATTACTTCTGTTAAATTATTGAGTTTCAAATAATTTACATTGGGTGAATGGCTTTTCATTTTAAAACAATGAAGGTAGAATGTGTGAGTCAAATATATTCAAACAGCAAATAATTAATAGGTTATTCATCGCTTTTAATATTCATTTAATACTTTTACTGTTACTCTTAATTTAAATCAATAAAGAACAGAGTTCTTCTGAATAATTTATATGGCAATTCCATAACGGAAGAAATGATTGTTCCCGAAATGAAAAAGATTTCCAGAATGTTAAATCCTTTCTAGGCTTTCGTCTTGAGAAACAGTTCAATAATGAAATGAAGACCACATCCTATCATATTATTAGACTATTAGATTTGGTTCCAGGTAGATTAAAATGCTATGACTTTTAAGGAAACCATATTTAAATTTATCCATACGTATTTAAATATCACTTATTTTTTCCTCATACGTTTCTAACTATATATATGATTTTCCGTCCTACATGCACTACTTTTGATAAAAACTTTTTATTATTCCGAAATTCCTTCCGTTATTCACTGCCATATTCTCCCTAATGATAAAGTATTTTCAAGAATAGATATACCAAAGCCGATAGTTTTTCTGAAGATAGCTAGCTATTAATTATACTTCTTTATCCCGAAATCTTACCTGCTAAAAGAATAAATTATTAATCATTTATTCTCGAAAACATGCAACTGCAACAACTTATATTCATTCTGTCTCTCCTCTTTTGTACTATTGCTAATGGAAGAATTAGAAGGAAAATGGTAAGTTAAACTTCTTTGAAAAATAAAAAAATAATTATGAAAATAAAGTTAGAAAAAAAAATTGAAAACAAATACAAATGATTACCTTGAACTCAAATACAAGTGATCCTAATTATGCATTTGCATTAAAAAAGGTAAGTGCATAAACATGAATACATTACTACTAATTTTTTTCTGCATAATCTGTCATAGTAACTTGCTGTTTAAGCTTAAGTCTGCACGTTCTTTCTAAATTTGTTCATAACATTTATGAATCTAATGAGATGTTAGAAAACACCACAAACGCTTATGTATTGTTAAGAAGAATTAGTGCTGGTTCTAGTAATCGGCAACTGTGGATATTATACTATTAACAACATTGCAAACAACCAAGAATGTCGTCATATATAGGAAATAATTCCTTAATCCTTTGCATTAGCTCCGTTCATATCTCATAACAACGCTAGAAAAAACTCTAAAAAAAAGAAAAAAAAAAACACAGAAAACAAAAAAGCAAAAAAAAAAAAGAAAAAGAATGAAGATATTCAAACATACCAAGTATTATCATCGCGCATTTCGAAATCTGTCAAATCACCATATTTCTTGGCAAGATGTTTTAAACGCTGAAAACACATTTACTGAAATAATGGATGAATTTAGAAAATTTTTTAAGACAAAATTTTCGAAAGGAAACTAAAAAAAAGGCTAAAAAAAAGAACCATCGAAATCCAGAATCAAGAACAATGCGGCGTACCGCTATTATATGATAATATATTTCGCGTGCTTTAGCAGTTGACAACAATCCAAATGAATGGTTACGAATCATGATACAGGGCTGTGCAATACAGCTGCGGAAGTTGTCTGAACACAGCGCAACACGTGATAAGACGATTGCAGTCTTTTGACCGGATGTATTCCAACGTCTCGCCATGGATAATGAATATATGCAAGATTTGGATATGGTTGGATGAACTGGATAATTTGAGTGCGCAGTGAGCATACGAACGAACGAACGAACGAATGAACGAATGAATGGATGAATTGTGTGGATGTACGTGAACGAACGTGGATGTTTGTAATACAACATTCACATTTATGCACCACTCGAATAATGATGTACTGATGGCAGTGGTGACGCATAAAAACATATCCCATCAAACTTCTGAATCCGAATATTGTTTTCAATACTTAATATAGTGGTACCATACCGTTATTTGCTTTTTCTTTTAGATCTAATTAACCCTCGAAAACTACTCTGTTTTTACATTCTTCGGGCATGTAAATTCTTAAGTACAAATGTTTGAGTTTTAGGTTTGGAAAACTATGTAAAATGCCGAACAATATCAACTAAAACGAAAGGCAGTCATATATCAATGTAGTCACGAAAAATGAATTCTGTCCAACTTAGTGAGGTTTGTTATACATAAAATTTCCACTCAAATCGAATGATGCAGAACTATAGGAAACGACAAAAATAAAAAATTCTACAAACAAACTGTTAACTGTACCTTTTCGAATTTACCTTTGTTGTCGAAACCGCGAACAATGATGCTACACGTATTTGTTCCGGCACATTCTTCCTGCAAATTTGAATACTTGCTTCAGAAGAACACATTTAAGGAAAGCAGACGATACTACTGATGCGACATTACTAGTAGAAATTAGTGACACGAGTCTAAGTATGATCAGTATAACTTTCAGGTCATGATAACAAAAAAGGACTTATTAAAGTACAATCTGCAATAAATCTCGTAATAATGAAAATCGATTACGAGTCTAATATTTAAAAGGAAATATATTAAAGATGCACAGATGGATCAAAATTTCATAGTTTTGAGAGCTTTTGCGCGATTTCAAGTGTCGTCACTTTAACAAGTTTTTTTTTTTTTTGTTAAAGTAACGACATTTGAAAAAAAAAAAATTTTTCCCAATTTCAATTATGAAACAAAGTTATGCTTTAATTTAAAAAAAAAGAATTATAAAAATTTGAATTATACCTTTTCTGAACTGCTTCGATATTTTCGTTCCTTACGCTTATCCTTAGATTTTCTAGCATCTGGGCTAGGTGAACGACTTGACGAACTTCTGTCACGCTTTCGTTTTCTGTCAGATTCCGCTTTTTTAAAGCTTTTCTTCGGACTTCGGCTCTGCGACCTTGATGATGAGCGATGACGATTATCTTCAGGCGACTCGCTTTCACTTGATGAATGTCTTCTAAAAATTATTTGGCTCAAATAGAAAACTTCGAATTAGGAAGCAAATTTCTTTACTTTATTAAAGCACATAGGAAAAGTGAAAAAAAAAAAAAGAGTCTGACGATATTCTAAAAATCATTTCTCTAACTTCAAACTAACAGTCTATGACAGTAAAATAGTTGCTTTTCCATCTTCTGAGAAAAAAAAATCAGGCGATTCAAAGTTATTCATCTGAACATCAAGATACATCGCGAAATTTGACAAAACCATTAAAAAACTCAATATTCACTACGAAAAAGACCACTGCCAAACTTAAACATCATATAAAAATTAGAAAAAGAAAAATGAATTAATTAAAAACTTTTTTTTGTATTGCTGGAAATAAAAAGGAAAAGTATAGACTTCATCATAATTCAAACCTCTTTTTTCGATCACGACTGTGACTTCGTTTCCGATCCCGGCTCCGACTACGTCTTCGATCTCGTGAACGTGATCGCTCACGAATCCGTTCTCGATACATATCACGTCCACGTGGACGACTTTTGGCATTCTGCACTATTACCCTGGAACAACACGAAATTTCCGATAATCTAAACTATAGAATGAGCTGATCTTTCAAATAATAAAGTTCAATAATGCGTACAACATTCAGGCTTCACAGTCCTCATTAACTTAATGTAGTACAATCTGGGATTCGTTTTGATATTCTCAGACAAACAAACTGAAAAAGAAAAAAAAAAAAACCTGTCGCCCAGCAACGAACGACCGTTCAAATCATGGACCGCATCTTCCGCATCTCGACGATCCGAGAATTCCACAAAAGCGTAACCGTTCTTGAGTAGAATCTCCGTGATGCGACCATAGCCTCGGAAGAACCGTTCAATATCACGTTCGTGCGCTCGATACGACAAACGTCCTACGTAAACTCGAGATCCCATAGTGAACTAGAAAACGAAATTAAGTGTTTCATATCGGAAACTCACAATTCATTAATAAACTGCTAAATAATCGAAAAGAATTGGCGCAACCATACGGGAAAACCCATGCAGACAAACACAAATCCCTGACATGCCTAAAGAACACACGACACATTGGGCCCATAGACTCCGCTCAGTCCCAAACCACATATCATCGTGACATACAGCCCATATTGGGAAATGTCGATGAGTCGTTGAAATAACTGATAAATGTAACTACGGTGGAACTTCAAACCATGTATCATCGTGACGTACAGTTAATGTTGGGAAGTTCTGATGAGTCATCGAGGTAGTTAGTGAAGATAACTGCGGCGGAGGTGAAAATCACATTATCAGGTGGAAGTGAGGTTAACATTAACGAAATGTGACATTACTAAGAGAGAGAGAGAGAGAGAGAAGTTAACAGCGGAAGAGTGAAATTATCAACACTTAAACTACTCAAATTAATTTATCAACTGATAAAGATGACATTGTCTTCTGGAATTTCTAGTAGCTTTTGGGAGTATCTCTTATGCTCCGATGTATTCTTTGCATAGTGATAATAATTGCATATGATAAAAGGCATTTCAATTTATTCAATTACATTTCATACTAAACATAAAGGTTCTGTAATGCGAATTTTCGACAATATGAGTAATTTTCGAAAGAAATAGATTGAGAACTTGAGAATGCAACCGGAAATTTTAAAAGACGAGATACAGAGCAGCAATCCTAATATTGGCTGAGAATTATAAACTTGTCGGTTTGGGATTTCATTTCATTTTTCATAGTTGTCACTATGCAACGACAAGTGGGATACGGTAGGGGGTTTGTATTCAGTCCGGTTTGGTTGCGTTTTAAACGTTGTGTAGTTATGAGTAGTTGTGGTGGAAGGTTTTCAGGGATTCTAGGAGATTTATGGGACTTAATAGGTTCCTCAGGTTTATGGATTTTCTATTATCAAACATCAGTATGTAGAAACTGATAAATTTTAACAAATGTGATCTACAAATCTTGCACCGATTTTCGTGGTAGGAACCATTCACATGAGTTCTGAGCTCTCCAGTGAGCTCAGAACTCATGTGAATTGGATAGATTCCTACAAATCTCATTGTTGTTTGGAAAAATAGAAACGGGCGACATTAGATTATAAGATTGCGTAGTATGTGTGGTTTGTTAATTGTGCATTTCTAGACTTTTTAGCCTACTAATAATTATAGAAAGAAACATGAAAGAAATAGTGAGTAAATTGAATAATTTGATGACTTGTATCACGAGCCTTATTCGGAAGATCTATATGCAGTCTAACAACATTTCGGTTTATTCAAGAATCTTTGAAGTAATAGTTACGCAGTCACTAGTAATGTGACACTATAATAAATTAATTTTCAAATAGGCATAATCCATCATAGTCCTGTTGCGATGATTTTTGTTGAGCTTGTCAATCTCTCAGAATTATATTTTTTGGTCATTTTTTATCTGTTCGTTAATATACAGTTTACTCTTTAATGACGTGGTTTTACTGCTCATTTATTATTCTCAGTATGCTATAATATACTCTGTATGTTAATGCATTAAGTTTTCTTATATAGAATTCTTGAATTAAAGGCAACGTACATTTTCACTTTAGCGAGGTATTAACTCCGTGAGAATTTTTTAGTATTTATGCTTAATATCTATCTTTTTTTTTCAGATTATAGAATGAAATTAGTGCGTTTTTTGATGAAACTTGCCCACGAAAGTGTAACAATAGAATTGAAGAATGGAACATTGGTAACAGGTACCATTGTTGGTGTCGACGTCGCAATGAATACCCATTTACGGACCGTCAAAATGACGCTCAAGAATAGAGAACCCGTTTCCCTAGATTCACTATCAATCAGAGGTTAATTTATAGTTTCTTGTGTAAGGAACTTGTTATCTATTTGAATGGTTAAAATCTAAATTGTTTATATGGTAAGATGATGATTATTCAAATCATGAGAAGTTTCAGAAAGTTTGTTTTGAGTATGACATATGTTTAAAAGTAATTTTAACTTGAATGCGTACTAAAATTTATTAAGATGGATGTCATCAATTTTTTCATTAGTTTTTTATTCGCGAGAATGATATTCTTCGCAGAGTTATTAAATGGTTCCAGCAAAGTTATGAGTACGAAGATATTTGAACGGTAACGGCCATGACCTTCTCAAAAATGTTGAGCGATCCTCTACTTTAGAAGTGATAATTGTTCGTTGAGAACCTAAAACTAGAGAAAAGGATTTTTTCTGAAATTATTATAATGTTGCAGTTTTTATAAGTTTTATTGACATTGTGAGCATTTCAGAAAAATTTGTATTTGCTCGATCTCTCAGAAGTTTGCTGTACTATTGGATTGTTCTGGTAAATTCAGAATAATCTAGATAAGTTGATAGATAAGTAAACTTAAAAACAGATTGTTAATTATATCAAAGGATTATTTTTTTAGGAAATAATATTCGATATATAATTTTACCTGATACAATTCCTTTGGATACATTATTGGTTGATGATGAACCGCGAAAAAAGCCAACACGTGGAGGACGTGGTCGAGTTGCGTCAGCTCGTGGTGGACGAGGAAGAGGCCGTGGTAGAGGTGGGCCTCGTGGCCGTGGTGGTTTCAGGGGTGGGCGATAAATTTTTGCCGCTAATAATATGCATTATCATCTTTATTTGTTGAATTTTGTGTGGACAGAGTGAAACAAAAATTTGTTATTGCATCGTTTTCTCGATATTACTTTTTAGGGCGCATTTTACTTCACAACAACTATAGAAACATTTAACTTTACTCTTATGTCCCAAACTTCTTTTAATGACTGGATAAAGGAATAAACTATCACTTAAATAATATAACAATTATCGATGTAAGCAAAAACTAAATGGATAGTTCAGTTATGTTCGTCAGTTGAGTAAGTTATTAATTTTTTCGAAGTTGGAAAATTGCCATTTTTTTGAATTGGGAATCATATATTTCATATTTCGCAAAGAAGTTTGTAACTTGACATTTCCATGATTTTTTTTTTGAAATTTTTATCCGTGTTATCCAATTGTTCAAATTCATTTTGTAGTGTTTTTTTCTTTGCAGTTCTTTATTGTTAATTTTTATGATCTCTATTAAAGTTTGCTCCCAGGAAATCGGACGTGAACATCTACTTTTGCTTAATGCGGAAATGGATAAAAGTAAGTCATGTCAAGTATGGTGTGCCATATTCTCGGCTTGAAGCAGATAAGAAGACATCGCCACATCTTAGCCAGCTAAGAACATGCAATTTTGATTAGCCTTTTATAAATAGGAAGAAAATTGATCTTTTGAGACATTTTGAAATAACTTACTCCAGAAAACAGACATGCAATTTTACGTTTGCTCCATTAACTCTATTAATATTTGTGTTTAATGACAGGTATTCTGGTGAGTTATCAAGGTTTTGATTTAATAAGGCAAGTGTTTCGCGGTTAGCAGAAGTAGTTGTGAAAATTTTGATGGCTGCAGGTGCTTAGAAGACGATCATTGCATCAGATTTGGCTGATTCTTACCACGTTTTGTTATTCTTGATACCAACGAAGTAGACCGTTCCCTAATTTGTTGTTATATTTCAAACGTGACACGCGGCATATTTTTTTTTAAGCCAGTAGTAATATAAATATTTTCAAATTGTAGGAAAGTGACCATTAATTAAATTACTGATTTTTCTCAGTTGTATTTACAATGTCCATAAATTACAAAGCGATATGAAAGAGGATTGCTGTTCTGCTAAAGTAATTTCCCTATGGGTAACCTGAATATCCTTTCTACGGCAAGATTATGAAAGTTAGGGGTTTGAAAGGCTTTTGCTTGGTTTGTTGCGGTATTTCTTTTTTAATTTAAGATGAAGAGAAGATTCCGTTTGTTACGTTTTTCTGAGAACAGTTAATTGAAGATTTTTTCTTTTTTTTTTTTTCAGATATAAGTATGATGTTGATACGCTTTTTGATGAAATTGCGAAATGAAAAGGTCAAAATAGAGTTGAAAAATGGTGCATTGGTAGAGGGCACTGTTAACAGCGTTGATGTAACAATGAATTTCTATTTAAGTTCTGTTAGTGTGAAGTTAAAAAATCAAAAAGATCCTGTTCTTGTGGATGCAGTTTCAGTCAGAGGTATATTCATAGTAGAGAAAGATGGACGATAACTGTGAGCAATAAAAATGATAGGTTATGAAAAGCTTAACATGTAAGACAAATTATTTGATGAGCAATAGATCATATAAGGAAATTATTAATTGAGAAAAACGAAATGAACTGACCATCGACAAATTTCTGAGACATTTATATTAAATATATAAGTTTCTCAATTTAATCTGAAGAAAATTGGAATGTGCTTAATATAAGCTTAATGGATTCAAGTTTTATAAAGACGTAGAAAGATTAAAAACTTATAATGCATCATATTCTCGCTATTATCAACGTAATATTTGTTCTAATCTAAGTCGCGAAATAAAGTGGGTTAACTTAGAATGAGCAAGATAAACAAAACCTCAATTTTCCCGGACGATACAATTTTCCCTTCTTTTTCAGGGAATAGTATACGATGCATAATTTTCCGGGACAACATAAACTTAGATAAACTGATGATCGATGATCCACCACAAAGCAAGAAAACGAAAGCTACCAGTCAGGTACGTAGTCAGGATGTCACAGTTCGTAGTGGAAGAGGTCGAAATTCGGGAAGAGGTGGACCGCCTAGTCAATATTTTGCAAAAAGTGCTGGGCGTGGTGGCGCTAAATCATAAAATAAATGATAAACAAATTTTCATTTTCAGTATTTTTCATATCTATTAATTTCTTGTTTGGCTATTGAGCACTGCTGTGTAGGCAAATGGATGCAATATGTTTTATATTTCTATTCAATAGCTTTTTTTTTTTTTTTTATGATTTTTTAATAGTTTTTTCTTGCAGTATTTGGAGTATTTGTTGCTTGTTTTAGTTATGAAAATTCAAGTAAAGGTATTCTGACATAAAAAAGCTAAAAGATTACCAGTAGATAATAAGCTTTTGTTAGTATTATTCAATTTTTTAGTTTATTGCTTTCAAAAACTTGATTTGATATTATTGTACTTTAAATACGGCAGCAATTTTAGACTCATTTCTGTCTTAGACCAGTCTTTTCTAGTTAATCTTTACCAAATATAATCGAAGATATTTTTGAAGATCTGATCAATTTTGTGGATTCTATCTCTCATTTTTTTGCATTTAGTTGCTCAAAAATTTTGAAGATATTAGGATATATCTGGCATTTCTTATAGAAATTTCTGTTTTAGTTGTTTTAAATTTGTATTAATCGGATTGTTTGTATTTATTTTGTATTAATATTGTTGTCTTTCTTTTTTTAGCGTTTCATTAATATCTTGAATGTTTTGCTAATAAATTTCAGAGCTAAAAAGGATATCATCAGGAAAAAAAGTAATTATTAAGTGTTCATGTAAATGTTATTAGAGAACACAAAAATATTGCCAATTTTTCCAGAAAAATTCTATTGTTAACTTCTTAAGTGTTCGTCATAATCATTCAGGACGGAACTAAATCAAACGGAGGCAACTTGTCATATTTTGAAGTCAAAATAATGCTTTTACAAATGCTTAAATCATTAATTATAAACAAAATAGCAAAATAAAATAGAGCTGATGCTACGGAAGATTTTGAATAAAATATGCTGGAAAAGTCAATCGATTTCTTTTATTACATAATTTTGGATGTTAACAAAGAATTTCTTTACAAAATCAGTTTATCAATATTACGTGTATAAAGTGAAAATTTTCGCTTCCAAAAAACTGTTCCAATCTTGAAAGTGAATAGAAAAGGATGTGAAAGGATAAAAGAAAATTGCGGACACTTTTTTTATTCTTTTTTCATTTACAATAAACTTTTAAGGAATCCCAAGTGTAACTTTCTTGCGATAAATAATAAATCCAAAAAGATATTTCCTCCGTAGAATTGACTAATTCGATTCGATCGAATTGAAAATGAAGTTCTCTTCGGTTTTCTTTTTTTTTTTTTTTTTTGTTAGAAATATACTTACAGACAATTTATGGAGCATAATGGTTGCCAAACAACCAGAAAAAAAATGCTATTTTTGCTGAATGAGAATTATTACCAGTAGGTTCCATATTGCTAGTCCAAAAATAATCAGCCCAATTTTTTTGATAGCAAAATTTTCTTAAACTTAATCGAAACTTCCCATTCGATTATTTCTATTTCCTATCTTGTGACAAGGATTTTTTCCTACCTAATTTCCGTCTGATGATTACGGGAAATTTTGAAATTTGCGTAGATAAACTCGAAATAATTGTGAATTTACTTTTCACACCAATTATTATCAATTTTCTTTTTCCTCCTTTTTTTTTCTTTTTGATTTTATTTAATTCAAAGAGCAAATTTAAGATGGAGAAGTTGTTATGTGCGAAAAGATTAAGCTTATATTAGCAAAATGCTGTAAATAGGACGGATCAGCAGTACAAGAATATTTAAAGCTAATTTCAGGCTCAATCTAATTGAACATTTGAAGACAGCCTAGCTTATTGCCTCTTGGCTTCCTAAAACTAATGCTTCATTGCTCTTGAAGCATGCATAAAGGCATAGGTAATTCAACTGGAAATTACTAGACTTTCTTTTATCTTGGCCAAATATATGTTTATATATGTGTGAAAATACGGAAAGCAAGATTATTGCCCAATGTTTATTTATTTCATTCTGGAAATATCCACTTGTTTTTCTCTAAAAATTAAATTCAAAATTAAAGTTATATAGCATAAAAAAAAGGCTAATCAGAATTATTTTTGAAAGATTTGAATTATTTAGAAAAATAATACTTGATTATTAATTGATAAATCAAAATACAACTTCTGCTTTCAAATGATAAAAAAAAAAAAAAAGCTAAAGTTGTCTTGTTAGTCCGCGCAGAAATCGTGATAACTCAATTCATATCAACTTTTAAAGTGAAAGGATAAATTTATCATGAAGCCAAATCCCTATGTTGACAAAATGCCTGCTAAAGAACATGTGCGAAAATTCGATGCTCCGACTATAGATGAAGTGGCAATTGTTAGAGTCGGAGATCAATTCCAACCTAGAGATATTGTTTTCCACCGGAGAAACGATTAATTGACAAAAATTGCTGAAACTCATCAATGTTGCTATGCTTTGCAACATTCAATCATTTTTTGGGATGGTGCCGATGGATATCACTTCAACGTTAAGATGATAAATGCAATCAGTAACGAAGAAACAAGTACGAAATGCAGCGCAATGAACTATTATTCATACTGATTAATGATTCGAGAGAATGAAGACAATCATATTTTGAAATGCTATCAGTTTTTTCACCAATATATCGTAAATTTGTACACAAAAATCGAAACAGGAAATCAGACCAAGCTTCCTTTGAAGAATAAATTCATTTGCGAGATGCAGTTGTAAATGATGGCAATACAACAAATGTTAGAAGATTAACGATTTTGCATCTTCATATGCAAGCAGTCTATGTCATGTGCATGAGTACGCTCAAAATATAATTGCGTATGTTCACCACTACAGGCGTCCAAATCTATTCATTACATCCAAATGCAATCCAGCTTGGGATGATATACAAAATCTCTTACTTCTTGGGCAATCGTCGATGGCTAGGCATGATATCACAGCACGTGTTTCAAGACACAAGCTGAAATCGCTGATAGATTTCGTGGTAAAAATGAAGTATTTGGGTGTGTGCGCTGCTGGATGTACTCAGTAGAATGGCAAAAGGGAGGATTGCCATATTCGCATATAGTAATCTGGTTTTATGACAAAATCACTTCAAACGAAATCGACAATGTAATATGCGCTGAAATACTCGATGCTGACGTCGATAAGGATTTGTATGAAATTGCGAAGAAAAATATAATACATGGATCTTGCGGTATATTGAATACAAAATCACCATGCATGATATACGGCAAATGTTGTAAGCGATATCGTTGAGCATTAATATCCAACACAGTCACAGGAAACAATGGATATCCTTTATACAGAAGATCAGCAGAAGATGGGGGTAAATTAGCAACCATATACATATGGAATGTTGACATCGAAGTAGATAACCGGTAGGTTCTTTCATATTCATCTTTGCTATTAAAAGCATACAAAGCGCACATAAACGTGTAATACTTTAATTCCGTCAAATCGATCAAATACATTTGGAAGGCAGCGACATGGCAGTTTTTGGTGTGCAGTCTGAAAGAAGTGATAGGAATGCGATATTACATATCGATGAAATCGCACAGTATCAGGATGGAAGATACATAAGCAACAATGAAGCTGTATGGCTTTGAAACTGTATTCTTTCATTTCTCATATATGAACAAAGTCCAGCTGTTGTTCACTTGGCAGTACATCTAGAAAATGAACAACGCATCTATTTTCACAGCTGCAAATGTGGAAAAATAGCCCTGAATCCACCGGTTACAACGTTCACTGCTTTCTTCATATTATATCAAAATGACTCATTTGCGAAAACACTGTAATATCCGGAAGTGTCTATGTATCACACATGGAATGCGAGTAGAAAATCATTTGAATGACGCAAACGAGGAGAACCAGTTGATGGACAAGCAGGTATATCCAAACAAACTACAATAAGCAGCTTCGACATTGTTGTGGAATCAGATGAAGCGTTTAATTATCGAACAGAATTTTTGAATTCATTCGATCTGTCAGGGATACCACCGCACGTGCTGCAATTGAAAAATTGGCAAATAATGGCAAACGGCGTGCCAATTATCATTTTGCAAAATATCAACCAACCGAAACTTTGCAACGGCATGCGGCTTTCAATAAAAAAATTAATGAGCAATGTCGTAGAAGCAACAATCTTGACAGGTCCTTTCAAAGGTAAGGATGTCCTTATTCCTCGCATTCCTATGAATCCAAGGATGCGCCATTTCAATTCAAGAAATTGGAATTCCCAATTCGATTCATTTACATTCGCTATCAACAAAGCTCAGCGTCAATTCTTAGAATTGCGCGGCTTAGATTCAGACACCGATTGCTTCGCACATGGGCAATTATATGTTGCATGTCTTAGGGTTGGCAAACTAGACAATCTCTACATCTACAGAGAATAACAAAAAATATTATATACCCACAAATATTGTGAAATAAATTGCTTGAAGGAAGCATTTCATAAGACACCACCATGATCTCGACATTTCTGCGACGCAACTACATTCCCAAAAAATCAAAAAATAAACGAAGTACATCTCTCAAAAAGCAAAAAACAAACGAAAAGGCTTAAATTACACGCCTTATGTATTTAAAAACACGCGCCTATTCGGATGCAACGTTATATGAAAATTTCAAATCAATCGATGCAGAACTTGAAATGTTGCAAGATGTAGCCACATTCAATGCAGAAAGTAGGCGTGCTGAATAAATTCTGTCCGAACAAATTCAGTCCGCTTATGAGAGCGTAATACAGGGCGGAGCCAAAAAATTCAGTCCCCTCACTTACTTTTAGTTGTCACAAACGTAATACGTGAAAAAAAGTACGTTAATATTGAAACATGAGCCTATTCGAATGCAAGGTTGTGTCAAAATTTGGAAGCAATTGGTGGAGAAGTTGCAACGTTTTGTATAGAGCCACAAGGAGCATTGACATTTTCATTTAAATAAATTTATTCATTCATTTATTAAAACTAAATAAAATAGCTATTAAAGTTATGCTAGTGACATAAAAAAATAATAAAAGGCAATTTTAAGAACAGATTAAGTTAAATTAATTTATAGTAATAAACAAGCATTCAAATAAATCGTTCAATGCTTCAAACAAATTTATCACATTGCTCTAATATTACACAGCTTATAATTAAATGACAACAACAAATTTAATAATAATTAATAATAATAATAATAATAATAATAATAATAATAATAATAATAATAATAATAATAATAATAATAATAATAATAATAATAATAATAATAATATTTTTTCTTGAGTACTACTGAAATTTTCGTAAATTTTTAAACGTTTGATTGTGCAAATGTGCTATTGATGATTTAGAGAGTTGAAAAAATCATAATTTTGGCAAATTTTAGTATGTTGATGTATCACATTTAAAATATGGTTTAAAAAGTCATATTTATATCGATATATAATTTTGGTTTTTTTATTTTTACCAAAATCTTAATGTATTTTTATTTTGAAGAATTAAATCGAAAACTTTGAAATAAATAAAAATTTCTTTTTACAATTTTGCTAAACGAGTCAATTGATTTTTCAATCAAAGAAGCTTTGAAAGTGCATTCTTTAAAGTTTATTTCTTAGATCTCATAAGTCTTGATATTTTTTTGATTCAATTTAAATGTGTAGTTTTGTAACAATTTTATGTTTTCATGCTAATTTGCGTGATTTTCCCTTAATAATATTCAATCAAAAAAGTCAAGAAAAAGTTTATTAAATCTATGTCAAAAGTTATCAGTTTATTCCTAACAGTTATTTCTCAAATATAATTTAATCAAAAAAAAAAAAAAAAAGTTCCTAAAAAAGAGCAATTTATTTACGATTAACGATCCTATATGTAAAGTTATTAATAATTATTTATTAATCAATGCTTTGAAGAACTTTTGGTGAATGAATTTTTTCATGGGATAGATTTGTTCGATGATTTTATTTTTAATTTTTGACTAATCAATGAATGCAAATCTTAGATAACCTGTTACAATCACGGAAATATTTTACTGAAATTGCTGAAAATATTTGAGACATATTTCTTAATCGTTTATAAATTTGATAATTCATAGAATTTCAAAATATTGAATGATAACTTTTAGTGATGAATTTATATTACCATTCGAAATTCTTATAAGTGAAATTAAAGTATAGCATGATCTTTGAAATGAATGGTATTTGTACTGAAGAGCTCATAAGGCTTATTCACCGATAGTTAATTGCTTGCTTACAAACAATAACTTCGCAATTTCATTCCATTTATCTAATTAACTTCCTATAAAACAATAGGTTAAAATATCCTAAAATATTATGGAAATTGATAAATACAAATTAGTTTTTCCAAACACATCAGAAGATTAATATTTCTGCCAGATATCGACATTTTTTTTCTCCATAAAATTTATTTCAATTTAAAAAAAAAAAAAAAAAAAGAAATCGCTCATTTGAAAATAAATTAGTATAAAGCAATTTAAAACTCCTGAAAATACGTTTAATATTTAATGGAGTTTTTTTTTTCTTCTTACAAAATTATGGTGACTATATTCGTTCATTAATCTTTAATTATATTACTGTCGAGAAAGTATCAATCTTTTACTAGTATTACTGATCAAGTTCGAATCATTCTTGACAAGCTTCATATTTTTCACATAAAATGATGAGAATACTTCTGTAAGTGCATTTGTCATTTATCATATTGATGATTACGTAGATAAGAACATTTTTCTGAAGCTTAGTTTAAACTGGAATGAAGGATTGAAAAAGCATAAATTTTTTATGTTTTACAATCATCTTTCAATAACTATTTTTTCTTTCGAATTTTTAAAAACCTTTATGATAAGTGATACTTCATTACTATCATAAATACATCATTTTTTTTTTCCACTTTTTTCGCAGAAATTGATTTTAACCAAATATTGTTGCAAAATATTTCTTGCATATTTCAAATTTTTAATCTTTGAATGAATTTCTTTTTTCGTTCATTTTTGATGAAAAATTATTGGTACCTTTAACAAATAACAGTAAATATTATAATTAGAGAACGAAATAAATGTTTGAAACCATAAGTTTGCTTTTGACAATTCAGGCTTGTCCAATAAATAATTCTACAACAAATTAGTGAACTTTACTGAATGCTAGAATTATTCTGATAAAGCGATTAAATACTTATTGATTTGTCATATTCTTTTTACCTGATCAATATATCATTCAATAATTTTGCAATTTTGAATCAAATCAATAGTGATATTGAAATTGTTTTATAGAAATATTGAAAAATAGTAGGCCTAGTTATGTTTTAATTTATCAAAATTTTTCGATCAACATGGCTTTTCTCATATCTTTTAATTTTCATGCTTGCTTTTTTTTATTTCGCATTCTTCTATATCATATTTCATTTTAAATAATTTATTGCCAATTTATTTATCTCATTTCAAAGAATTCAAAACTTTATAAATTTTTCAACTTGTATGAATATCTTTTAAAAGAAGCTGTATTAAATTTTATTGCGCAAATGCGAAATTTTTTGCTTTTTCGATTTAGTGTTTTGGTTGAAACTAAGAGAGAAAACAAGGGATGAAATAGGAGAGAAGGACGAAACTTTTCAGCCAAACTTTTCTGTTTCTCTTGGCTAAGTGCTAGTTATGCCAAAGCAATCAAAATTTTGATATCAATAATTTTCTGGCTGAGCAAAGATCACTCAATTCTTAACTTTTGAGTTTGTTTAACGCTTGAGGCTATTATTTGGAAATTCTCGCTTCCTCATCCTCTATTGCCCACTCAAATATAATGCAACTTTCAATGAAAGCATAATCAGTCGATAGCAATTTGCATTTTTTTTTATTTCATTGAAATTTTTGCCATAAATACGATATGCTTAAAATGCTGTTAAAAGTTGACAATTTCATTCATCGTCATCACCATCATTTTCTTTTTCTTCTTCTTCTTCTTATCGCTATTATTATTATATTTATTATTACTATTATTATTATTATTATTATTATTATTATTATTATTATTATTATTATTATTATTATTATTTACAATCACAGTTGTAAATGATTATGACAATGTGATAATTTAAAGTTACGTTATCATTATCATTTACAATCATATTCTTATCTAATAAATATTCATAAGGAATAGAGTTTTAAAATAGTCATTGAATAGTAATGAAGATAGGATATTTTCATTGTAAATATATAAAACCTGCTAGGATTATTTCCTTCCATCCTGCTAGTCTATTCACCAGATTCTATCCTGCTAGTCTGTTCACCAGATGTTTCAGCAAATTCCTTGATATATCCCAATGCTTTTCAATCATAGACCAATATCGATATCACTTCCTGCTTTCAAAATAATTGGATTTCAAATTTATTAAATCATGTCATTTTGTAATCTTCCTACAGTTATCAGTACCTCTCGTACCTTTATTGTACCAATTAGCACCAACAGTTGGCATATCTCTTATGTTTATTATCATTGCTACATGAATTCGATTGATATTATAATCAATAAAACACAAAAAGATCAAAGAATTAAATTCGATAAGCTTTCTTTGAATTGTATTGTTATCGATAGTGGATAATAGATGCAGTTATTTCATATTTGTGATTATGTCAATAAATTTCTGCCCTTTGTAGGTTTATAATTTAAATTATAATTTATTAATTTGAATATATCAACATTGCACTCTCAAATCCCTGATGATAAACTTCTGAACTTTCTTCAATCACAGGTCCATTAATTTAAGTCATACATAACAATCTTTGGAAATTTTTTTATAAAAATTCTGATTAAGTTCCGTCTAAGTTTCTATTGTTCAAGAATGTTTTAAGTGTAACTTCTCGAAGTCTCATATCTTAGCGACGTAAGATTTTAAATCAACTTAAGTTTTCCCAAATTTTTTTCACTCAGGATAATTTTTTTCTTGGCACTTTTTTCTATTATTATATCTTTAGTAATTTGTTGTAATAGAGCAAGTTGGCGATTAATAATTGTGAATGTTGCGCCAAAATTTTAATCTTAATTCTATTATAATTTTAATAAATGAGGCCTATTAAACTACAGTATTTTCTCAAATTTAATGCCTCTTTTTTAAATTTATCATAAATAAGTTTTGCTTCTAAAATAAACTTTTTTTTTTTATAATACATTGTTATTTCTTCATGTAATCAACCATATATTTTGAAATATACCATTTTAAAATATTCAGTGATGCCTAGTAAAATTGATTATTTTTGAATTACTCTGTAATAGTTGATATATTATAAAAATTTAGCTATTTTTTCTTTTGAAAAATATTTCAAAATATAAGTAAGGTCATATATTTTAGTATTCATTCTCTTTTCAAACATTATTGAATGCAAAGAGAATAAAATAAAAGCTTCTGTTTTCAGGTTTTATCGCATTATGAGATTTTACAAATTAACTTTTATTACTTTTTAACTTGAGTAGTCAAACTGATATAGAATTAATTTTATGGTTGTTATGATTGAGATATTATTTTTTTTTTTCATTTTATATAAAATGAAAATAGAATTCATGGCGTCTAGCTGATATATTTGAATATTTTGATCAAAGTTTGTGAAATTTAATTTATTTAAATTACTTCAGATTGTTTGGATCATCAACTAATCATTAATTGAGAATTTCTGTGTCATTTTTTCTGATGAATGACTCGAGCAGCAGGCTCGGTCTCATACGTAAGTTAACACTTTCCTAATTGTTTAGTCTCGTCAAGATTTGTTCAGCTGAAATTCCGAAATGTATAAATCAACGAATTTTCCATTTCTATTGAAGTAATTGCAACGAAGCTTGAGTAAAATAAAACTTCATGTGATTGTGAATTCTATTATCTAGTGACTAACCTCTGACCTCTTTGCTGGGGATATTGAAATAATGAATAGCGAAGTGTTATGTTTCCACTCTACGTTTAAGAGGTAAAGGAATGAAATTTCTGCACATATAAAAAGTATGAAATGTCAATGTTTAATTTTTTTATTACATATATAGATAGATGGATAGATAGATGAATCGATCGATAGATGGACAGATGGATGGATAGAAAATAGATAGATATATAAATAGATAAAGCTAATTATTGCAATAGTAAGGTGAAATGTGACATTAAGAAAGCTTTTGTTTCCAATCAATCAAAGTTTTTCTTTTTTAAAAAACAAAAAAATCACCTATGAGAGAATGTAAATTTTTCTCTCTTAACTTAACATCTGACATCTTCGTTGTCTCTTTCCTTCAATTTCGAAATATCCTGAAAACAAAGGGAAAATATCACGAACATAATATTTTTGCTTCGTTATTTATATTCTCAGATTAAAAAATAGAAAATTCTATTATTTAAATTAAAAATCTTGCAGAATTTCTTCGTTATTTGCATTAATCATTTCGAATTTACCATCGCTAATACAAATTAAACTAATATTAATTGAAAACAATGTTAGCAACAAAATTTGCAGTTTAATTTTTAATTTTACAAAATATGTATATATATACTGCAAAATTACTTGCTTAATTTATTTGGAACAAAATTATTCACATAAAAAATTATAATTAAAATATTTAATTTTAAATGAATTAAAAATTTTTCATTTGCACTTATTTAAATTCATAACATATTTTAAATCTTAATTATTTCTTTTTTTCTTTTTTTTCCTAAATATTTGGAGAAAATTTCTGAGATCGGCATTAAAAGGAAAGGGGATTTCTTTGATGTATTGTTGAAGAAAGAATGTTTTATCTGTTTCTTTCACTGATATCTCTCTTTATCAATTTTATGACTTTTCTTCGTCTCATTACAATATGATGCTTTCATTTAATTTCGTTCAATAAATAACCGAAAATATATATATATATATATATTTGTATAAAATGCATTATTTTATATTCTAAACCATTTTCATCCATTTATATATTATCTCTTCAAATTTGTTTCCTTGAATTTATATTTCAAAATTTTTAGAAATTTTTTCTTCAACTGAAACCGGAAATTTATATTTCTAATTTTCGAACAAGCAAATGCTTTATTTAAACAGTGTACTTCGCTGATTTTCTTTTTGGAGGAATTTAAATATTTAAATTAATACATAAAATTCTTTTCAATGAATCAAAACTTCCTGATATTAATGAACAAATAATGTTGAAAAGAAAAAGTTCGCAAAAATACTTGATCATAGGCTCATTTTTGAAAATTACAATTTTGATGTAATTCTTGATTTTCGCTCGAACTTCTTTACTTGGCAAATTTTTGGATTAGCAAAGAAAAAAAAACATATTTATAAATTATTTTTTTTTCGGTCTATTAATTTTGACAGTTTTCAGAATTTCTATTCACTTTTCCAGTCGTAAAAAATAATTCTCATTTGAAATTGGAAAATGTCCTCTTTTTCCAGCAATACTTTTTATTAATGAAAAATGACAGCATTAAAGTGAATTTTTTCTAACAAAATTAAATTTAAGTGATTTAAATAAACCGCAAAAAAAAGGAAAAAAAACATGCGTTAGGTTATCTTTAATAATTTATATTCTTTTGAAAATCTCTTATGGTCTATGAAGTTCTTTCGTGTCAGATTCTGCTAATCATCATCCCGAGAAGGAAAACCAGAAATGCAAAAATTTAATTTGAAATAACAAATGCACCGATAATTTCTTATCGATTTCGAGAAAGTATTACTTTCTAATGAATTTTAAATAAAGTATAATTCAGCATGTATTTACATGAAAGACATTTCGCTTGACGGCCAAATATTAATTTATTGTAATTTCAAAAGGTTTCAAATTAAGAACTTTTTGGAATTCGAAGCAAACTAATCAATTATAAATCTATAAAGAATAAAATCTGCACAACATCAATTATTTGCATCGATAGACAAAAATTTGAAGGCATATTTTGAATTTTCTGGTTAGTTTACTAATTTATTGACTTCTTAACGAAGGAAATCATCGAGAATTAATAATCGAAAATTAAATGCATTTTGTAGATCTTAAAGATTCAATAGAAAGTTAAAAACAGAAAATAAATGCCTAGAGGAAAATTTTGCATTAACTAAAAGCTTTTGATATCAAATGGATAAATCTTAATGATTTATTTTCGGCTTATGCCTAGACAAGTCCACTTAAATTCAAAGGAGCGAATACATACGAATAATGAAAAATTATAAAGTTTACTACTAATAATTGACAATTTTGAAGATTGCAAGATTATTCCAATTAAAATCAATTCTTTAATTTTGGTTGTATTTATGAATTTGAAACATTTGATTGTTATTACCAAAGCAGCTTTACTTTCTTTAAAACTAAGGTCATAAAACTTTAGCATTTAAACGAACTAAAAAAATTGATAAAATTTTATCATTTAGAAACTTAAGCACCACGGATAATTGCATAATTAGATTCACAATAAATTAATGGAATAATTTTCTCGGCTGACTTCATTTTAGAAATATCATGTATTAAGTGCTATTGCATGATTAAAGCTTGATGTTTTATTTTTTTTTTCTGAGCATAACAAATACCAGAAATATTGAAAAAGAAAACCTTTCCGTTTTTCTAATAAAACAGATTGAACTATTTAATTAAAAAAAAAAAAAAAAATTGAGCATGGATAGCAATGAGAAGAATAGAGAATTTCGAGATAATTAAATCACAGTATTTCAATTTTGGAAACTTTTTGAAAATTAAATAAAGATGAAATTTAAATTTATTGCTATTATTTAATATACTAAACATAATAAAAATTTTTTTGTCCAGAAAAGGAGATATTTAACAGTCTATTTGATCGTTTGATAAATAATTTTACCAAAAAAAAAAAAACAGCAAATTCACCGAATTCTGGAACACTACCCAATTGAATTCTGAAATCAAGTTTTTCCAAACGAAAAACGAAGAAAAAATACAGCTCAGTAAAATTATATTGCATGATAATTCTAGAATTCATTGTTTAATTATTAAATTTCATTTGCAGAACATAAACACTTTTATGATAAAAATTTAAATCATCGTTGCTGTTATTTGGCACGTAACATTGCAACCTTTTCACCTATTGTTTTCGAATTTCTGAACAACGTTGTATTGAAATTGTGGCATTTTTTTATCTAGTCAGATCTACTTTTCTTTTATCTGTCATATCTGTGACAGATAAAAGTAAGTGAGCGGACTGAATTCATTGACCGCGCCTACGTAATTCTTTTTCACACAGCGTTTCAAGCTCTTATCAGTTGATTTGAAATTTTGAAACAACGTTGCATTCGAATAGGCAGTGTTTCTGTATAGCTATATTCACTTTCTTTTCTACTTATCATACCTATAACAGGTTCAAATGAAATCGACGATGTAATATGCGCTGAAATACTCGATTTCGATATCGATAGGGATTTGTATGAAGTTGTGACGAAAAATATGATACATTTATCTTGTGGCATCCTGAATCCAAATTCACCATGCATGATAGACGGAAAGTACTCTAAGCGATATCATCGAGCATTAGTATCCAATACAGTTACAGAAAACGATGGATATCCGTTATACAGAAGATCAGCAAAAGATGTTGGTGAATTAGCAATCACACAAATGCGGAAGGATAACATTGAAGTAGATAGCCAGTGGGTTGTTCCACATTGGCCTTTGATATTAAAGACATACAAAGCGCATATAAACGTGGAATACTATTAAATCGATCAAATACATTTGTAAGAATGTGAATAAAAACAGTGACACAGCAATTTTTGGCGTGCAACCATAAAGAAGCGATGGGAATATTGCGGTATTACATATCGATGAAATCGAACATTATCGGATCGGAAGTATATAAACAGCAATGAAGCTGTGCTTAGAAATGGCAACAAAGTTCTCAATCAATTGGGAATGCCATCATCAAATCGATCTATTGCTTTCGCGAACGAAAAAATTGTGGCATGAAAAAAATTACAGCACGGTTATCTTTTGTCTTATGTGCAATCAAATATTCCTAAGCTAACACTTAAGCAAAAGGCATTTACGACAAATGATGCGAAATATCAAAAATGGGGTTGAAGAAATCTTTTTTTTCGGATGCATCAGGAGGAACGGGTAAAACATTCCTAACTATATTGATTCTGGCAGCAGTTCGATCTTAGCTCCTACATCATCCGGAATAGCTGCAACATCGCTAGCAGGTGGAGGAATCGTTCATTCCGCTTTGAAATTGCCATTAAGCATGCAATACATTGAAACTCCCACATGCAACATTTCCAAACATCGGTGTGGGAAAAGCACTGCAAAATGCAAACTTATTGTTTAGGATGAATGTATAATGCCGCACAAAAAATCGGTTGAGGCTCTTGATCGATCATCGCAAGATCTGCGCGGAAATATCAGACCATTTGAGAACGCATTAATATTGCTTGGAAGGGATTTGAGTCAAATATTATCTGCAATTCCTCAGTCGACACCAACGATCGAAATAAATGCTTGCCTGAAATACCCTACTTTTGGCGACAGTAAAGACGTTGAAATTAACTACAAATATGCGTGCCAAGCTGCAAAACGATCTACCAGCTGAAATGTTCTCATATCAATTGCTGGAAATTGGGAATGGAAATGTGCCGGTTGATCTGATCTCAGGATGATTTTCATTGTCTCATAATTTTTGCAATTTAGTGACGTCAAAAGAAGAATTGGTTGAAAAAATATTTCTCGATGTTCAAACTAATCATAAGAATCAAAATTGAGTAAGCGAGTAAACGAGCTATTCTCGCGGCCAAGAACAAAGACGTCTACGAACTTAACAATATTCAATCTTTCAAAACGAAGTTGTCATATACAAGTCCATCAACACTTTTGTGGAACAGATGAAGCAGTAATTATCCAACAGAATTTTTTAATACACTCGATCTGCCAGGGATGCCACTGTACGAACTGCAATTGAAAATCGGCATGTCAATTATCATGTTGCGAAATATCAACCAGCCGAAACTTTGCAGCTTGCAGTAAAAAAATTAACGAGCAATGTCGTAGAAGCAACAGTTTTGATAAGACTTTTCAAAAATGAAAATGTTTTTATTTCGTGCTCTTCTATGATTCCAGCGGATATGTCATCTCAATTTAAGAAATTGCAATTCACAGTTCAATTGACTTTTGCAATCACCGTCAATAAAATTCAGGATCAATCTTTAGAATTGTGCGGTTTAGATCAAGATACGTGATTGCTCACATGGGCAATTATATTTTGCGTTTCCAGAGTCGGTAAATTAGACAATCTCTCTATCTACACAGACAATGGAACAACAAAAAGTAATGTATACCCACAAGCATTGTGAAATTAAACATCTTAAAAACATGCACTTTCTCTTTTCTTTCCTTTCCATTTAACAAGACTGAGCTAGAGCAACGTGCGTATATAAAAACATGCGTTATTCGAATGCAGTGTTGTTTTAAAATTTTAAAGCCAAAGGTAAGAACTTCCAGAGATCTTAAATTATGAATTAATATAGATAAGGCGCGTGTTTGAGAAATTTCGGAAATTTAAAATTTTGAACAAACGAACATTAAAATTTTTATTATATATATATATAGATTAGCTGGACCAGCCACGCAACCCCGTGGCCGATCTATGTAGTGTAAATTATATAAATGTTTTTATTTCAGAAACGAAGCATTATGCATTAAATGCCAAACTACCGAATAATGTAGAAGTTGAAAAACTATACCAGGATGATGCGGTATGGATTACTACCAGCAGTTTTATCATTTTTACCATGCATTCCGGTAAATATTTCTTGTTAAATTTTGCTAAATTTTATTCCAAATTTTCATAGATTTGAATTAATTTTGAATGAATTATAATATTCGAAAAATATTAATATTATTTCAAATTTATGCAGAATACAAATTTGCTCTTGGAATACTTCCGAAAACTTTGCCTTATATTATAATACTGTGAATATTGAATAAAATTACGAATTGATTCATAAAAAAAAAAAAAGCATTGATAGAATTAGGAAAATATTTTTTAATTAAGAATGAAATTTATGAAAAATTTGAGATTTTTGAATTTTTTTTGAAAAATTTTTAATTTCTTTCTTATAGGTTTTGGCTTGCTGGAAAGTGGTAGTGTAGCAGCGAAGGATGAAGTTAATATAATGGTAAAGAATGTTGTTGATGTAGTTTTCGGTGGTTTAGCATATTGGGCATTCGGTTACGGTCTTAGTTTTGGTAATGGAATCTATAGTAATGCTATTACAGGATGGGGCAAATTTTTTTATAATCCTGAAAGGTAAGCTTCTTTTCGAAATTGAAATTTGAATTATATACCGTAAAATTAAGCTTTTCACATATCTTAAAATTGAAATTTTTCGAAAGAAATTTAGAAACTTCAAGGAATTCGAGAAATTAGTTAAATAAATTCATCTTATATTATTATCTCTCGCACACTTTAAATGAAAAAATAACGATACTTTTTCACTGATCATCTTGTACTTAGTCAAATGTTAAAATTTTGAAGTGAGGAACGACACTCGAAATTATGCTTAGTTTTCTATCACTGATAAATATGATTATATAATTGCGACAAATAATTCTCTTATTTTCATTTTACAAAAATATCGAGCTATTATTTGTAAGCGTAAAATTGCTTTGTCAAGGTTAAATGTCAGATCAAAGTTAAAAAAACAAGAATAAACCACCTTAAGGCAGATTATTTCTGTTTTGGAATCAAGGGAAAAATAATTTGATCAAAAATTTTTTGATTTTTAACTTTAAGGATCCATTGAACAAGGAATGAAAATATCTCTATGTATTCAAATTTCCAAAATGTAATAACAAGCATTTTCAATTTCACTTGTAGTCATTTAATGTCTTTGTCTTCTTATTTCATACAATTTTTAAAAAGTTTTTTCAACATTTACTATAGCATATCTTTTCGATGAATAGCGATAACACATCAGATCACTTATCGTATACTTAAAAGATCAAAACGAATATTTAAATGGAAATTTTGGAATTCGAAAGTTCGAAGATTCTCCATTTCCTAATGAGTGGTTCTCAAAAGCTGTCAATATTTAATGTAATTAAGAAAAAGCCATTGAAAGAATTGATGAAGTGCATTTGTTATTGAACACAACTATAAATTAAGCAATACGGCCAACATATCTTATGATAAATAAAAAATAATGTAACTCAACAGAATGAAAAAAAAAAAATACCAGTGAAAATAAAGTAAAATAAAAGGGATTTATAATGTGAGAATGAAAATTTTCTAATTTAAGATTTCAAGAAATCGAAATTTAGGAATAAAAATTTATTGAAAAGTTAGAATTGCATTATTGATTATAGAATATTTCATAATATTAGATAACAAGAAAAAAATGATTACAGATTTATTAATTATCGTAATTTTAGAAAGCTTTAAGAATCCACAAGTTTTTTGAATCGATGAGCAAGATTCTTGCCTTTATCTTACTTCAGCCATCTCTTCATCTTCTGGAGAAATTTCTCTTTCATCTTTTCTGAAAAATTTGAATTTTAATACAAATCAGTTTATTCCAGGAATCTTGATTCTCCACGTGATGAAGGCTGGGCCTATGCAAATTTCTTATTTCAACTTAGTTTTGCAACAACCTCATCAACGATTGTTTCTGGTGCAAAACTCTTAGATGTTTTTTTTTATTTGATTTTTGCATAAAAATGCAAAAATTTAAAAGTGTCAAAATTATTAATCATTTAATTCGAATGAAAATTTAAAAATAAATTTTTCATTCAAAAATAGTAAAAATAAGAAAACTTTTTGATGTAACTTTATTATATCTCTGCTTTTTTTTTCATTTGTAGAATCTTATAAACAAGAAATTCGAACTTTCTTCTATCTAATTTTAATAATAAATAAATAGTAACTGCTTTAGAAAAGTTATAATTTTTTTTCTAAACATCAGATTTAATTTTTCAGGTGCTGTAGCTGAGCGTGCCAAACTTAAATCATATATTTTACTTGGATGTATCGTAATTCTAATACAAGCATTACCTTCACATTGGGTCTGGGACAGACAGGGAATTTTCTTCAAACTTGGCGTCGTTGATTTTGCTGGCTGCTCATGTGTAATAATTTTGCTTATTTAAAAAAAAAACAAACAGTGATTTAAATCACATTATCAGAAGCACATAATTGAAAAATGTAGCCATTTCACGTAAACCTCTTAGCAATCACGTTTACGTGCAAAATGTACCAATCTTACGTAAATTTCGTAAAAATTGCTTCCATATACTTTTCATAATATGTTGAAACAGAATAAAGGAATATAGGTAAATAAAAATTATAATTAGAAAGTAATAAAATGCCAAGAGAGGATTATTAAATGCTAAATTTGATTAATTAACGCATCTTTGATTGTATCTTACCGCATCTGAGCTTATAATAAAAGAGAAGATAGTTTTAAATTTTGATTAAATTTCAGATTCATATGGTTGGCGGTATCATTGGCTTAGTAGCTACCATTTATTTGAAGCCGCGACGAAATCGATTCAGTGAAAATTCGGTGCATCAGATGAGTTCACCGACAAATGCCCTTCTTGGAACTTTTATGCTTTGGTGGGGTTGGTTCGGAATTAATTCTGGATCAGCCTGTGGTGTCACCAATGGTCGTTGGCGACTTGCAGCCAGGTTAGGCTTATATCAAGCATTTATTGGGATATTTGAGTTATCACAACCATGCATTCTTGGAACTTTATGCTTTGACGGAATTGGTCCGTTCAATTTAAATTTCGAAGTTTAATTTGGAAAAGATGATATATATATATATATATATATATAATCAAAATATTGAGAAAAATCAGCTAACGACTTCATCTTCAAGCATTATTTGCTTTCGAAATTATGAAATATTCTTTTATCTCATATCTTCAGAAGATTACGAATTATATAAGCATTGAGAAAATTTTTGCACATAGAAGGCTTAATTATTGTTTTCTTGTATCTATTGTTTTCGCAAATTTACAATTCCGTTATTTAATTTGAAAAAAAAAAAATATTTTCAAGAAGAATTGGAAAAACTGAATTGAATACTATGAAAAAAAAAAAAATGGAATATTTTAGAGCGTCGGTAGCAACAATTATGAGCTCAATAGGAGGTGGTATCACATCTATTATATTCAGTTTTGCTAAAACAAAAAAATTACAAGTTAATTATCTCATCTTTGGATTACTGTCTTCAGTGGTTGCCATCACAGGTAAATTTTTATTGAATTTTGTATAAAACTATCTCTATGATTCTGTATACTGCATCATTCGATTGGTTATAAAATTAGAAAGTATTACAGTAATTTCATTTCAATCTTAAATATTTTGCCATAAAATGTCTTTTTTAATCAATTAACATAATATGTAAGGTGATGATAATTGTTTATAGCTGTATAATTTTTTGAATGCAAAACAGAAATATCCGATTGAAAAAATTTATTTCAACTTTTCTCTTCTCCCAAAAAAAAAAAAAATAGAAAAAGAAAAAACTTTCAGTTATTGAAAATTTTTATTCGAGGAAAATATCAAAACAATCTATATTCTTATTACTGTATTATTAATTCCTTAAAATAGTTCATTTCGAAACTATACTCATATGAATGAGGTTTTATTGATGAGAGATGAAATGTTTGAAAAAATTTATTTTTATCCAGCAATTTGTGCCGTTGCACGGCCTTGGCATGCATTATTGATCGGTGCGATCAGTTCAGCCATTTCAATCTCAGTCATACCGGCTTTAGAATTTTTGAAAATTGATGATCCGGTTGGCATTATACCGATTCATCTTGCAGCATCTATATGGGGTATGTGTGCAGTTGGCATTTTTGCAGAGGATGATCAAGTGTTGGTATGTATATTTCCAAAATTTATTTTGTTCAATTTTTCATATTTAATCAATAATTTATTGACATAAGAAAGGTAATCGTACACAATTGAATAATATTATTTGGAAATTATTAAAAAATGCGAAATATTTTCGACAAAATTACTTTTCAAAAATTCAGGCCTTAACAAACGGACATTATGGCTTGATATATTCGGGAAGTTTCAAATTGCTTGCTATACAAATGCTCTGTACAGTAACTGTTCTCATCTATAGTGCTGTCGTTGGACTTCTTGCTCTAATTGTGAATTTTCCTTAAACTTTTTTTTTTCTTTTTCACTTTTATTGTTCAGATCAATTCATTAGCATTATTTCTTTTTTTATCTTTCAAATATTATTCAAATGATTAATTATCAATTCTGAATTAGTTCATTCTTCTTGCAGATTTTGGGTAAAAGTCCTCTTGGAATACGAGTTACAGATTATGAGGAACAGATTGGCGCTGATGTTATAGAGCATGGTTTAGCTGGCACAAATATTGCTCGATATCATATTGAAAAGCCTTTATCATCGAAGTTTGTGGAAATATTATAACTTTTTTGATAAATCATTTTATAAAACATACATTTTTGTAGTATTTTTTGTACACAAAATTCGTGAATCTAACTTTTGACCTGTTTAAATAGTTACCATGATCTTTTCATACTGAAATATAAAAATATCAGATGATTTATTTTGCTATCTAAAATAAAATTCTAATTCGTCATTTCCTACGTAGAACGTTTGCAACCGTCACAAAAGCAATAACAAAATGGAAACTTCAAACACGTGCTAATCGAGCATTACGTGAACAATGTTCAACTCTTGGCTATCCAGGAAAACCAGATAATGGTACCATGTTAGTTCGACAACGTAAAAATAAACTTTCTAACGATGGTAAGTGTTATGCTGTTGTTTGATTTTTCCAAATTTACATATTATGCTTTTATAATTGAATGGAAACGATTTTTTTTTTTTTTTTTTCCTTTGCGTCATATTTTTATTTGTAGTATTGGTCATTTTTGATTGATATTTTTTAATGTTATATTCCTTTTTTTTTCAGAAATTTCTTCATTAAATCAACAACGTACTCGATCACATAATTCATCTTCACGTGCAAAAATGCCCGTTAATGCTAAAATATCATTTTTCTCAAACATTACGAAAGAGGGCAATCCATTATCTCAACAATTTCGACAATCTGTGACATCATTTGTAAGAAACGAAAATAATATGAAGTCGACGAAAATCGATAAAATGGCAATTACTTCTAAACGAATAGCGTATGAGGAAGCTGAAGAAGTAAACTTTAAATGCTTTCATACAAAGTTGCATTATTTGAATTTGTAACGATTAAGTGAAGAAAATGCGTTGCTATGGTAACGCTAAATACTTTCCATAACTTTCGGAAGGATAACAAATAGAAAATTTATGAATTTGTTCCTCATCTTTCTACTGATATGAAACTGAAGTTTTCATCGAAATTAATCAGAAATAGAAATCAGCAACTAATTCAGAATGATAGAATCTAAAATGGCTAGATTTTACCATACATTTCAATTTTAATTTCAATTATGTTACTTTCAATTTGACAGATTTTTTCGTCTTCTCTTGTAATTATAATGAAGAATAGAGTAAAGCAAAACAATAAGTTCGTAAGTCAATTCTCTTTTAGAAATTTGAAAATAATTAAATTGAACTATTCTTACGCGTTAAAGAGTGAATAATTTAAGCCAACTAGTAGGATATCTTAAAATTCCTAAAAATTTCAAGTTTCATTTCAGAATCCAAAATGCAGTAAAACAGTACAATCAAATTTTATTCCAATACCGGATGATTTTACCAGTAATGCCTGTAATACGTTACACTCACAGAATTCGGACCGATTAGAATTTGATCTTCGCAATAGTCCAGTACAAGAGAGTAGAATATCACTGGATCATGTTATCCCGTCGGAGAGAAGGGTTCTTCAATTTGTGGTACCAAATAAAGATTTAGGAAATACAGCCAGATTTGTTACTTCTGCTAAACCGCATAGGAATAGAGTTTTACCATTAATTCCTGATACTGTTTAAAAAAATAAGATTATTACCGAATTATTGAAATTTTCATCCAAATTTAATGCTCAGAGAGATTAAGGAGAAGTTGGGAAACTAGAAATAAGAAATAAAAGATTTTAGTTCGTAAAAGATAGAAAATAAAAACTTGTATTAATGATGGAATTTAATTTACTTAGAAACGGACTTTATAATTTTCGTTTCAATTTTCGTTTTATCAAAAAATAATTTGATTTAAATACAATCGCAATAAGTAGCTGCGAAATAATATGGCTTAGATACTTTCTAGACCAATTTCAAGACGATGATGCACTGCACTTCAGAATGCATTCCTCTTAAAATTTAAGAAATTCTTCAAAAAATTATATTGTGCAAAATTGTCAATTTGTTGTGCCGATGATATCAGTCATTTGTTTAACTAAAATCTGGATTTGTTATTAAATTCGTATCTGTTAAAAGCGGTGATTCAGTGGAAAATTGTTTTATCGGTATTTCCGAAATCTTAGGATTGATTTTCTGAAAGTTTATTATTTTGAGATCTATTTTTTCTTTATTGCTAACCTTGTAAATTGTTTTTAATGAATAAAACCTTTACAACGAGAAATCTTCAGCAACTTTTATATATCCTACATCATTACAGTAACAATGTTCTTGACATTTCACGTAACCTCCAAGCAGAATATTTCGCTTAATATTTCTAATCGAAATTTACAGTTCTCTAAAATATGTACTTTTCTTTAAGGTCATGATATGCATTTATCAAGAGCTTTTTTAAGTCAAGATATGATTTGTATCTGTCAAGGTAAAGATATGCATTTATTAGAGGTTTATCAAAAGGTAATTTAGTTTATTGAGGTAAGGGCAAATGACTTTGAATGATGATAATTTGAAATTTTTGAAAGAATTTAAAAAAAAAAAAAAAGCGAGGGTCAGAAATATTTGAGAATAAATTACAGAACTTCAAAATGTGGCACCTGCGATTCTCCAGATTTCTAGGAATTTTGACTGTTATCCGAATATAAATAGTTCTTATGAAAATGGTTTACTTAATTAAAGTGATAAAATTATAAAACAATTCAACTGTTTCGGAATATTTATGAGATTTTTTTTTTTTTGTAACATTTATCATTCATTTGTACTATTTGTGTTTCTTGAAATCACATGGATTTTTCGGAAATTATGTTGACTTAAATGTTAATTGTATCCCGCAATTTTCGGAAATTTTACTGCTTTTTCAGGATAAATGCATAATTTTAAGTTTAATAAATCGGATCGATGAAAAAAGCAAAAATAAAAGTTAAATTATAATTTCTAACTGATAAAAATGGCAAAATAAATGAAAACTTTGTAAAGATATGAGAAGATCAAAATCTGTTATCAAAGTTTGGTTCATACGCATTTCTAATATCAAATATTTAAAGTACAACAATGAATTTAATTTTTTTTTTTCCTTTTCTTCTTTTTTTTTTTCGATCAACAGCCAGTAATTCTGATCAACAGAAGGTGGAATCCGTTGAAAAATACAATATTTGAATCTTTTATAAATGTTTGCTTAGTACCGATAAGTTTGTAGTTTGAGCAGATGTATGTTTTTACTTTTAATAAAAAAGAGAAAATAAATTTGTCGTTTTTTGTCATATTCCATTCTTTGCATTAGTTTTTATCATTAGGACTTCTTTTTTTTTTTCATTTTTCGTCAATACTATTTTATTGTATTAATTTATTTCACTAGAAATTTGAAATTCGTTTATTATCTGATTGCCATCGTTTATTTGAACCAAAAAATTTGGCATCTTAATTCAGTAATTAAAATTATTCCTGTTCTTGGCAAATATTCAATCCTTATTTCCTATTAATCAAATCGTTTCGTTAAATTTCCCACTAAAATTGCATTCTTCAAATAAATTGTTATTAAATAATTGTTAGGCTAAAGTTGTTACTTTAAATAAACGACGTATTAAATTACATTATTTGCGCAAAAGCAAAAAAAAAAAAAACAATTCTCGAACTTTTTCCTGTTTCCCTTTCCTGTCCTAAGTTTGTCAACTGAAATCTGTTTTCATATATATGTTTAGATTTTCTAAACAAAACAAAGGTGTACAATGCTCGAATAAATTCCTTTGTATGTTTACAATTTAAAAATTTTTAAAACTCTTCAGTTAAATGGAACTTCACTAAATGAGCAATGTAGAAAGAAATAAATAAAAGTTGATTTAATTCGAAAAATTCTGAAAATTCTTGAATAATATAGTGAGAAAATTTGTATATAATCAATCAATCTGTGGATTGTTAGACTTCCAAAATTTATTGTTTAAAATTTGCTCATTTGTTTATTTCCCAAATTAAGTATTGATCACTTTTCATTCCATTTAATATCTGCCCTAATTTTCTCGAAGTTAGTGCAGGAAAAGGTTTTCAAAACTTTTGCAAATATTTTCAAGGAAAGATTTATATCACTCGAAAGTTATGATATCGATGTCACTTCAACTCTTCTTATTTCATTAGCGAATTCTTAAATTGCAAAATTAATGAGCAACAAATGTTCAATATTGGTGACACCTTTGAAAGATTAAAGATTTAATCAAATCCGAAAATTCAGAAAATAAGATTAGAATGTAATAATTTAAGATCGCTACAGGATCATAAAATGAAAATTAAAATTACAATTGTCTAACTATAAAGTTTTCAAATTCCATAAATGGAACTTAATTCTGTCGGAAGATTCCATTTATGGAAGATGAAAGACAATTGCAAAATATCACCGGCGAAGAAATTGAGAAGCGAATTTTTGTCATTTTTCATCATAAATAATCAATTTTTTTTTTTTTTTAGACTTGAATACCTAAAAGAAAAAAATGCTGAATTGATTTAAATTTGACGAAATTAAATTAATTAGTAAGATTAATTTAGTATTTCCAAAAACAAAATTTTGTTTCTTCCCTATTTCTTTGTCTCCAATTTTCGTGCAAAACTATTGACTTATTGACAAACAGAAGCAAAAAAGTCTTCAGTATTAGTGAAAACATTTGAAATGTTAGAAATTTGAAAATATGTGAAAAGATTGATTGTGTCTCAAGGGATGCACTGTTATTCGTCTCGAGGAATAACGAAAAGAAAGGGAATCTTAGTATTCCTTCGATTCAAACTTTTACAAATAAGTGCAAATTTAGTAATTTAGTAATTCAGATTAAATTTTTGCTCACATGAACAATTGATGAAAATGGAAACTAAACTTGTTTCAACAATTCGACAAATAAAAACAATAAAAATAATTTCGCTGTTATTTTAAAAAATTTTGAAAATTTGCCGTTTCGAGAAGGAAATAACTGGCTATTTCATAATCATTAATGTTCAAACACAATTGATTAAATGATTTTTTTTTAGCAAAATGAAATTTTTTTGATGTATAAAAAAAGAAATTATGAATTATATGTTCTTGGAAGTATAAAGAACATTCAACAAGACAAGAATTAAATGGCACCTTAAATGAAATCATTGCATTAAAGTAATTAAAGTAATTAGATCAATTAAATCATCCAAACAAGTTATGAAACCAATATCATGAGCATATGATTCATAAATATATTGATAGGAAAGGAATTTAAACAAAATTATGAAAGTTCAAACTGGTTTATTATTTGAACTTCTTCATTCTTTCATATTCTTCCGCAATCATATCATTACCAAGTGTTCATATTCTTATGTTTCAAAAATTTTTTATGGATAAACTAAAAAATTTTTCCATAAATTAATGAAAAAAAAAACTTCAGAATTGAAAAAAAAACTTCAGAATTGCAAAAATGAAAAAAAAAGTGTCTTGAAGACAAAATTTTTGTTGTTACTTTTTTAGAAATGAAAATTGTTAAAAAAGAAAAGGACAGAGTGATTGATAGAAAATAGTTTTGAAATTGTAGAGAACAAATGAGCAAATGGACAGTGATCGAAATAAAATGTTATAATTTATAGTTCGAAATTCAACTGCTGGGATTTGCTGAGGGCTGTAAAAGTACAATTGAGGATATATTTGATTGATATATAAGTATATGGAAGAGTGACAAGAGGAAGTTTTATCAGATTCGAAGTGAAATGATGATTATATAAAGCCTAGGCTAAAGCGAATGATAACAAGAAGTTTCAGGCTTATTGAAAGATAAGCTGTCATGAATTGTTTAGAATATTTAAAACTTTTGTAATTCAGTATTTCAATAACTAATAATTACACGATTTATCTTGTTAGAATTAATCAGCAAATATTTCTTCTTTTTTCTTGTTTTGAAAAAAAAAAATGAATTAATTAGTTTCATTGATGGAAAAATAGATCGTTTAATTTTTTTATTTTATTTTTCTCTGTTTGTATTGTGATTCATCGTTTCTGTTATATAATGTTCCAAATTTTTTTATCGCTGAAATTTTCTTATTTTCTTTTGCTACTTCCGCAATTTTGACGAGAGTTAATGATTGATTTGACTGATTTCAAATTTTCAAAAAATCATCGGCAGATTTATTCATAATTTTTGACTTTATTACTTGCTATCATATCAGATAATTAATCAAAAACTGAGTTAATTGTTTTTGTAATGGTTAAATTACAAATTTTGAGTTTGATGGAGATTTATGTCATCAGCAAGTATATTAATATCATTTACCATACTAAATTTCATTAAATTATTTCAATCTGCTGGTTGTTTTTGTAAAATTACACTAACTTATTATTTATATTAATATACTTGCTTTAATGCGTTATTTAATAATCCAGTGGTCTACTAAGAAGGTCAAATATCTTTTTTACACGGTAAATGAAACTTTGCCGATTAAATCTTTATCCAACATTTAATTATTTATAAATGATTTTTTTTTCAGTAAATATATCGATTGTTTCTTAATGTTTTTTCGTATTGAATCAAAACTGATTTCTATCATCATTAAAACTTCGTATCATTTTTTTGCAGCAATTTTAAATTTATCATTTAATCATTTTTAGATTCGTTTTTCTCTGACTCGATCACCTTCCAGAATATACAGTAATATCCGAATGATTTTGCCCAACTTTTTTCTCAATTCATATTTTGAAATGTTCCATTAATATGCATTCGTTCGCAATTAGCATTCTATTGATTTATCCATTATTGGTTTGATGATAACTAAATTATAAGTGATGTTTATAATCAGCTTGAGAGATTTTTCTTCCAATTTAGTGATGAGATAATATCAGTATTTTCGTTACATAAATCTACATTTATATTAATTAATGATTTTTTCAAGTTTTGCTCTGATCCGCCTTTCTATCAAATCTTTTCTCACTGAAATGAGAGTTTCATCTTTCATATCAAATGTAATGAATGAGATTTCTATCTTTTATTGATCGATTTTTTTAAAATTTTTCCGTTTTACATCAAATTTTTCCTACTTCTTCCCTTGTTATTTTTGCGATCAGGCATAGGTGAGAATTTATAATTGCGGAATAGTTTATTGATTCGCGGAATATTTAAGAAATCACAAATTGTGAGAAGAGAATATAAAAGAAAACTAACCTATTAAAGTGTCAATTTGAAATTGGGTCATTCTACATAATTAATAGTCCATTCACATTTATCATAATAAATGGGAAGGAATTTGAGAGCACTCAATTAAAACATATTTGTAAAATTATTCATATTATGAAATAAATTGGTTTTTTTTTTTTTTTTTAAATAAAAACAGTATGTAACAAAATGTCATATAATTTTAGATAAGAGGTAAAATTGGGAGGGATAAAAGTAAGTTAAATATATAAATTGTACTAAGTGACAAATCAGATATTATTAAATATCAGAATTTTGCTTATTCTAATATCGTGAAATATTGCCATCTAAATTTCAGTGCAAAATTATGACAATTGTACTGATAGGATAATGAAGATTGATAGATCAATCAGAAATTGCTAAATAGTAAAATTCGCTTCCAGACTGAAATGAAATAAATTATCAAATGTTGATCATTCTCAAAGAAATTCATGAAAGAAATGTATTCCTTTGTTGATAACTATAGCATTTACAATCTATCAAGGTAAGTTAGACAAGAAAATGGCATTTGTTATGTAAATAAACCAGAATTTAATCATTTTAAAGCACAATTTCGATATCATCGATCAAGGTGTCAGTAATGTGCAAATCTTTGTTAGCAAGAAGCTATCAGAAATAAAATATCACAAAATGTACGATTTGAATGTTTTCGCTGAATTAATATAATGAAATCAAAGATAGTCATTTTAAAAACAAGGAATTTGATAATGCAGATAAGTCGGTTTACAACAAATTGAAATGTTTACTATCGGCAATAAACCAACGATGAGAATGTGATCGAAACAATATGGTCAAAGTGACGAAAGTATAATAATTTTAGACATTATTTGCTATTGTGAATGAATGAGCAATGATAAATAAAGTAATATCGAATAAGAGGTATTACCTTTCATCTGGTGTAATGATGGAAATGATGAGATTTATTGTCGCCTTGAATTTACAATTTCCATCAAATATGAATCCATCTATATCTATTAGTATCAATTAACTTTAATTGGTTTTGTCAATTAATTAATTCGATTCCGTATAATAATGGCGATTATTTAATTTAGTTTCGTATAATAAAAAAATTCATGCTTTTATTTTCAAATTTTACCAACATTTCTTTTCTAAAAAATCATATTTAAAACTAACTTCAAAATGTATGCATGATTTTCTCACTGCTCCTGATATATTGAAATAATTATAAATTCTAAAATCATTTTATCGTAGTCATCGTCACATTTTAGAATCACTTACCAAATTGATTCATCAGAATTCACCATCTTGACTATCATCAACTGTGTTTGTATGTGTAACATGTATGATATACTTTATTATATTTTTTTGATCTATTACTATTAAATGGTACAATTGTTGAGAGCAACAATTCATTAGCTTTCTGAAAGCATCACAATTTACCGTATCCAGAAATCAGTCATAATTAATATAGTTTGATTGCTTAACTGTTAATTCAAATTTGTTTTTCTTTTTTTCAATTCAATTTTAATTCAATATATATGTTAAATAAAAATAAGAAATTGAAGTTTCATGAAAAATATACGTAAAACGAGTAATACTTCATTATGTACTTACAATACATAATATATTATTGAAATTTTCAAACATTTAAAGAATTTTCTAATTTAATAATAATAATTATTATTTTTTTTTTATTTCCGGAAAAATATTTAGAGATGAACAGTTGAAAGAAATTCTGTTATTTACATTCCGCCATTAAATGATAACCTTTTCCTTTGCGTTAGAAAACCTTAAAAAATAAAATAAATTAAATAAATATCTGGTAGTTATCCTGTTTGAACGTTTTTTCTTTGAGAAAAAAACTTTAAAATAATAAGACGGCTAAATTCATCACTGCAATGATTTTTTTCCTAATGATATTATCGTAATTATGCCGCTAAAATGAAAATTTATTTGAGTTTAAAATTGCTTCAAATTTTTCAGTGTTGCTTGAATTGATAAACATAGTTGCATTTGACTGATTAATAAATTTTGATTGTAATAATTATGGATTTTTTCATGTTTAAAATCAAAACAATATCCATTTTTATTGTAGTTCAAATGAAAAAATAGTTTCATAAATAAAAATTTTTAATTAAGAAAATTTTTAGATAAGTCTAACGTAGTGATTCACAAAATTAAGATTAAACTTGCTAAATTTCTATAAAAATATACAAAATCAAAAACTTTTTTCAAGTATTTACATTACTGTTGTATACTTGTGAGATTCCTGAATTTTTTTTTTTTAAATTGTATTTTTTGCAAATTAAATTTGTTAAAATCGAAGTTTGGAAATTCTATGAGTTCTCATGCGGAAATTAATAATTTTTTCTTTTTGCTTCGTTTACCTTTGAATAAAAATTGCCTTCTTTGATGAGGCAATAAATGTATGAAATTGTATAATCAATTATTACTATCACTATAAAAAAGTTTTACCAATGCTTCAATCAATGTTTGCAAAAATCTTCAAAATTTCTTTTTAACTTGGTAAACTTTTAGTACACTCAAAATCATATAAATTAATCATTTCTTTGCTACAAATGTACAGTTGTCATTGTATCAATGTTACTGGTTAAGAAAAAAAAAAAACGAAATTAGAATTATTTCAATAATTTTTAACATTTTTGTCTGAAAATTTTGGTAAATGGAACTTTTTGATATTAATTATCGATGGTTTAGTTTAAAAGTCAATAATTGAAAAACTATTCGAATGAGGTAAGAAGTTTTTGAATTATTTGAGTAAGTGAAATAATCATATTTCTCATATCATTCTTCATTTAGACAAAAGTATTGGATATTTGAGATTTTCTCAATTCGTAAAGGAATGCAATAAAAGAAAGAGAAAGAATTTCAGTGCTAAATTAATGAGATCAAATAATTGGAGCAATTAATAGTGTACGCTAAAAACGTGAAATAAGTGACAACTGATAACGATAATTTGCTTCTAATTTATTTGTTATCATAGCTTACGCATTCTTATCATCGATTAAACGGACCGTTTATCATTAATAGAATTTAATAAGATTAAAGTTTTGATTTCTTATCCTCTTAGTTATTGCATTATATTTTATTGCCAGATAATTATTATTTGATATTTAAGTAATGTCTATTTTAAAATTAACTTTTCAATTTGTGTCATTTATTTTATCTGTGCTTATCATTTTAATATATAATTATTTTATATTAATCCTTTATTATTTATTAGCAGTTAAAATAATTTTATTACTATTTGTGCCATTAATTCTGTTTTAACTAATAGTTAATTTTATTCAAATATTCCAGTAATATTTAAATAATTTAATCAAATATTTATAAAATGAATTTGTGGCAGTTTTTTTTTTATATTTATGAAATGAAAAAAATATAGAGTTATGTAAAAATTAACAAATAAATATTTGCGAAACTTAGATATTAATTTAAATTCAATTATCAATAGGAAGTGAATTTCGTTTTCAACTAATACTGATTTGGAATTGAAATGATACAAATGTTCCATTTACTAAATTGAAATATTATGCATGAAAGGAACGAAATTATCAATAGATATTAAAAACAAACTAACCATGTGATAAAAATTAGCGATAATATTGGCCACTGAAGTAGTTAACACTATTATCATAGAGGAGTTGTCATGTAATGATACAATATTATTATCAACATATTCATTTACAGAAATTATTAATTTCGCTTAAGTATCAAATTAATCAAATTCAATTTATCAAATTATTTGTAATTCAAGCGATGTTTAGGTCATATCGTATTGCTCAATTTGAAATATCATTTAGAAAAGAATGAAAAAACTAGCAAATGTAATTATGTATAAAATTTGCATCGTAATTAAAAAGCTATTTAAAATGAGCTTTATTAGTTTATTAATTACATCATTTTTTGTTAGTTGGAATAGCTGAAATTATGAAAAGTGTATTGAAGAATGTTTGAAATTAATACTGTCAAATAAAAGACTGGAGAAGATGGCAGTAGGTGACAATAGGTAAATGTCTATTGTAAATTTTGAATTTCGAGGTATTCAAAATGTTTGAAATCATTTACTACATTGATTCAATAGTTCTCCTCTTGTATATTAATCAAACTTGTACTTTGTGTAAATTTAAATTTCATTCGTTTCAAATATATTCTTAACTCTAAATATTGGAAGTGTAAAAACAATATTCTAAGAATAAACCATTTTACTACATCTATTTGTAAATACAAATATGATATGACTTTTTTTTACATTATTTATCCAATTCATTATTTTGAAATTCATCTTTTATCCTACTAAAATCAGTCTGTTTTTTTTTTTTTTTTTTTTATTAAATTAAAAATAATTTCAGTAGATGGCGAAAAATTGATAAAATAAGAAATGATTAGGATATGTAGAAAATTCAAGGTTATCAAAACAATTCCAGAAATTACATTTAGAATTTTGATATCATTTGATATTCTTAATTGAAATCTTATACTTTAAGCGATGAATTGTGATGAAAAACGTAATCGTTATTCAAGGAAAATCAACCTTTGCAACTTTTCAGTCATGTTGATTTCAGAGACAGTTAAGTTAAACGAATCTCAAAAAATCGATAAATATGGAACAAGTTGCGCCAAAAGAGGAAAACAATGTTAAACCATTTATGACTGATATGCCGATCGTTGCTAATACTCCCGTAAGTAATTATTTGCCGGTAAAATCTCTAAAAAGTTTCAGAAATCAAAGCAACTGAAAATTTAAAATTTTGTTTTCCAAACTTCGACTTGAAGCAATCACATTGTAAAAACGTCGTAAAAATTGTAATAAGAACTATTGAATGTTACAGCGAGATAGGAATTTCTAAAGGAGCTTTAAAATAAATGAATTTGAAAGTAATCAATAATTTTCATATTTGGACATCATTTATGTCTAAAAAATACGAAAGGATTTTTGCAATCTGTTTCAAATATTTCCTTAAAACTTGGTTGTTTAATTCACTGCAATACAAAAAATACAAAAAATTTCAGTTTTTTCAAAATGATTCCAAAAAACGTTTTTTGCTGTTTTATAAGTTTTTAATTCAAGTATTTTCCTAAAACTTGATTGTTTAATTCACTGCAACATTTAACTGAAATAGTTAAATAATGCTAACATATGATGAATATATATATATATATATATATATATATATATATATATATATATATATATTGCAAAAAATTTCAACAATAAACTAAAAAGCAATTAAGCCAGAAATATAAATCAGAAATATAAAATCGGAAATGTGAATCATCTGATTAACATATTCCATTAATCTAGTAAATTGATTTCGATAGCAATCAGTCAATAGATATGCTTCACGATGGACGGATGTATTAGTAGATTTAAATTCATCAATTATTGCTTATTCGTAAATGAATCCTATTATGCTAAATGATCAGTCTATTCTATTCTTCTATTTGTCAGATGTTAGTTTCTCGGGAATTGTCTTGGAAAATGTTAATCTCGATTTGGAACATTTTATTTATGACTTTCTATCTTAACCAGATGTCTTTTCATCATAATTTCTAAGCTTAATTGATTGAATTCTTGTCATAATATTATTTAAAATTTTCGCGATTCTTTTTTTCATCTTTTCTTTCCAATTCAATTTCTTCATGCATCTTTCTGCTGTCAAAAAAGTTCACAATTTTATTGATTTCTAACCACACATCTCTTTTTATTTCAATACTTAACAAACAACAAAATTTTTGGAAAAACATAAGATTTGGAAATTTTGAGATTCAAAGTTTGACGTTAGTCAACGGATGATAATTTTGAAATATTGAAGGAAAAAATTTTTAAATCTAGCAAAAATTTTCAAAAAAAAAAAAACAAAAAAAAAAGAATCATTCTGCTCGAAAACGAAATATTTGGATCAAATGCATTGCTGTATCATCAGTGGATCCTTAAAGTTAATTACAGATTTCAGTGGTAATTGTGAAATAAAAATGAACTTAAATATAAAAAAAAGAAAATGATTGTAACTTCTTTAATTTCCATTTTCGAATATTTGAAAAAATTTCCCAATAGAATGGAATATAAAGAAAAAATTTGTTCTGATTGTGCCATTCTTTTGGTTCTCATCATTTAAGAATAATTTGAGAAAAACGAAAAATAAAAAATGGAATACAATTGTTCTTAATTGATAATTCAAATCCTTCTTCTCTTTTATAATTTTTGAACAAATTGTTTTCTAGAATTATTACAATAGAATTAATTCTTTTTCGAAATTCTTTTTTAAAAGAACAAAATTTTCATGATCTATTGACATACACGCAAATATGCAAACAAATTCAACTTGCAATTTTTGTAATCCACTTAAACATTGTATTTGCACATGTAAATCATTTGCAATGCAAATAAAATGTTTACATATTAATTGTAAAATATATATGCTATCTTTGAATTCATTCCCCAATTTTACGCTTTTTTTTTTTTCCTCATATTTCAAACCAAAAATTGATTATGGTAACATTCATTGAATTTGCGTAACTGAACTGTAAGAAATTTAAAAAAATTTACACTACTCGTTACATTTAAATATTAAGTAGTCAGTCTTACGATTCATTTGATCTTTGTTTCCTATGAAATTTCTTCTTATCTTTAATCTATCATTTCGCTGAAATAATTCGTTATATTTGAATTTATTGATTAAAACTTACTGTAGAATGCAAATTTGGCATCAATTAATTGATTTGTAGCTTATAAAAAAAAAAAAAAAAAAAAAAAAAAAAAAGAGAAAAAAAAACGTATGGTCTATTTTTTCTAAAGAAAGATAATGACCTAGCCTTTTTGTTTTTCTCTACTATTTTATTAGAATTTAAAATGTTAGGAAAAAGTTAAATGATGCTTTTCTAAAGGGTAATTAAATTGTACCGCCGGTTTGTTATTTCGTATAAATAAAAAAAAAATGAATGATGAGTGGGATTTTTTTCGTTTTTTCTTTTCCGATAGAATTTTGCCGAAAGAATAAATTAGAAATTTAATTAAATAAAATTTTTTTTTTTAAATAAATCAAATCAAGTAAATGAATTAAGCCTTTCACATGAAGGATTTTCAATTATTACATTTAGAAAAACCTAATCTATCCATTTCCATACATTTATAATTTTGCCCTTTCAATCCGTTCATATCACAATATTTTTTTCCATCTTATCAAAAGCAGAATTTTTCTTATATTTTCATCTCCAAACAAGAATTGAACAATTAGTTCCAATGCTAAAATTAAAATTGATCGATTTTTTTTTTTCCTGTTAAACTGCAAATTCTTAAATATTTGTCATTTCATATTAAATAATTCAGTCATTTTTTGTTCTCTTTTTTGGAATGAAAAAAAGTAATTGCAATAATAATTGGTTAAAGAACACTCAAAAATGGAATTATTGCAGTAAAGAACATTCGAAAAAAGTCTAATTTCGAAATTAATGAATGGTTCAAAATTTTTCGAATTAAAGAATCGTTTTAAAGCTCTACGTGTGAAATGAATAAAATATCGAAAGACGTCAAATAACTTTCCTTTGGTTATTTTAAAATTTCGAAGAAGTTTATCAGAATGAAAGAATTGAATGAGAAAATAGAGATTAATACTCGGAAAGTTTGTGCAAGACAAAATTCGAGCTTCAAACATTTCTTGGAATTAATTTGAATGTATTTTTTGCATATTTTATTGAAAATTTGCCCTTGAATTTGATGTCAACGCCATTAGAACCACAAACGATTGAATTTTTTCATTCTAAATTTTTTTTGTAAATTTTTTTTCTCCATTTTTTTTTTTTTTTTTTTTTACCAAATATGCCATTTTTATTTATTGGATATTCTAATATTGAAAGTTTAAACTCACATTAATAGTTCATTTTTGTGTAATATTTTTTATATAAACAAAAAAAAAAAGAAAAAAAAATGTGCAAAAAAGCAATGAAAAAGAATGAAAAGAAGACAAAACAATGAGAAAACTTTGAAAGAGTTAACTAATCATCAATCATTAATTAGTGCAAATTTGTAGTCTTAAATGCCAAAGAATTCTTACCAAGATAATATATTTTGCATACATTCTATCTGAAAATCATAATAAGGCAATATCACACATCTATTCTACCTGAGAATTTCAATAACATATTTATTTCACCTGAGAATTCCAGTAAAGTAATATCTCATATTTATTTCACCTGAGAATTCCAGTAAGGTAATATCTCATATTTATTTCACCTGAGAATTCCAGTAAGGCAATATTTCATATTTATTTCACCTGAGAATTCCCAGTAAAGTAATATCTCATATTTATTCTACCTGAAAATTTTAATTAGATAGCATCTAATATTCATTTTATTGTTAAAAATTATCCATTATAATAATATTATTTTGACGAATTTTAAAAAATTTCAATAAATTTCAAAATTCATTTAACATTTGCTATTAAAGGTTAATGAATCATTTCATTTTTTTTTTTGATTGTTTTTTTGTCTTGATAAAAAGTGGTACATAGTTGTAATGTTATAAAAGTTATTCATCTGCTCTCTTCTTTTCATTTTCCCTCGCTTTTCTATGTTCAATTTTAATTTAACAATACAAAATGAAACGATAAGACTTTTTTTTTTTTTTTTTGTTACCTCCTGATTTCTGAGCAATTAATTAATGTGTGTTCTCAAATTCGATTAAAAGTTTTTTCTTTTTCCTTTTTTTTTTTTTTTTTCTTCAAATGAAATATTGCTGAAAATAGGTGTGAACATATTTTTTAAAGATTGATCATACTTTAATGCCACTAACAATAATTAATATTGCAACAAAGTTTGCCAAAATTTTGCTTCCCGAATCCGAAATGTTGAAATAATTTGTACGGATGTTTTTGAAATGAAATGAAATGAAAGAGAGATGGAAATGAAATTGATCGATGGTAAATTTATGCTCTCTGCTCCTAAATAGCATGAAAATGAAATTTTCAATGGAAAAATTATCATTCATCATCGGAAAGATGCTTGATAGCTTTTAGATAAATTCATTTCACCGAATTATCAAATACTTTTCAATTGCAACAAAACTGCATATGTATGAGAGCATTATAAATGAATTGGACAGGAGAATTTGACATTTTTCCATTTCTATTTGTCAATCCATTTGTTTCTTTACAGACGATTTTGGCAAATTGAAAGGGTAAATTCACATGGAAAATAATCAGCCATTTAAGATCTGAAATAATCGATTTTACATTTTTGCATTGATATTTGAAATTTTCTAAATTTCAAATGATACTGTCTTTAATGATATCATGTAATTAAATTGATAGCATTAATGATTAAAAATTTTTCTTTTCACACATTTTAACCAAATAAATTTTGATTGATATTTAGATGAATAAATTGAATTGAATTTTACAAAAAAAATGTAAAAATGTAAAAAATACAAAAAAAAAGATTTTTAAATGAGAAAACAAATCAAAAAATCGATCAAATATAAATTTTGTTTGATGGCTTTTTTTTAAAAGATATGTTTAAATTGTAAATTTTCAGTGAAAAGTTTGAATTTTTTCTTTTATAATAATGGATGATAGGTTATTTTTATTTTGAAACGAATTATAAGACATAGTTCAACATTTTAAATTTATTTTTCAGCAGAAAACAGTAAACAATATAGAACAACTGGTTTAGAAGAATTTATAGCAAAACATCTTTATTATTTCGACCGATAAATATCATGATCAAATTTCATCCAAAGTATTTCATCCCTAACTTGCATAATTGGAAATTGAAGTAGAACTTAGTTATTTATGTTGAGAGAAATGAAAATTGGTAAAACTGATCAATACGTTATGGCCTTGACAGTGCAATCATTTTGCACCTTATATGTTTACTTTGCGAGAATTGTTTAACTCCGAAAATTGCATCAAACATTGACAAAATAAAATTTACCAAATAGAAACAAATTTAATCTCAAGAGAATTTGTTATGTTGCTGATTAATCTTAACAAGATGATTAACTCTCTATTAATGATACATTGATAAGAAAATTGAGCTGTTTGCTATATTTTTCTTTTTTTTTGATTTTCTTATCATTTGAATCATAATTACACTTTTGTTTATTTGAAGAAGTATCGTTTCATTACTGTTCTTCGTCCCACATGATCAGTCAAAGTTCAGAAAAACAAAAAAAAAAAAAGGAAAATTGTAATCTGTCGTTCCGTTAAAAAAAAAAAAAAAAAATGTGAATGATATGATGATTCATCTGTCTATATTTTGAAAATTAGTAGTTATCAAAGTTGAAATAGCAACTTTTTTTGAGAGAGATAAAGGGTAGGAGAGTAATAATAAATAGAGGAAAGATGAGGACAACAATTAAGAAATGCAAGTCACATTATCGTCAACATCAACGATCAATAATTAGCAGTAGTGATCCATAGATCGGTAACTTTCTACTACTTACCTACTCATTGTTGTTCATATTCTATTTAATCGACGTATATCCCATATTTACCTTCAATAGATGAATCTGTCTTATAACTATTGTTTTTTTTATTGGCATAATGAATTTATTGATTTCATTAATATTCATTTTATCTTCAACACATGAATCACTGTTATCACCTTTTGATTTTCTTTGATGTGTCGTATCAATAGCTGCTTGATAATTTTCATTAAAATATTGCTGGGAGAAAATTTTTATCATGTTTGACGTTTGTACCTTGTACTCATAGGTACTATTTAATAATAAAATACTTACCGCTCCTTCATTTTCTTCCATCATTGTCAACATCCTGTCAGAAGAATACGAGAAAAATATTTTTGCTTTTACCGTATAGCACAATTCATAATGTAAATATAGTTGATGGGTGTTTGTTTTTGTTCATTAAAGGTTTTTATGTAAAATTGTTAATTATGATACCTTGTGAGAGAAATTATTTATCGTTTGGTTCAAATGATATATAAATGTCGTATAAATAATTCACACCAGTCAAATTAAATTTTCGGTTGAAACATTTCTTCACTCTTGATTTGAAAGTTTTTAAATTTAAGTTTATTGAAAACTAGTTGTTTCATTTGATAAAAACAATTTATGAAAAAACTGTAGATAAAAAAGGTAATATAGTTAATGATAAATCTCCTGATCTGACTAGTAATATTCTTTTTTCAGTATTTATATTTTCTCAATGAAAATTTAGATTTCAGAATTCTTAAATAACGATTAAAGAGTTGAAATCATCCGAGAAAAAAAAAAAAATAGGATTCAGATATTTTTATATCATATCGTAGTTCAGAAAATTTTCGGAAGTATTATTTCAAGGAAATGCGTACTATTTAAATTTTTCAAAAAAAAAAATCGATAAGTTTGTTTTAAAATGTTGCATACTTTTTAAAAATATGCCAAAAAGATAGCTCTTAGAATTTTAGAGCAATTTTTTTGCATACATATTATATGCTTTGAAATTTCAAACATTCTTATCACTTTTTTTTTTTTTTTTCAGGTGAAAATGCTACTGATTTTTTCTTTTGAACTCTTTAATTGATAGTTGACTTTTAGCTACACTTCTTTTTTTTTTTTTAGATTTCTGATTATCACTTCGTTTGTTACAACCGATTGCTTACTTGGTTGACAAGATGATTGATAAGCCAGGAGTCGCTATTTTAAAAACTTTTGGCATTTAACAGCATTTCGATAGATGAAAATTAAAATTACATTCTCTTTGATTGCGTCTTTCTTCGAATCTTTCGAGAAAAGTTAAATCTTTCTCTTTTTTTTCCCTCTTTTCTTTCTTTTTCAATTCATATTTCAACAAATGACAGCTGCAACTGAATGCTTCAAAACAACGTATTTTGCTGAAATGTTGAAAACAACAACAATTCTTAATTCTGTTTCATCGAAAACTCTCATCGTAACCCGTCACTTACGCCGGTGATTCAGATTACTCAAATTCAGCGTAAGTCATTTTTCTAGAATGTTGTAAATAGCAGCAAAAATTACGTCATGCATTCAATTTTCTCGAATTCAGCATATGAAATTTCGATTTAAGAAACCATCACTACAATTTTCTACTACATCTCAAAGGTATACAATACTTTAGCATATAAATTATCGACTGAGACTACTAAATTCTTGAATTCTTTTTTTTCTTGAATGAAAATTCAAAGAATTCAATATTTGAAGTCTTTCCACATGTGTTAAGCAATAAAATGCAAAATGCGAATTAGATTATATTGATATACCGATTAGATGTTGAAAAATTGAATTTTCGATATTTTATTATGTCGTAAGCGTCATAAGATTTCTCGCAGATTCATTGAGAAGCGAAAAAAAAGAAAAAAAAAAAAAAAAACTAAATGAATGCTATGTTACTTTATCTTAACAATTTGTTTAGGCATCATCTTTTCCAAATATTATGATTTTTCTTTTATTTTGCTCTCAAATTTGTTTTCTAAATATATTATTGCCCAAAACATTGAATGCTTAAACATTCCAAACAATTTGTCATTGCTGTATTTGCAGTGTCATTCTTTTTATATGTAAAAAGAGGGGGAGAGAATGAAGAGAAAAAAAGAAAAATTTATTTTATAAAAGTTTTCAGTTTTTAATTGCGGCATCAATTTTATTCCAATAATCATTAATCCTCAAACAACAAACAAACAAACAGCAAACAATAACAAGCAAAATATTCTTTGATCATATTTTTCAAGATAAAATGATATGATTCAAACTTTTGGGACGTTTTGAAAATTCATCGAATATGTCATTTTTGAAATGCAACTAAAACATTTTACCATTAATTTTCCGGTTTTTCCGCTTACTTTTGCCATTTTCCGTTATATTCATATTGTCTTTTTGAATATTTTCAAACAAGATGAATGGTTCAATTTCACAAAAGCATGACATTTCTGAAATAATTTCATCGCGGGTAGAAAAATTGCGAGCGACTTTTTCATTTGCCATAATTTCATCGATAGTTATCTAAATTGGTTTGGTTCGACAATCAATCATAAATATTTAATGATAGGAACGGAAAAGTCAAGAAAGCAAAACGAAGTGATAGTTGTCTTTTGAATGATTGCTACCGTGCTATTCTCACAAACATTCATTTTTTTTATTAATTTATCATTTTCAATTCATTTCTTCACTTAATCTTAACCTATACGCGATATCAATCAATAATTTGTATGGTTATAAATCAACCATTATATATATATATATATTTTAATTATACGATTGCTACGGGAGATTAATCAATAATTCCTATCCTTAATTATTATTTTTTGATAATAATTTAACATAGCTATAATTAATAATAACTCCTAACATATCAAGTATTTGATTACTTCATTTTAGTTACAGTAAAGATTGATAACTTTCTGGGATCTTTACTTTAATTATATCATTTGTATTTGTCAAATTAAGGGATATTAAAAATTTACGCTTTTTTTTTTTACATGTAAATATATGTGAATTTTATTATACATGCTCTTGACTGCGTTAGCATATCCTTTAGATGCTGATTAATATTGTACTTATTAATTGATGCTATGCTAATTAATTATATTATACTTATCAATAATTTGTTGATTAATTTGTCTATTTTCTACTTTAATTTTAGCTAAGCTCACTATTTCTTGTAATAAAAGTGTAAATAATTATTTTCCATAAATGATTATCTTATTTCATCAATAATTTACTCTGTAAAAATTTTCAAATTTCCCAGTTTATATTGACTTAACATTATCACACTAATTAATTAAGTGACCAATATTAGCAAACAATTGGTAATCCCAAAAGTTTCAATGCTATCGAAATACTGTAATACTTAATATGTTGGAAAAATTTAATTATTCGTTATTTATGCATTTTAGTTGTTTCATATTAATAATCAACATTTGTAATATTGAAAGAGTTCAATTATCCGGAAGAATTCAATTATTTATTATTTCTACATTAACAAGCATAATTTATAATGTTGAAAGAATTTAATTATCCGCTCACTAATTATGTTCATCTTTGACTTTTCCGATTTCACAACCTTTTTTATTTTTTTTTTTTTTTGTTTTTGATTTTATCATTTCTTCTTAACATAATATCTTTAGCAATGAGTTATATAATATCTGCTAGAATGATTTCAAGTTAAATATTTTAAAACTTTTAATTATTATTTTACAAATTTTTGTCAGTAAATATATTAAATAAATATATTAAACATCCGATCAGTTATTATCGATTAGATTTAAATGATAAAAAAATTTAGTTTTCCGTCATTATTTGTGATTTCCAATAGCATCCCTGCTTTTCCTATTCGATACATTTGAAAATACTTCAAAATTTCTTTTTTATTTTTTACACAACGATTATTGGAGCATATTTTATTTTAAAAAAGTTTTATTTAATAATAGTTTTCGTTCTCATAAATATTCGATAAAAGCTATCGTAATCAGGCCTAAAAACGTTGGTGGCCATAAATATTTCGTTTAATAAACTTAAAAAAAAATTATTTGTTTTATTCATTTGTCTTTCTAAAGTTTAGAAATCCAAATTTATTGACGATTTAATAAATAAAAAATGACTTGTGAATTTTTGTTTTTCTAATCATTTTCAAAAATTTCACATTTTCTTTTTTCGATGAACTTTTTGAACCGAATATTTTAATCGATATAGATTTTGGTATCCTAGATGATAATCTGGAAAATTCCGGGACATGTATTAAATTCATGATGCATTTCCTACTAAATATTAATCATTTATAATTTTAGAGATTCAAATTTTTTTTTCTGTCTTAAAGTCTTTTGAATTTTGAATTCATGTTAAACTCAAAATTTTTTTTATACGCCATTTTATCCAATTTTAAAGCAAACTTATCAAAACTATCAGCTATCATTTTCCCTGTATGCTCAAATTTTTTGAAAATTCATCAGGAACACAAAAAACTTTGATACTTCTCGGCTGCTCCATTTTGATATCATGATGAAGTGGAAATAAATTGTAATTACATTTTCATTGTATTAAAATCTTTTTTTTTGAAAATTAAAAAATTGATTGAAATCTCTATTAGTTTCAATCATTTTTTTTTTTAATTTTTATTTTTTCCGAGTTGTAATGATGACTTTGAGACAGCATAATTCATAGATTTTTAGAATGATAGGAAAAGCGTCGGGAAAATCGTTCCATTTTTTTTGTTTCAAGCATTGATGAACTATAGCTAAACTTTGTTTTCGATGAGAAGAAATATCGGAAGAAAATGTGTGACTGAAACTCTTTTTTTCTTATGGAATTTTATTTCATTTTATTTCTTCCCATTTTTCAAATGTTTAAACTAGAATTTCTTTTTTTTTTTTTCTTGAGATCTAGTTTATTCATATTTTGAAAGAAAGAACGTTTTGATTTGTTGAATTTTTATCAATAGCTGCCATACATAGTAAGCTTTGATCTTCTTGAAATCCTTCAATTGATATTGATATCTGCAAAAGAAGAATAATCAATTATATCACTTATTTATTTGATGAACAATAATTGTTTTTCTATGTCTTTCATTCATGCATCTATTAAATTTCATTCATTTTAAGAATTTGCGAGTAATTAAAAAAAAAAAAAAAAACTAGAACTTTTTTTTAAATTAAAAAGCAACCCAGGCTGTTTTTTTCATATCAACAAATACTTTATTCAATATATGTCATACCGAAAAATGGGCATATATTGTAAATTGAAGCGTAAAATATGAGTATTAATTAAGTTGTCGCAGTGCAGGAGGAAGATTTAAATTTTGGAATTAGCCGAGAAATTGCGAATAGTAATATCGTAATCCGTTGAGATTTTCTGATGAATAATATCGAAGTTGTTTTTGGATCTTTTAGATTATTAAAAGATTTAGGAGAATCTGACATCAATCTGCTCACATGTAAACATTGATGTCGAGACTCTCCGAGATCTTCCGATGATAAACATCGAGATTCTGTGAAATCTTCCATATGACAGCATATTGATGTGGAGATTGTTCTAGACCTTCCGCATGACAAACTTTCAGATTCCTCTGAATTTTTCACATAACAACATGTTGATGATAAAATTACCGCAGATTTATTTCAATGATGTTTCTGATCATCATCTATTTCGAGATTCTTCTTCAGCATCTTTCGCATAAAACATCATATTGTCGTCAAGATTTCCCATCTCTTGAATGACATTTGACGTAATAATGCTCATTGATTTTCAAGTTTATTTATCAAATATGCTTTTTATAGTTTGCCTTTAATTTAATAATATTTGAAGCAAATTTACGAAACTTCTTAAATTTCTAGAAATTTTGTGTCGCAAAACAATATATACATTTCTCAATTTTCAATTTCCATAAATTTACTTAAATTTTATATGTTATCGTTGTAAAGTAAAACTGAACTTGAAAAAAAAAGATTAGAACCGGAAAAAAAATCAGTAAAGAAAAAAAGAAAGTAGAATAATATGATATATTTCATTGTTAAGAATGAGATGGGAAGGAAAAATGCAAAAAATGAATTTCAATGAATAATCCATTTTTCCTATTTATTTCGACTTCTTGAAATGTTTAGAAAGAATGGAAAGATAAAAGAATGCGAAAAAAAAAAGAAAAAAAAAGGTCAAATTATAGTGATAATCTTTGTATGCTTAAATTTAATAATAAAAACAAACAATAACAAAAAAAAAAAAAAAAAAAAAAAAAAAATTTTGGAAAAAAAAAAAAAAAAAAAAAAAAAAAAAAAAAAAAAAAAAAAAAAAAAAAAAAAAAGATGTTGGAAAAGAAATTGGAAAGAATAAAAGTTAAGAAAGAAGGAAGAAAGAGAGGAAGGAAAAATTGCGATAAAATAATTGAAGAAATTATACTAATTAAGGGAAGTTAATTAATATAATCGATTATTCTAAAATAAGCCAAGCATTGAAAGATTTATCATTTTATAGTCAAAACTTGAGATTTCTTTGAACTTTTCTCGACACATTTATGAGATTTCTTTCTTTTTTTTTTTTTTTTTTTTTTTTCATCCGGAAGTAAAAATTATTGATCCGATTGAGAGAAGCTAATTGAATCGATTATTACAAACTAGGCCAAGCATTGAAAGATTTGTCATTTCTGAGCCAAGACTTGAAATTGCCTTATAACTACAACTTTTTTTTGGCACATTTATGAGATTTCTTTCCTTTTTTTTCTTTTTTTTCATCCGAAAGTGAGAATTATTGATCCGATTGGTTTGTACAAGCGCCAAAGGAAGAAGAAGTGTCTGCTGTTGTTTGTTGCGGAGAAAGGCATTTTTCGTCTCACTCTATTCACATATATATTATGTTCAATTTAATTCCCTGGGGAAGGTCATATTCATGCTTAAAAGGTTTGATTGGGAGTTTGAGAAAGATGATGAAGTGAAAGACAAGCCTAGCCTAGATGCGGATCAGGTACATGAGCAAAGAAGCCTTGTCCTAGACCTAATCTATTCTTCTCTCCTTCCCATCCTATCCTTCAAAATTCAGTCGGACAATTAATTCATACTACTTTTCTATTGAAATCTCTGATTCATAAATCTCTCATCTTTTCATTCATCACCAATTTGTAGTAAACACTTCATTCATTCGTCATAAATTCTTTTCTTTTTTTTTTTTTCTTTCATTTATGGCAAATATTATCATTATTATCATCCTTATCACCCTAATAGATCATTTCATTGCTTATCAATCAATCATACATCCAATATTCTCAGTGCAAAATGTAATTTTTATATTCATTTCATTTAGTTTTGATTGATGTTTTCGTAATGATATGATTGAATTTCGTTGTTTTACATTTTTTCATCATTGTTATCAGATATTAAATTCTGTTGCTATAAAGCTAAGGAATTTTTTCAATCCAATTTTTTTTTCTTCTTTCTTTTTTTAATCTATTTTAAAATTTTTTGTTTAATTCTCTTCGCTAAAATCTTTCTTTCTTTCTTTTCTTCTTTTCCTTTTTTTTTTTAATTTCATTTTTCGAGACAGAAAGGAAACTATTAGCTTATATATAAGCAACAATATTAACATTTGCAGAGAAAATTAGTATTTTTTGAATCTATCATTATATTAGCATACATATATATCTAATAAAGAAATATTTCAAATTCGTATTTAATTTGAATGTAAAATTCATGTAATTCAATCATTTTGTATTTAATTAATGCGAATTTTCTCGATTTGAAAAAAGTACAATGAAAATGAATGAGTGTGTATGCACCTGTTTGTTTACGCAATAGGTAACAATATTCTTTTTTTTTTTTTTTTTTCTTTTTGATTTTCCAAATATCAAATTCATTTAAAAAAAAAAACTACATGTGATGAATAATTTGTCAAAATTTAAATTCATATAAAATATAAACAGAATAATATTTAGTTTTTCTGTTAATTATTCAGTTCTTCCATTTTTATGTCATCAATTTATGCTGTAATCTGTAAGAATCGAATTTTAGCAAAACTAAAAATGTTAAATAATTATTTATTTAATTAAATAAATTCTAAAATTTGAGAAATCCAATTAAAAAAAATCTTCATAGGATATAATTGCTATACCAATTTTATAATATTTAATGAAAAATTTTTGTTAAATGATGATAGGAAATTGTAAAAAAATAAAATCAAAGATTAATTAATTTGTTAATCATTTGTGAATGTGTATGTGTAGAGTGTATGTTGATGAAAATGAACTATTTCTTCAATAAAAGATTTTTTCCGAAGAAAAAAAAGAAAATAGTTTTTCGAAAAGAAGAGAATATTTTGAGAAAAGAACGAAAAACGAACTATTCGTTTCATCTTTTTCTCCTTTTCTTTCTTTCTTTTTTTTTTTTCTCTCTTCAAGTCAAATTCTCGAATTATATTTAAGTCGGATAAATTTGTTTCTTGATTTCTTATTCTAAAAATGTCGTTATTACTAAAAATGTCGTAGAGGAAATTACTTTCTAATAGAAAAAGAGAAGTAAAAAAAGTTAAAAAGTAAGGAAGTAAAGGTGCATATATTATAAGAGAATAAGATCAAGCCAAAGCAAAAATATAAATACTTTTTTTACGATTTTACTTGCTCATAATTAGTTCGCTTTAGCATTTTGCTGTAATTTATTGTTGCAAATTAAATTGCTTAAGTAATTAGTAAATATAAAAATTAGGAATTCCGCAAAGTAATTTGAAGTAATATTTTATTTTTTGTTTAGTTCATTCAAATGATTCGTATGTTTAATTATTGTAAACTAAAAATTATCCATCCATTTCATTTTTCTTCTCTTTTTGTTTTGTTTTTTTTTTGATAACGTAAATAGTGTAATGAGTTTTTTCCCTTGAAAATCTTTTATTAAATATTGTTAGATATTGAAAAGTTGTTTGATTAAAGAATTTAAATATTTAAAATGTCTTCAATTTTTTTTCTCTTATTTTTTTTGCCAACGCAAGTAATTATTTAGTTTTCGTCGTTTTCTTTTATTATTTACAAAATTTATTCTTTCAATAAAGTAATTTTTTTTTTTTTTTTAAAATTTAGAACGCATCAGAAGGTAAAATGATGGATTCGCCAATGGAAAAAGCTCGACGAATATTCCATATTGAGAATCGTACCGTTGTTAATTGTTTATCCGAATTCTACGGTACCATGCTGCTACTGGTAAGTTTTATTGTTTTTTTTTTTTTTTTTTTTTATTTTCTTGCCCTTAATTTTTAAAAATTCAATTGTTACAGCAAATTCGATACAATAATTTCCAACTTAATCGTTTTTTATTTGCCTCTTATAAATGAATTATCAATCTGAAAGTATTGAAAATACTGGAAATTAAAAAATATATATATATAGACGAGAGAACTGGAAATTAATTTGTTTAGTATTCTTATCCAATTAAGATTTCTATCAGATAAAAGTTAGATGGCGAAAGTTTTTTTGTATCAGTTTCCTTTTTTTTTCTTTTTTTTTTAAAATTAAATCGAGAAAAAAGATAATTTATCTATAAAAATAAGTTTTTTTTTTTATCATAAATATGCCCTGGAGGAAAAATTTAATTATTTTGGAATCAATCATTTAAAATATTAGAATTATACTTCAAGTTTTCTCAAAAAAAAAAACATTGTTTTCCCAAGCATATTTAATTTTTCATCAAGTATAACCTTGATATAATTTTGATGTTTGTGGTTTTTTTTTTTTATCGTTAAATTAACAAAGGAATAAATTTTTGATAAGAAACCAAATCAAATAAATGAAATCAGAAGCTTTTAATGATTTTAAAAGAAGATTTTAATAATTTCTAGTTTATTTTTACAATAAAAAAATTTTTTTTTTATATTTAGCGTATTAGTTCAAATAATTTTACAAGAAGAGAATTAGTACAAAAAGTGAGAAAGAAACATGATAGAAATGATTAATTTCCTCCTCATCATCAATAATATCAATTATCGTTCGATGAAATTTAGAAGTTTCTGTTTGCAATATATTCAATATACATTCAAAAACATTAGAATATTTGTTTTGTTTTTTTTTTTTTTTTTTCATAGAAATGAGTTTAATTTTCAATCAAAAAAGACATTAAGAATGCAATAAAAATTTGTTATAAATGGTCTGATTTATATGAAAATAAAATAAATAGCCAAACTTATCATCTTCCAATTTATTTGTTAAAACTTATTTTAGTCATTGATAAAAAATTGTAAATCAAATAATGAATTCTAATCTTTAAATAAGTTATGATATTGAATAATACATTATAAAAAAAAAAAAATGTTTTAGTTTCTCGGTATTAGTATAGTACATCAATTCGATCTGTCGCATAAACAGTTGAATACATGGATACAAATCAATCTCGGATGGGGCTTTACGATCATGTTCTGCGTTTATACCTGTTCCAAGACATCAGGTATGATTTTAATGAGAGCTTGCTCTGAGAAAAACTGATAAAAAATAATAATTTGAAAATTTGGAAAAAATACACAGGTGCATACAGTGATGTATTTGTTGATTAGTTGGATTCTGAACTGCTTTCAAAAATTTTATGTGGGTTTGAAGGTCACTCCTGAATAACTGCTTGGAATTATTGCTTAACGGAATTTGCATATTAACATTTCAGATGGATTTATTTCTTGATGATTGTGTTTCTACATGGCTATAACTTTTCGCTGATCTTTTGTTATCAAGTTTATGAAGAAATGTATTTCAGTTTTTTCATGTAAATCTTCAGCATTCTGAATTTTTCATTAATATTTCATTCATTTTAAGGAGGACATCTGAATCCAGCAATCTCGCTAATGTTTTATACCATTGGAAAATTACCTCTCGCACATGTCTTTTACTATATCATCGCACAAGTTCTTGGAGCTTTCGTTGGTACAGCACTTGCATATACGGTTTATTTAGGTATATTTCTAAATTATTGACTTTTTTTAAGTTTTTCCTATTTTTTCTAAAATATAAAATTTTATAAAAATTTAATGATTAAATGCGTTTTAATTTATTATTTTAGTTTTCATTGGACTTTATAATTTTTTGAAATAAAAGAATGATATTTCAGATCAGACCTTTCACGTCTTGGGTAACGCACGCATTGTAGCAGGTCCGAATGGTACAGCATCATTATTCACATCAATGCCAGCACCTCATCTCTCAAATACAATCGCATTTTGGGATCAAGTAAATCAGTATTCTGTTTCTACAGTAATTAAACCCAATTCCTCTATTTTAATGCAAATTTAGTCTTCCTCTTTTCATGTTAAATTTCATTTTTTCAGTTTTTAAATTCTATACTATGCTGCATCGTTCAGTGTTTAGAATAATAATTTATAAAATGTATTTCATTAGCAAAATTTCTTTAATAGATAATCTGATGTTTAAGCTGAAATTACTAGATGTGTAGTGCTTAGAGAATTTGCTTTTCTCATTTAATGCATATTCTTGCTGTAATGACTTTTAATAGTACATATGAATGTAATATTATTGAAAAAATATTGTAAATATTTGAGTAATGATAAATGAAGCATTTAATTTGTTGCATTTTTTTCTTTTTTCAGTTTGTCGGTACAGGATTTTTGGCTCTTTTTGCTTGTGTTATCATCGATAAACGTAATGAAATTCCATCCTACATGCATGCTCTTCTTTTTGGACTACTTGTTGCAATGATTGGTATGGCATTTGGAATGAATCTTGGATATCCGATCAATCCTGCTCGTGATTTTGCTCCACGTGTTTTCGCTGCTCTCATCGGATATGGTTGGGAAGTTTTCAGGTACGAGAAATTAGTATTTTGTTTTTTACTTGAATGATAAATGTTACAATAGATGATTCATAAAGCTGCATTCGATGATTTAATATTTACTGATTATTACTAATTTTAATGATAGTAATTCAAGCTAAAATTTTTCTTCCGTAATCATAATTATGATAACTTGATTGAATTTATATAATATCCCTTGATAGCTTATGTTGATTTCTTTACAGTTATCATAACTACTATTTCTGGATTCCGATTTTGGCGCCATGCTTTGGTGCAATTGCTGCAGCTTGGTCATATTTCATCTTCGTTGGTTTTCAAATTCCGGATCAGCCACCTAATTATATGAAGGAAAATAAGAGCGACGCTGATGGTATTCCATTGAAAACGACGTATGTTAGGTTCTTTCTTTCAATATTTCAAGTTTGAACCAAAATTCGTTTAATAATTTCATTTTATTGACACTTGCTATCATTTGGCGCATTTTTATATTGGAGAATACCACTATTAAGCATTTTATCCTTGCAGGAGAATAAATTTGGTTAATCAGTTTTTGTCAGTTTCTAAAATATTAAAACTGTTTGGAAATCATCTTTTCAAAACATTTTTAATTCTTTAATTATTTATGATTTTTTTTTTCTTTTTTTTTCAGAGATCTTTCATAAAGATGAGAAGAAACCTAATAAAGCAGCTGAATACGAGTGTAAACGTGTGTAAAGAATTCTGCTGATTTTTCGAAAATTTACATGAATTTTTTTAATTTGAATGCATAATTTTGCCTCACTATCTTTGAATTAGATAATTTTCTTTTTTCTCTCCTATAGAATGCCGGTCTCAAGTTAAAATTATTGATGCATATCAGAGTCATAAAAGTTTAACAGCATTAGATACACTATTATTTTCTGTATCATCGATGATATTAAATTTTCGTCCAAACTATTGAAAAAAATTTAATAAATATGCCATTAGATTCTCATTTAAAGGAAATTCATTTTTGATTGTGTCAATGATAAATATTTTTTCGAATATTTCTCATCTTAACTGATTATTTGATAATTGGCCGGTGATAGTGTAATACTATTTTATTTGTTTTCGATTTTTCATTTATACCTTCTTATCTCTTTTTTGCCCAATTCTTATATCAATAGAAAAAGGTAGTAGGCATATGCTTTCTTTTTTTAAATAACTTTTTTTTTTTTTTGTTTCTTGGCAGGATGAAATGAAATTATTGTTATTAAACAGATTGAATTTTCATTTTTGAATTAAATTTGAATTTGAAAACCATGAATTTTTTTCGGTTATATTCGAATTTAGATGAAAAAATAAAAAATCAGTTGTGTTAAGTGTTTATCGAACACTGTAGAGACAAATATATCTTCCTAATAATGGGAATGCTGCAATCTCTAACAAGCTTGTCAATTTGAAAAGAAAAAAAAAAAAGTTGCTGTGAAATCAGCTACTTTAAGTCTTTTATTAGATACAATCAAGTTGCATGAAGTTTTTTTTGTTATTAATTTGATGAAAAATGAAGAGTCATTTATGTAAAGTATCACAACTGAAGAGATGACAGTTATGAGTGAACAAATAAACATCCATTTTTTAACAGTACAACTCTCCGTTTTGACATTCGCAATTTCGCATAATATATAAGTGCTATAAAATAATTTCAAAAAAAAAGACATTTCATCATCTATCAGGTTTGAAAAATTATAAAACCTGTTTTATCACGTTTGCTGCCAAAATAAATATACGATAACTGCAGTTCCTGTCATTAAAATGATTAAGTAGAAGATTGTAAGAGAGAAAATTAAGTTTAAAAATAACATTCTGCAGTTTATTCCCAAAAAACTTGCAATGTATTTGCTATCCAACTATTTTTCGACTTCTGATCTATCATTCCAATCTTACAAATTTAGAAATAAGACCGAAATTCGTTGTTTATGGATTAATTATTGAATGTTGGAATTTTTCGACGTTTTTGCGGTCGTAATAATTGCTATACAGTATTTGTGGGTTACTCCAGTTTAATATGTAAATGATTGACATTTCTGCTAATCAAAATGAATTTGAAATCGCAAAAGGGACAAAAAAAAAAAAAGTCACTCGCATACAGATTTTTTCAGTTTAGATGATCATCTCTATTCAATTCAGCATAACGAAGTTAATAATTAAGCTTAATTAAGCTTGACAGTGCAAATCAGTTCAAATTGATAAACTTCTGGATCCATATACAGCAGTGATTTTTGTTATCAGCTGATTACCATTTGGTAGGATCTCACAAGTCACCGCGATATAATTAAACTATAAAAAGTTTAAACTCTTATCATTTCACAAAGCGAGAACTGATATACATAATGCAAATTTAATTTAATGTATCGCTGCCTGATCTCATTCTAATATCTCGTAATATTAATAAGAATAATATTTTTACATTTTTTTTTTCACATTTCTTTTCATAGTATCTTAATTTTTATGTTGACGAAGTATGAAGGAATTTAAGTATTGCTACAAACGGTTGCAAGTTTCCCACCTTTGCTATACTTTTCCAGTATTTTTTTTTTTTTTTGTTCAAAAAAAATTGGTTAAAAGTTTTGACGAATGGAAGTTAAATCGTAATGCAATTTACCAACTTATTCAGTTTAATCAGTGATTGATAACTACTCAATTTTCTTTCCGCCGAATTCTAACCTTCTCAAAATGTTCTTTCGTACTTTTGTCCTTCACTTTAAAACATTTCAGTTTAACTGAAAATTTTCAAACGCATTCTATTCTTTTTTTCGCTTTTTAATCGTAAGAATCATGAGAAGTATCCATCAATCATAAGAAATATTTAATTTTTACACGAAGCACTTACAGTCAAATTAATTCGAACCGACACTACGGCTTATTTACCTTTTCTTCCAACATATTTTCAATTATGATTCACAAAAAGTCTCGTTTTATAATTTTTCGACCTCCATAACCCACGAAATTTAATTTCAACATCCCGCGTCACATTCTATTGGATAAAATTGAAATTTTTGCTGATCGCATAACTATCAGAACGGCAGTTCAATGCCTGAAATCTGTCATTTAGCTTACTACTGATATTATTATGTCATCGGAAGATGGCTTTTGAGAGATAATTGTGAATTCTATGATAAGTTGATCAATGGTGCCGTCTAATTTTTGAATTTCGAATTTTTTCGATCTTAAAATTATTACTCTTATTTGTGTTTTTAAAGTAAAGCAAGCATTCATATTTGACTATTTCAGTTATGTTACATCATATGGAATATTTTAAAAAATATGGGCGCATAGAGAACGAGTTGGCTCGTAATTTGCTTGCTGAATTTTTTGGTACCGCTCTCCTAAAAGTTAATATTTCATTTTGCTTCTGATATTCTAACAATTTAATTCTTTGAAAAGGATCTATCCGTTAAAATTTTAATTCAATTAATTGAAAAAACTCCAACTCTTATTAACTTCTGTTTATCGTTATATTTCAATGATTGAAATTAACTTTTTTATCCTGAGAAGTTGCATAAAACATTTCTTTCGATTAATTATTCAATTCAAATTGATAAGAGATTTTCTATTAGAATGAATTTTATGAAAGATTCAGTTTATTGGTACTGGCGTGATGGCTCAATTCGTACTTAGTCGCGGGACAGCGAACTCTGCGATACAAATTAATATTGGCTGGGGACTAGCGATTGCACTTTCAGTTTATGTTGCGTGGGAAACGTCGGGTAACTTATAGTACTTTGCGAAATCCGTTTTCCGATTAAAACTACCGAATTAAATGCTTATTGCCTTATGCAAAAAAGTTGAAACGAAAACTCAAGTATTGACTGTGGCATGCCAGAAAAAAAAATGAGTTGGTCTGTATTTTTCGCGTTTCCGTGTTATATTCTTGCAGTAATAATTACACGAATTTCAAAAGTATATGTTTAATATGTTTTCGAATTTTTGTATTATACTGAAGAATAGATGCATTCATGCGAGATCAAATTCGTAATTCGTAATTCGGTTATTGAATATTTGCTTCGAATATGAAATTTTCGACTGCAAGAAATTTGCAAATCTTCGTAGGATTCAGAATTTGTCTTTTATAGATACAACAGCTACTTCAATTTCTGTTCAGTCTTGCAGGGATAGAAGAAAAAAAAGAAAAAAAAAATGCCAGAAAAAAAAAAGAATTCTTCATTCTCTCTAATCATTCTGGGAAGAAAATATTTGTAACTTTATACTTCTCTCACTTCAAATATTTGTCCAATTATTTTTATTTAATTAATTGTAATTGATCGCATTCTTCATTTGTTGGCTTTAACTGATACTATGGTTTATGATCTGTTAAATGTTTCCATAAATAAAAAAACTTGTCAAATTTGTTGGAAATCATAAATGAAGAATTGATTACCTTATAAGAATACGTTATTTGCAAGTATAATGCTTAAATTGAATGAGTAAATTATGATTTGAAGAGAAATTTAAATTGTATTTCTAATTGGACTAATTTTCAGGTGGACATGTGAATCCGGCAGTAACAACAGCCTTATTCATCCTCGGGAAGATATCATTTATTCACAGTCTTCTGTATTGCGTTGCACAAACACTCGGTGCAGCATGTGGTGCGGGGATAATGTATATAGTTCATAGCGGTAAATTACTCAAGTTCTGCAAATTAATTTTTGGCCTTTTTTTTTTTTTAATTTCCGAAGCTTTCCAATTCAATTTGGGAATTCCAGCTTTCTATCTTCGTCGATATTCACTTTTTAAAAAAATGCAATGATGTAAATGACCCATTATAAATCAAACAATAAATGACTTCTTCCTGCAACTCAATGTTTCCGAAATTATTACCAGTTTTAGAAGCAATAAATGCCTTTGATGGAGGTGTTCGTGCAATAAGTGGGCCAAATGCGACCGGAATAATTTTCGCATCATTCCCACAGCCTTATCTTTCCAATACTGGTGCCTTTATCGACCAAGTTTGTCTTCCTTCTTTTCCCAAATTTACAAGATTGTTCTTTCAGCATAATTTAATAATATGTAAACAATCGATTTTCAGGTGCACCCTAAGCAATTAGAAATATTCTCGATATTCATCAGTTTTCAACATATAATAATTTATTCTTTATCCAATAGCTTTCATCTTCAATTATAGTTTTAGATGGCTGGCACCAGTTTGATTGGTCTTTTCGTTGGATTCTGTTGCGAGCCAAAAAATCAAATACCAAGAAATTTGATGCCAGTCCTTTTCGGTATCATCGCAACGACCATTTCAATATGTTGCGGCTTGAATATGGGTTCTCCGGTCAATCCAGCTAGCGATTTTGGCGGACGGATTTTTGCTTCTTCAGTTGGTTATGGCGTCCAGCTCTTTACGTAAGTTCATTAATTTCTTTGAGTTTTAATTTCTTCTCTTAATAATTCTAGAATTTTCAAGAATTTTGCGAACACATTTAGAAATTTTCATTCTTTCAGGTTCCATCACTGTTTTTTCCTTGTTCCATTATTAGCGCCAATCGTGGGCGCTGCGATTGGTGTATATTCCTATCAATTTTTTATTGGTTTTCATATTCCGAAACCAGTAACAGCGAATATTAACAAAGAAAAATGGGATATGGATCAACAAAACAATTAAAATAAGTCAGTGAAAGCTCTGCATGCTAAAATCAGTGCTACAACGATTGTAGTTTTGTATCGTAGCTTCAATTTCGCATGATTCCCACGATTTTTTAAAGTTCTAAAATCAGAAAAAAAAACTATTCTTTCACATTTAATCACTTTGATGATTCGGAAAACGCCTGGAATATTTTAATATTGGAATTAACATATATATATATATATATGCCTGGATTATATGATTCTGAAAATTTCTGAAAATAAGTATATTGAAATATGTTACTAAGTTCCAGTTATCAACTTTTGAAAATATCTAAAAAGCCATAATCAGAAAATTTATTAATCATAATAAAATTATGACTATTGAGGTTAACATAATCATGATATTAGAAGAAAACATCTATATATATATATATCATCGTTGCTGTTATTTGGCACATAACTTTGCAATCTTTCCGCTGATTGCTTTTAAAATTCTGCAATCAAATAGGTGCATGTTTCTAGATAGATTTACTTATCACACCTGTGACAGGTAAAAGTTAGTGAGCGGACTGAATTCATTGACCGCGCCTACGTAGTTAATTTTGACACAACATTTCAAGTTCTTACTGATTGATTTGAAATTTTGAAACAGCGAATAGGCGAGTGTTTCTACCTATTACACCTGTGACATGTTCAAACGAAATCATGATGTAATATGCGATTGAAATACTTGATTCCAATGTCGATAAGGATTTGTATAAATTGTGACGAAAATTATGATACAGGGATCTTGCGATATACTGAATCTAAATTCATCATGCATGATAAATGGAAAATGCTCTAAGCGATATCCTTGAGCATTAGCATCCAACACAGTTACAAGAAACGATGGATATCCTTTATACAGAAGATGGCGGTAAATTAGCAACCATTCAAATGTGGAATGGTGATAGCGAAGTAGATAACCGGTAGATTTTTCCATATTGGCCTTTGCTATTAAAGACATAAAAAGCGCATAGAAACGTGAAATACTGTTACTCCACTAAATCGATCAAACACATTTGTAAGAATGTGAATAAAAACAGCGACACAGCAATTTTTGGTGTGAACCATAAAGAAGTGATGGGAATATTGCGGTATTACATATCGATGAAATCGCACATTATCGGATTGGAAGTATATAAACAGCAATGAAGTTGTGCATAGAAATGACAACAAAGTTCTTAATCGGGAATGCCATCATCAAATCGATATGCCGCTGCTTCGTTCGATGTAATTCTACATTGAAGGAAAAAAATAACAACACGAGGGATTTTTTTTTCGTTGTGCAATCAAATATTCTTGAGCTACCGCTTGAGCAAAAAGGCATTTACTATCAAATTAACGTTTACATCAATAATAAGGCATTATCAAGTAATGCAAACTATCAATAACGGGGTTGGAGAAATCTTTTTTTTAATGCATCGATTGGAACTGGTAAACATTCCTAATTAGATTGATTTTGCAGCAATTCGGCCCGAAAATGACTTAGCCTTAACTCTTGCATCTTTCGGAATAGCTGCAACATTGCTACCAGGTGGAGAACTGCTCATTCCGCTTTGAAACTGCGATTGAACAGGCAGTTCATTGAAACTCCCACGTGCAACATTTCCAAAGCATCTGGCATGGGAAAAAAATTACAAAAATGTAAACTTATTGTTTTGAATAAATGTACAGTTTGGCGCACAAAAAATCTCTCGAGGCTTATGATCGGTCATTGCAAGATTTGCGTGAGAACATCAGACCAGTTGGGAACGAATATTGCTTTTCAAGCAAACATTACCTGTAATTCCTCGATCGACACCAGCGGACGAAAGAAATGCTTGCCTGAAATATTCTACTTTGTCGCGACAGTAAAGACGTTGAAATTAACTACAAATATGCGTGTCCAGCTACAAAACGATCGATCAGCTGAGATATTCTCACATCAATTGCTGGAAATTGGGAATGGAAATGTGCTGCTTGATCTGATCTTAGAATGAATTTCATTGCCTCATAATTTCTGCAATTTAATGATATCAAAAAAAAGAATTGGTTGAAAAAGTATTTGTCAACCAGTGATAAGAATCACGATAGACTGAGTGAACGAGCTATTCTTGCGGCCAAGAACAAAGATGTCTACGAACTTGACTTTATTATTCAATCTAACATTAAAAGCGAGGGAATCATATACAAGTTCGTTGACACTGTTATGGAAAAAAATGAAACGGTTATTTATCTAACAAAATATCAGAATTCATTCAATCTGCCAGGGATACCACCACACGGCTGCAATTGAAAATTGGCGTGCCAGTCATCATGTTGCGAAATATTAACCAGCCAAAACTTTGCAATGGTACGCGGTATATAGTAAAAAAAATTAATGAACACCTTCGTAGAAGCAACAATCTTGATAGGATCTTTCAAAGATGCAGATGTCCTCATTCCTCGCAATACTTTGATTCCAATGGATATGCCATTTCAATTTAAGAGATTAAAATTCCCAATTCGATTGGAGTTTGCATTCGCCATCAACAAAACTCAGGGCTAATCTTTGGAATTATGCAGTTTAGATCTAGAGACGGATTGTTTTTCACTGGACAATTATATGTTATATTTCTACAGTCGACAGTTCAGACAATCTCTATATCTACACAGACAATGGAACAAAAAAAATATTGTATACCATAAGCATAGTGAAATCAAATATATTAGAAGCGCGCGCTTTCTCTCTTCTTTCTTTACCACTTTAACCAGAACTATAGCAACGCGTACATATGAATATATAAAAATATGAATGTATTCGAAGACAACGTTGTTTCAAATTTTCAAAGTGATAGGGTAAGAATTTTCGGGGATCTTAGATTTTGAACTAATATAGATAAGGCGTTTTTTTAAGAAATTTCGGAAATTTAAAATTTTGAACAAACGTTTAAATTTTTTTTTCTATAGACTGGCTCAAGCTTGTGAAGATGAATTTAGGATCAAATTTTGTGTGATTTTCTGGGTCAAATTTATAAGGTATTTGTAAAAAAAAAAGGTCTATAGGTAATTTTTAAAAAATAAGAACTAAAAATAAAAGAGCCAAATGCAATTTCCTTATTGATTTCTGTAGTGATAAATATTATAAGCATATTAAAATAAAAATATTTAATGTAAAAATATATACATATTATAGAGTTATTTTTTTAGACATATTACTTACTGTCACTCTATGAGATACAATAAATAGAATATATAGAAAAAAATCATAATTAAAAAAAAAGCTTCGAAAACAATTTAATGAGAACATATTAATTATCAAATATTTTCTTGATCTTTCAAATAATTTGTGAAACTAACCAATTTATCGTAATTCGAGTTACAATAAAATATAAAATTTTCAATCATTTTAGAATTTAAAAAAAAAACTGCTAAAATAATTGAAGAACAATTCAAATATGCGATAGTATATGTCTATGCATTATGTTTTACCGAATTATGCTTTATACTTTTACCTATATGCAAGATAAAAATGATAATAAGACATGGATTGATATGATATCATGTGTTCGTATGCAACCAGCTCTTTTTTTCATGTGACTTTTTCTACCGTACTTGCTTACTATCTCCATGTAAAAGAATAATTTAAATGTAGATCATAACTGAACTCTTACCAACAGATGATATTCGATTGCATTAGATTTATTCTATTATTCATGAAAAAACCACCGTATGAACCTTTTTTGTGAAATATTAAAAGTTTTTGGAAATAGACATTTTTTTTTTTTTGACTTAAAAATGTTATCATAATTTTTTCATTTTTGTTTCTATCAAAATTAAATCATATTCTAATTCCACTTCTATGGTACTGTAATGAACACAATTTTCAAAATATTGTATTCATATCTTTTTTCATACCACCATACATTTAGAATCAGACAACCACAGCGACTGTTACTACTATATTTCAAAATCAATTGGATCGAAATCATGATCAATTCCTTGACTTAATTAATTATTTCCATCTTTGTTTATTTTTCAATAATTTTTGGATCATTTTGCATCAAAATAAATTAGTTTGGCTTATTTTAACTTAAAGATAGTAATATAGAAGAGGATTCTGGGAAAACTTTTTTAAATTCTTTTTGGCTATGACGAAAAAGCTTTTTCAGCTCAAAATTTTCGCTGCAAAATATATTATGATGTTTGATTTACGATTTTGAGTATTGAAATCAATTAATAGATGGAATCAAAGAGAATTCATTTGAAGTGATATCATAAATCACGTGAAATTATGGCGTTTTTTCAATGTTTGCTTTTGTTATTTGCCCATAAATTACAAGTGGTTGAAATGAGCTCCATTGACAGGTGGAATTTTCGTAGTCAACACGTCAATTATTATTTTTATTGAAGTAAACGTGTTAATCAGTTACTATTAATCTATTTAAATGAAAAGCCAATTACTGATGAATGGATTATTTACCAAAACTATTACAGCAAGCTTCTTTCAAGCATTTATGTTCTAATCATATGTTTGATCCATTTAAATGCGATGCTATCAGAAGAAGCATTACACTTGAATTTACGAATTCTTAACATTTGGATCAACTTATTAGTATTAATTTTCGTCTAATAAATTTCTCTTTCTTCATGTAAACTTTTGAAAACCAAATCAAATTTCATTTTTTTTTAATTTTATTTCTTAAAAAAAGTTTACTTTCAGCTTATTTCACTGATACTAACATATGTTGCCATTATGCTGCATTTTGGACATATACCTAAAGGTGTTTAGTTGAAAGCATTGCAAGAATGAATACTTCACTGACAAATTCGAAAAGTGACAATTATCTAGATAATAAATATTGCTTTTTGATAGTTTATATTTTCATTCTTATCAAATTTATCGTAACGAAAATCTTCAAATGACAACCAACAAGTGAATGATATTTGTTGATGAATCAAATGCAAATTGAATGTGGCATAATGATAAAATTGGAAAACTAATTTAATTAATTTGAATTTAATATCAATTAGAACGGTAGAAGAAAATTCAATCATTTGGAACTTTTTTTAAGGAAAAAAGACACTTTTAATTTTTACTATTTTTTTTTAAATTTTAAATTAAAATTTTGCCTTTATATCCGTGCTGTTTCTGAAAATTTCTCAAGCAAAAATTTCCTTCCTCATTATCAAAGAAAAATGAATTTAATAGAAAAAATTGATTGTTTAACTTGTTGATTTTATTTCAACATTCAGTTTAATCCAATTTTTACCACCTTTATTCTTTTAATATTGAATCGTATAAAAAATGTTGCAAATAGCATAGTAAACAGTCAGCAAACGCTTCAGTTGCTCATTTTTATTGAAAATGCAAATGATATTTTTTAAAGTAAATATGGTCTTTAAATTTATATAAATATATATTTGAATAATGTAATTTGATGTTATATATGACAGATAAAGACAGTGTTCCATAGTGCTTCTGTGATAAATAATCAATAAATTTACAAGATTAAATATTTTTTCTTTTATTACTATTTATCGGATAGTAAAAATTTCTCAAAAAATTGAATCAATGATTCTTTTCATTTCAGGTAAGTATGAATTGCTGATATTTCCACTTTTTTTCTTTTGAATTCAAAAAATTCTGAAAAAATAGTAACAAATTGATTTCGGTATCACTGGTCTGATAACACAATTAGATTAACACATTAAAGCAATTAAGTTAAAATAAAATTGAAACTAAAAATTGACCAAAATAGAAACTATCGTTGTCAGCTTATACATCAAAAATATTATCTTTGAATATAATTTAGTCAATTTCAAATTTATAAATCAAATCACTAAGATAGATAAAACAGTCTTCTTTAATTTGATATATAATAAAGACTACAATATAATACAGAATGTTTGGAATTTGAATATTCCTAAATCATCCGAAAATCTAATTAATCTAAATAAGATAAAAATAATATAATACTCATTCCATTGAATAACCACTGAATAAAATAACTGGAATGAGAACTTTATTACGATGACCGTTCACAATTTGATTATCTTTACTTGTTAGATATATACGAAAACATTCAATAATTTTAATAACCAATTTCTGGAATCTTTGAAAACATTTTTAAAGTTTAGCTTTCAAAAAAATTGTAGAGCATTCAATCTTGAAATTTATATGTATAAGAATTTTGGAAAGTGTAAGGAATTATTTTTTAAGCGAATGATGTCATACCGTTTCACTATATCAGAAATTTGTCTTTTTTTTTTTGTTAATTTAAAATGACGCGAAATAAATTGCAGAAAATCTCACAAAATTAATTGCCGAATTTGATTCATTCGTCCTCTATTGATAGGTTTTTTTTTTTCAGCGAATCAAAAAAAAAGTAAGAATTGTTTGTCCTTCAATTTTTTCATTATACTTTCGATTTTGTGAAAACGGAAGTATTTTGGGTCGTTGCAATTAACTTATTACTTAAAATTAATTGCAACGATCAAAGTACTTCCAGTAAATGACGCATCATTTCTTCAAAAGAAAGAGAGAAAGTGTTGAAAAATGAACATTTAACATTTATATTATCATTGCAATTATATAATTTCTAATCATCTTTCCAATGATTCCAATTTGGAGACGGTATTTTGTCGCATGATATCAAATCGAGCCCATCACTTTGATCAAATGCTTCTAACGGCATTTGTCGGATATTTTCACCCGCATCACAAATTATTCTTGCAAGACTGAGTTTTTTGATTTCTTCAACTTGGAATCGTGTCAGAATTTCAGGATTTTCATAATAGAATCTGCAAAAAGATATAAATTATTTAATTATTAATTAAATGTAAATTATTGAATGGTTAATTATATTATTATAAGCAAACTAGACGAAATAATTAAAAAAATAAACATTATGTGTGCAATTTTTCAGTCAACAAAGTTATATAATTATCGAAACAATGAGATACAAAAATTCACTCTTACCTGTCACCGTTTCGTGATCTTCTAAATTGCTCCGAAATAATACAGGCGAAAGTTGGTCCAACAAATGCACCTTCGATTGGATCTTCTAATAAACCAGCAACATACAAATCAATATTTTCTGCAAATGATTTTTTAAATAAAATTTGAAATATTTTTTTTACTAATTTTGCAATTTAGTTTCACTTAATTTTTCAACTTTTCATACAGTTCTCGTGATAACATTAATAACGTAAGTGCTATAAAAGAGGCATTCTCTCAGAATTCTCGAAGGACACAATAATTAATGATACTTTTGCCAAATGATTTCCAATTTTTCATTTAAAAAAGAAGTATACTCACGTATTATACAAGTTTATTTGAGCATTTTACGCAAGAATTGCACGTTTATGATTGAAACATCGCTCACAAATTGCATATTTACAAAAACCAATAATTGTTTTTCACAGTGATCTCTTGTTTTAAGATTTTAGGCATAAATAATGCTTACCAACATGATCATATAAAATTCTTAGATTTGAATGTAAGATTGGATTTTCAATCGTAGTGTTAAGATCATCGAATGTTCGGACGACAGACATTTTACAAAATTTTCGCCAAACAGTATATCCAGCTATTCCATGATCACGACCACGTTGAATATTAATAGAGCCAAGATCAGAATTGCCAAATATATGATCAGTTACCGCTTGAGTAAGCCTATAGGATTCCATCAGCTTAATGTATGTTATGAAACAAATTAATAATTAATTCGATAGTAATTTTTAAAAAAACTGACAGAAGAATTACTTTAAATTTCATATAATTTTAAGCAAAATAATAGTTGAAGATATTCAGCTATTATTTTTATTTAGAAGTGGATGAAATTCTTTAGGTAATAATGAAATTTGCATAATTCTTCTATGATATACCTTTGTGGCATCTTTGCTGGTAAACTTATCAGACCACGAATAAGTGGATCAATTCCATGGGCAAAGAGATGGACAATTTTGAATATGCCATCATTAAGTGATATGCTACCTATACGGTGGAAATTCTCGTCAAGAACTGGGTAAAATTCCTAAAAATTAAATTTTTAAAAACAAAAAAGAAAAATTGTACAATAGAAACGATTATCATTGCTGCTGAAGTGAGCATTACCTGAGCCTTCCCTTGGAGGAGAGGTCAGGCAATACTTTCCTAACATTCAATTTAATAATTAAGCATAGATAAAAGCCAGCTATTAAATAAGTTCTGATTTATTTTGATAAGGCTCTTTCTTGAGTTACAATCTTTTTTCTGTCTTTCTTCAACATTTTTGATAAAACTTTAAAAAGTTTTGAAACAGTTCAGATAAAAATCAACATATTGCAGCACATTCTTGTCTAACAAAGGATAAAGTTTCAAACCTGTATCATTCCATGCCCAAATCGGAAAGCACATCCGGTGAATTCATTACTAATGGTCGCATCCACATCTTCATCATAACCTTCGTAATCACCAATTAATTCATTAAATTTACTGCCTAATATGCGGGGCAAATATTCCTAAAAATTATTTAGTGCCTTATTCAACTTTATTGCTCTGACATTAAAATTTTAATTCTATTCTTAATTCTTTACTATTCCACCATATTATTACTCATTTTGATGATTAAAGTAAAAAACAATGATTTTCTATGATGATAAGAGTAATCATAGTAGCAACAATGAAAAGATGCAGATAAAAGTGGCAATGAATTGAGAACGGGAAAATTGATAATTTGATTGCAACCTTATATGTAATATGTTGTATGGCAGCTCCAATAATTCGTCGTGTTTCTTGGAAAATTCGATCCTGATCCCAATTTTTATTTAGGTCTTGCAATATTGATGCTATTCTGAAATACCCAGATTTTAAAAACAATTAATTACAATTCGCCTGTAAATCGAAGATCAATTACTTCATTAATGCTTTTATAAAAATATAAAGATTTAGTGTTTACCATTGAGATTGAAGTCAGCGAGAATGTTTAAAAACAATGAAATGATTACAGGATACCTGTTATGTTCACGAACAAAAAGGACATGAAGCGCAGCCAAACCAACAAACAGATTGGCTCGATCATCACCGGCGATAATATTTTGATTGCTATCAATCGGAGGGAATGTACGGTTTCGAATAATTTGTGTCTTCATGAAACCTTCTTGTCGGAACATGAACTGATCCAGGTCAGAAGAACCATAAATCTAATAAATTTCGTGGTACTTAATATGGGGATTGCTAAGAGTTTGCATTTCATCACTGATGAAAATGATAAAAAATTTTACCATTGAGGCATCGATATATGCCGAATTTTCATTGTATTGTTCACGGAAAGATGATTTCCCGGTACCACATAGTGGGGTAGAACGAACTATCGGTAAACATTGGAAACGACCAAACCTAAAATTGTAGTGCAGTAATCTGTGGAATTTTGACATTTGTACTGAGGAAGTAATCTCAATTTTCATTCTTTATTTTAACAAATTGAGATAAGGTAAGATTAAAGTAAGATAGATAAATTCATCCATTTTAAAATATGTAAGTTTTCTATCCGATAATATTGAAATACCATAAATCATTAAAAATTCAAACTTATTAGACAATTTAAGAGTATCAATTTTAGGAAATTCTGTGGATTAGAAATGCAATGAAATGGATTTGATTGGAGTTTTTATACAGTATAATTCAATTCTTTCCATCTTGTGGTTTGATTATCCTTTCGATTTTCGTACTGTTCACATTGTTCTTTGTCTGCTTTGTATTGATCGATTTGTTCCCAATCCATTTCTCTTGCTTTGTTGAGAAATTGCTTTGAAATTTTGACACAACGTTGCATTTGAATACGTGTACGTTTTCTATTTATCTTTTATTTACACGCGTTGCTGTGACTCAGTCTGAGATTAAATGGAAAAGAAAGAAAATAAAAGTGAGGGTTTATCGATTTTTTTTTTTTCGAAATATTTCCAATAATGGGAATGAGAAAGGCTTACGTTGGATCATTCCTTGATAGGAAAACATTGGCACATTTAGGATTAGGTGTACATGATGCACACTGTTGATGGTTTGCAGTGGTTGTTTTGGCCATGTCATGACTCAAGAATTGTCCCCATTGCATCAATAAAGCATTTGAATTACCTGTAACCTGAAATTAAATTGTCATATATTCATTTGATTTATTCAGTAATTGAATTTTTCTTAGCTTATTCACCATAACAGAAATTCCTTATGGATAAAAAAAATTTAGAATTGATGACGGATTAATGTGATTTATGAATTTAATTTCGGTTTTATTGATGTTTAAAAAAATTGAAAAGGAATTTGTAAAATGAAATGAAATGATTGGAGATTCACTTTATAACTCTTTTATTTTTATATTATAATGTTATGATTTTTGCTTGTCTCTTTGATTCAATGAAAGATTGACAGTTCGAGGTTTCTTTCTCATCCATTAACTATTTTCTGTTTTACTTTGATCTTTGATCTTAAGATAGTTCCAAAAATATTTTCATATATTGAGAAATTATAATGTAAGATTTAATGAATGAGTGTAATTAACCATTTTGTTTTAATCATTGAAAATGATTGTGAATATTTCATTCTAATTAACCTGCGCTTCTGATCTGAGCATTAAACGTGACGCTTCTCGTGCTGATGGCCGTGTTTGTCGAATTGATGCTGTAGCACATTTTTTTAATACCCAAAGATTACCAGCTAATCTTTTGAATATAAATTTACTTAATTTTATCGTCTGAAACATGAATTAGAACCCGAAATTCTTTATGCTATCTTTGTCCTCAAATAACAATTATTTGTTATATGCCAAGAAGTCAAATGGCCAGGAATATCTGATTATTATTTATGGCATATTTGAGCATATTTTGCTTGAATTAATCAAATTTTCTCTTCTCAAAAATTTAGTCTAACATATTGTACATAGAAAATTTGATGACATAACTCACATATTGGCTCATTCATTCCGTTATCATATCGAGGTGATTCCAGGCGAGTGTAAGGTGAGAAAGCAGCACCATTTTGTGATAATTTCAGATTATTGCAAGTACCATCAAAAGTTCGAAATCTGAGATGATAGCATAAATTTTGCTTGCAATCATTTAGACCTAATCGTAAAACACATCCAAATTGAGCATTCATTTTTCGTACATCAACGATCGATATTGCATGACGTATAGATGTATCTGTAGACTTTTAAAAATAGCTTATCAGATCAATCAATTTATAACAAGAATGATCTATGCTATTTTTAAATGATAATGATAATGAAAAAAAAAATTAGAAATAAAATAATAATTCGTAATAAATCAAATTTCTACCTTCTTTCGTTACTATCGGACAATCTTCTTTTTTTAATGACAGAGAATTGAAATTTTTGATTTGATCTATAAAACAAAAAATTTAAGATCAATTGTTAGTGTAAAACATTGAAATTTCGAAAAAAAAAATTAACAAATTATGACTTAAGATTTATTTCCTCATTTTTGGTCAATAAATTTAAGTTATTTTATTCGTTTTCTCTTTTTCTTTTTTTTCTTCCCTTTTTTTTCGATAATAAATCTAAATATGGCTTAGGAATATGATGGTATTTTTAACTTTGCCTTTTCTAATTAATCATAAATCAAAATATAACTCTTTGATTTGCATAATGTTATTCTCCTAAAAGCTTAAATTGCAAATTAAATTGCTGCTAATGAATGATATAAAAATATATATTGAAACTTACTGAAATTAAAATGTGTACCATTGCAAACCATGCATGATCGAGGACAGTTGACATGCATCCATACTGCATTCATTTCACATTCACCATTGGATGACCAAACTGGACAAAGGTCATGCTTGTCCGTGCACGTTGCAACAGCTAAGGAAGATTAAATTATGCACTTATGCAAGTCGCAAAGTGTGTCATAAAAATCATTTCAAAAAATTTTATGGTATACATTGCTTAGGCTGAAATATTGCAAATTCAGAAATGTACCAAAGAAATATTTTATTCATGAATTTCTGGCCTTATGATGTGAAGGGTTATATGTTTAAATAAAAGTTTTAATAATTTTAAGTGAGTATTATTGTTAATATGGTCATTAGATGACAAACGATTGAATTTTAAGAATAAATTTAAGCTTAAAATTCAATTATTTGGACAATTTCAAATATTCTCCATAAAAAAATATAATCCATTGGGTAAGGAAAAAATTTGATTGATAAATACCAGAAAAAGTTTAAAATATTCAGTCTTTATGAAAATAATCTCAGTAGTGGAAGGAGCAAATTTTTCCATCTGTTGGATTATTATTAATTCAGAAAGATAAAACATAATTTCTTGCTTCTCTCTTCTGCGGGAATTAAAAAAAAGAAGATTCGAAAATTACAAATTGAAGAAGCTATAAGAATAAAAATAATTGCATTATTAATTATTCTAAACAAGGAGTAATTTAAAGGATGAAATGATGATTTTAGTTGATATAAAAGATTTAAATTGATATCATCAATAGCAGCATATTGTATGTTTGTTATCATTAAATGATATCGCAAAGTGGGGATTTCAACTAAAATCATTTTATTCTTTTCTACTTCATCTAACTTAATCAAAAATAAAATGCAAAAACAAAAAACGAGAATAAAAACGCCTACTTTGACATTTTCCGCATGCAGCTGCACAATTCATTTCCATCCATTCCTTATTTGTGTCGCATTCACCAATGGTTGCCCAAAATTTGCAAAGTTCTTTGTTATTCTGACAAGTATTCTCCGGAACATTCTCAAATTCTTCCAGAAAACTATCATTATGTGCTCTCTGGGACTTCTCAAATTTGTGTGCTTTTGATTTCTCCGTTTTGTTGTTTCCCATCAATTTCTCACTGATACTTGTCATGTCTTTCGTCATAGTGGTTTCAGTGATTGCATTTTTGATAAATGTGATATCATTATTTGATACAGCAGTACTGCTTTCTAATTCGCTTTTATCGGATGTAGAAAGGATTTTCGGAGTGAAGTTCAAATCAGTAATTGTGTTCATTGATGTAATAGTTTTTTCGGTTGTAATAATGCCATCGGAATCGATTATATTATTTGATAATGAAGGAATCTCTCTGACATTATTCGATTCGATATCATTGTTGTTTTCGTCAATAGTTGCACCTAAATTTGTTTAAAATTTTAGTAATTTAAGGTTATTTATACCAAAATATTAGATGATTATTTTATCGATTAGAATGTTTCAACTATGTTTCAAAATACTAAAAGTCTAAATTAATTTAATGAAGATATCACGTAGCACACATGAATTACGTAAATTGAGCAACTATAAGTCAAAATAAAATTTACGTCATAATTAACAGATAGTCTTTTATAGTTGCTCACTAAAACTGCGTTTTTTTTTCTTTTTCTTTTTTCATTTTCTTAGGGAATTTTATCGATAAGTAAAATTAGGCATATTTTTTCGTTTCGACATTTTTAAATGAAATTTGAGAGTAAAATTTGAAAATACTTATTTAAAAAATGATAAGTAAAGAGATAAAGAAATAATGTAAACAAATGAATAAATATTAGGAGAAAAAAAAAGGAAAAAACAACTGATTAAAGATTACCTTGCAATTTAAACAAAAAAAAAAAAAACCATCTAATAATCAAATAAAGCCTGCAAAACTCGCTCTTTTGTGACCTCTGTCCTTTGCAAACATGACATAAACTCAAAGTTAGCTTCAATGTGATTTAAAGTGAAAAATATGTATAGATGAATGTTTGCAGACAAGTATTATAGAATTACGTTTACTTTTCACTTGTAATCACGTACGCATACTTTCACGTTCATTTATAGTTATTCTTCCGGAGAAAATCCAATAACACAAACTATTGATTTGTGTATGTTAATTATTTAAGTATTACTTTAAAAAAAAAAAAAACCCAATTTTCCATGTTTAAGAGAATGATAGTTAATCTGTTATTACAAGTGATTTACCAAATCTTAATTTTCGTTTTATATTTTTATATCAAAAATTTAGCAAACTTGAAAATAATTTAAGGTATTATATTTAGCTTCATTCAGCTTTTTCCATTGACAAGCATCAACAAATAGTAATACTAATTAAAAAATGCAACTTAAAGTCGAAATTTTTTTCGAAAGATTAAACAGCATGATGGTATGATTTGTTTTTAAACTCAATTTGTTTCATAGCTATCCTTCGAGCACTGCGAAATTTAATTTGAACAACGAACAAATATTTCCAAATTGGAGAGCTATAACTTCAAATAAATGAATAATAATTATTTATTCAGTTAATATCTTGTATTTTTCATTTAAAGATGATTAAATGGTTATTTTTAATTCCCTTTAATTTCAATTTTATTTTTCCATTGCTTACAAATTTTAAATAAATGATTGATGCTTTCAATGAACAATTATTTGTTGCATAAACTTTCAAAAATATGAATGTTTGTAAATTGAATATACAATTTATACTGCATTAATAAAGCTCTCGACAAAGTTCAGACTATTTTGAAGAATTACGAATAAAGTAAAATATTTTTTAAAATAATATTTTATATTCCTAATTTCTTCAAATGTCATCACACACGGTATTATTCAATGTTCTAGATTTTTGGAATTATTAAAAATCATTTTCAACTAATTTGAAATCCATTTTGAGAACTAAAACAATGAATATAGGAAACCAAATTTTTTTCTGGATAATAAAACAATACAATCAAGGCTGATAAATGTTCATTAGCTTCGTTGATTTTCTCCAAAATTTGCACTTAAACAAATCTTTCCTCTCATATTTTATGCTGATCAATAAGCTGCTGAAATTTATGGAATAAAAGAATTTGGTCAAAAAAAAAAAAAATATTAAATTTATAGGCAATTTAACCAAAAAAAAAAAAAAGAAAAGAAAAGAAAAGAAAAAATGAAAGTTCGAAAAAGAAAGTAGAGGCAAGTTTACTTTTTTTTATAAGTTACGATCTGCATGCTTCATTGCAATTTAAACATAGTTGAAACGACTTTTTTTTTTTCTTTTGAAAAATTCGGAGATGAAGAAAACTAAATAATCTAAGTTTTTATCTAAATGGATACAAGCGAACGATTCGAAGGGAATTGCAATTTTTTGCCTGACTTTGGCAAAACTGGATGTTTTATCTGACATTGGTTACGATTGATATCCAAATTAGGGCATCAAAAACTAATTAATCTATTACTTTTTTCTGTTAATTGAACCAATTAAAATCAATTCCTATTCATCATTAACCATTCCTTTTCGTTCTAAATAAATTCAGTAAGATGGAATCGGAAATTTTAAAAAAAACTAACCTTCCTCATCAGTAACAATTGCAAATAACATAAATAATAGAAAATTAAATTTCATAGTCGTTGATCTGATCTTGGTAAAACTGACCAATAATTACCAATCAGTTAGTAAGCTGATCTGATATACTATTCGTAATGACAGTAATAATGCGAGATAAAACTGAGGCAAAAAAATCTGAAAATTCTGGAAAAAATTTTAAATTAATTTAATAACGAAATAGGATAAGACATCCGTGATTATATCAATGATTATATACACGAGAAATTTTTGAATAAATTCAATCACGAAATATGATAAGTCAATGATTATACATAGAAACAAATAGACGCAATATAAAATGAGCAAAATTGAAGGCGAAATGAAAGACTAAAAAGAGAGATTTCATGAATTTAAAGTGAATTAGGTCGAATGAAACGGTACAATAGATAAGAATGATTAAGAGGTAAAATTAAATCAACAATAGTAAAAAGCAATCCTAAGATATCAGCAAATACAAGCATTCTTCCTTATTTATCTTCCCTCAAAATATGATTATCGATATCATCGCTTCATAATGCGAAATGAAATTGCGACGAAAAAATTTCCCATCCACAAGTTTTTCTTATGCGAAATCCTCGCATAGAATTAGCCACATCATTTGCAACAAATATGCATCAACGGTTAACGAAATTGAGAGTTATTCTTGAAAAGTATAACAATACAAACAGAAGTTTTCTTCTCTTTTTTTTTTTTAGATTATTTTCAAACACAACGATGAAATATATATTATCACGAGTGATCCCAACAAATAACGGAAATTATCATTGTCCAATACCTTCTTCCCAAACAATATTTTATCCCACTCAAATTCAACCTATTGTTTCGCTGATTTCATCCTATCGGCGAGCATGTCATCAATACACATTTACTGTTCATCATTTCTTTTCACCAATTCGACAATAATCTCTTCGATTTTCAATTGTAAAAGATTCAAGTAAAATCTTTTTTTAAGATATTCAAGTTGTTTAAAATTAGCAATGTTGTGAAACTGAAAATCGTTACAAAATAATGATTGTATTAAATTTCATTGAATTTTCCAATTTTTCAACTTGCCAAATAATGATGATCGTGGATAGTGTTGCATTTCTTAAATAACAATTTTATGCAAACAGATTTTTGACGATAATATTTAACTCTTGATAGTAAAAATATGTCGAATTTTTTTCTACTTAACAAATTATTCAAAAATGAATTAATTCAGTGATTCCATTCTTTGCATCTATCAATTCAGTTTATGTTTTTTGAATTAATAAAGGAATTTGTCGATTTAACTGTATTTCACATTTTCTGGATGAATCATTAAATTTTATCGTTTTTTTTAAATTTAAAGAGAGCATCGATCTACTTCCAAATATTAAAATGTTAACATTCACTATTTCTCGATTCTTATGAAAGAAATAAAAGTAAGAAGGAACTTCGAACGACTTATTCTCATAGTAACAAATAACAGTATGCTCATTAAGGCATATTTAGTTGTCAATTAAAAAAAGCGAGAGGTTAAAAAAAAAGATCAATATAGAATGGAAAACTAATAGCAAGATAAATAATAAAGATTCAGTATTTTGAAGGATTACGCGGGGTTTTTGAGGTTTTTGATGCGTGCTTATATTTAGTATCGTTAAAAATGTCAAAATGATTCGAAGCGAGTAACTTGTTGTAAAAAGAAGTTTTTGAATTTCAAAACTTGCCATCAATACTGTTTTGTATTAATTGTAAAATTTTTTCACCCTCTCATTCATGAAAGCAAAGGATATGCTGTTAATTATTGAAATTCGAAATTAAAAAATCGTCTCTTTGTTTTTGATCTGATCTTCGAAATCTGCTGGTTGTTGTAGAGGCTGTGATTTTACTAATAGGCACACAAGAAATTTAATGTTTTATTGACGGATTAATTTTTATAGAATGTGTTGAAAAACTGGCGAAATGGAAAGAAATAAAAGGTAACAGAACGGGGAAAATGAAGTTTACAAGTCATTTTTGTTTTGTCACAGAAAATGAGGTTTAATAGAGTTTTCGATGGGAACGAATACTCTATTCGCTCTTACCTCAATCTATCTTATCATGATCTTTATTTAACCTTTATTCGACTTCCTTTTGAAATTATCAATATCTCTATTCTCAATTTTCTTTGCTTAAACGAAAGTGAATACCTATTAAGTTCCGGTGTTAAAAATTATTATTTCTGGAATTTTTTCATAAAATTCTGTAAGTAGTTTCCAAATTCTATTTTATCTGAATTTTAATGCTTAATTCAGTTACTCTTTGCTTTAAAAGTAGAAAAAAAAAGGTTTTATAGGGAAGGGACATCAATTCCGGGAAAATTGAAATATTTTTTGGAATTTAAATATGACGAAACAATTAGAAACTTTTTTATTATAGAAATATCTTGATATATGCAACGTTCTGACTTTCAGGCACATTTTTAATTGTGTGTTACCATGGTAACATGGAATAAACAACTTCATTACAAAAAGCTTCTTATCTGAAGATTCTATTCTTTCATTCAATCAATCGCTTTCTCTAGTCGGTATTTAACGAGTGACACTTTCCAAACTTCATCTAACTCTATCAATTCTCAACATCAATTACTCTTGATATGACGAATTTTATTTGACGCAATTATGTTATACAATAAATTGACGAATATCGGTAATATGCTTACATGAACAATGTTTATTGAAAATATATAATAAATGATTGGAAATGTTGAAAATAATTCAAAAAAAAGTTATACTGATATATTACATTTGATAAAAAGATGGATTACGATCCAAAAGATATAAAAAGATATTCCAAGTAAATCATATATTTCATTTTTTACAAATATACTGACGAATCCATGGATGCTCCATAACCTCCTTTAAAGGAAGACGTGCAGCAGAATCTTTCACCAACAACTGGAAGTGGGCAAATAATGTTAATGGTTCCAAGTGAATTTAAAACTAAGTTAATTTAAAAAATTATGAGTACTATCAATGATTAATTCTATTACATATCAGTTGTTCAGCTGCTTCATTATTTTGTTCATTTAATTGCTTATTTCACTAAGCAAAATACAATTGCAAAGGCAAACTTTGGTAATCAAATCCCTGGCTCCTTCAGAAACATGACTTGGAAAATTATATTTCACGTTGGCAATAAGTTCATAAGTTTCGTTGTGAGTTTTACTTTCAAATGGTGGTCTACCAACTAGTAGCTCATAGCAGAGAACACCTAGCGACCAAAGATCAACCTGAAATTTAGAAATGATCTGTGTTCGATAAAGATAAAAGATATGTGGATAATTAAAGACTATTTTAAAATGGAATGTAAGTCGTGAAGATGCATGAAAGATATGGAAGAATTTGAGAACAGGAGAAAGTAAGGGAATGGATAACAGATCTGAATATCTAATAACAATGAAAGATCTTCAATTCAAACATAAATAAAACTTTTTGTTTGTTATATCACAAAAAAAAAAAAAAAAAAAAAAAAAACAAAATGATATTTTGCTAACTCTAGCTTAATGTGATTCACCTTATCATCATGTTTCTCGCCTCGTACCATTTCGGGTGGTAAGTAATCCAAAGTACCACACATCGTTTGTCGCCTTAAACAAGATAAAACGTCAAAAAATTTGGGAAATTCGAACTAGAAAATTTATTATTAATAAGCTTAACAATAAATAAATGACTTTTCTGGCAAACCTAGAAGATGGAGCGTGAACACTCCAACCAAAGTCAGCAATCTTCAATTCACCAAACATGCCCAAAAGTAAATTCTCAGGCTTGATATCGCGATGTATGACTTTCTTGTCGTGACAATAAGATAGTGCATCTGCCATTTGAAACATAAGCTACAAATGGATCTATAACGCAAAAGTTCATAATGCCAAAAAATGATATAGCAGTTTCGAGAGGACAGCTTCAAAAACAAAATGTTAGTCTTTAAATTTAGCTAATTCACTAGAAAAATAGGGACATAAGAAACTTGTTTTTAATAAAACTTCTTGAATATGGAAATGCTATACGGAAATGTGGATAACCTTGGTAGCTCAAACAAATCACCATTTTTTTTTAATCATTTAAAAGTAAATGAGTCATGAAAAGCAGCCCTTACAATACACTATTCATTAATGAACAAATCCATTCCAACAACTATAAAATCGTCAACAATTCACAAATAACTTAGACAAAATTAATTCATAAACTTAAACAACACGAAAAAAAAAAAAAACACCTTGGCAGTACGTTCTTCATCGAAATGACGGCATTTCTGCAGCTCTTTATAAAGCTCACCTCCAGCTGCATATTCTAATATCAAATAGATACGTTTTTCATCACAGAAATAATTGTACATACGGAGGATATGAGGGTGTCGTAAATGAGCTTGAATTTCAATTTCACGACGTAACTGATGCTCCACACTATTTTTGATAAGTTGCGATTTGAACAGAATCTTTTAAAGAAATTATTTGAAGCATGAAAATGTAAAAGTTAGAAAAAAAGCAAGATATCATTATTACATTTCAATATAATGGAAAAAGTATGCTCTATACTAAGTCTAGAAACTTCATTATTTATTTCATAATGTTTGTCTAATATCTTGGAACAATATTTAAACAAAAAATTGTGTACTTTCAAGGCTACGATGAAATTGATGCCTTTGACACGTGCTAAGTAGACATTACCAAATTTGCCTTTTCCCAATGGTCGACCAATTTCAAAATCGCTCAGTCGAAATTCCCGGCTGTAATAATTACACATTAATCTAATAAGTCTTGAAATATCCCGGGAAAGACTGAGGAAATCCTGGGGAAGATTAGAACAAATAATATAAAATTGATCAATAATAAAAAATGGTTTCATCAATCAAAATTAGAATATTTAAAAATTCTAAAATTTAAGGATATAGAAACTTACTCATAAAATGGACTTTTGGGAGCTAGAAATTCAGATTCTTTTTTTGCAATTTGTCGAATAGTGTCCCCTTTATTTAAATCACTGTGTAAAGCCTTAATTAACGAAGAACTTGCCATCTTGCATGTACTAAAAGAATAACAAACAAGAGAAACATCAAATACATAATTGCATGTTATGTTTTAACGTACAAAAGAAGTTCACTTTCAGATCATGGAATGAAAATGAAATAGAAAGCAAAAATTTAAAGTCACGTAAGACAAAACATAGGGAATCACATAATAAACGATTAATATGAGAAATAGAGCATAATTGGAAAATAGTCGATGAACGATAAGACTAACTGATTGTCATCCTTAGAGGCATGCATTTTTATCAAATGATTCAACATGATGACTGCATGTTTAGCTATGTGAATGAAAATTATTAAAAGATTTGACTATCAAAGGGTATTTCGCAAATAGTAATCAACTTTGGGCAACTTATTTGAAACATACATTCAACAATCATTCCTTTTCCCCCTAGTTTAAACCAACCTTTCTCAAGATCACGCAGTCATTACGAATGACAAGTAAACCGCCCTAATTATCGCAGTGGGAACAAAAATTTATTTGAAAATTCAAATTCAGCGAAGTTCCATCGTGAAATTCGACGTCCCGCACAATACTAACTTAATAGCAAAGTTACAAATTGATGCTAATTGATCATTTTGTATTTCAGGGTATGCCTTATCAAATTCTCTGGAAGATAGTACCGGATTTTAAGCCGTCATACCATCTTGTTTTCTGAAATGTAAATTTGAATATTCCATAAGTCCTAATTAAGCTGATTCGATAAATATTGTTTATTTATAAAGCAAATTTTATTTACATGAAAATATAAAATGTACAAATAAAGTATGAAAATTCATCGATATTGATGAAAAAAAGAGTAACTGTATATAAGTAAATGAAGACAAGGAGCAAGGATATTTCAGAGGCAAGCAAAGATTATCATGATAATGGGTAAATAAAGATCATAAATGAATTCCCAAACAGTGAATAAAGATTATAAGTGAATTACCAAACTGTAAGTAAAGATCATTAGTGAATTCCCAAACAATAAAAATAGAACTGAGAGTGAAAAAAAAAAACAAAAAAACAAAACAATAATATATTATTTACACTCCATTAGAAAATTAGATTTAAAGTTGAAAATAAAGAATGAAACTGTCCATCAATGTTGAAAATTTCTTCTCTCTTAAAGAACTGTAATGGAGAAATGATATGAAAGAGACCAAAATGAGAGATTTATACCAAAAATTACCGAGGGAAATTAGTTTTCTGTTCATTGCTTACTGCTTAGAAAAAAAATCTATACATGGAAAATGATCAAAAAACAAATCATCTATACAAAGAAGAATTTTGGGAGAAATAAACAAAGAAACTAGGAAAATCTCAAAAAGGAAGTTTATTTAAACTTCGAATGCTGCAGATAAGGTGGGGATTTTAAATAAAATAATCAATTCCTTCCTTAGAATATCATTTTTGTTGATATTCACCGACATAGTGAGAAAACAATAAATCAATTATAGTTTCGAATTAATATTAGGCAAGCTGTATTCAGTCGACGGCCAAGCAAGTGTTCCCGCACCATTAGTTGTCTCTGCCGTGTTTTTATTAACTTTTTCGTCATTCTCTAACTTTTCATCAACATGCTGCAAAACATGTAATTGAATAAAATTGAAAATCAGAAAAAAACTTAGAGGTTGCTACTTAAATAACCAATTTTTTAGCAATTTTTTTCTGAAAAAAGAGTAAAGTGAACTGAAAGAATCTGGTGCATTCTTTTGGAATGCAGTAATGATCCATTTGGGCTCCAGTTATGCTATTATAAACAAGACAGCCTTTTATTACGAGATTTGAAGTGCTATTAATTACTTGGATCGATAAAAACCAAAATTTATGCTGAATTCGATTTTGACTTGAAGTGGAACGAAAGTGACAAAAGTCTTCTAAAATATCAATTGTTTTCAATGTATTATAAACATCTAACAGAAAAGTGAGTAATAATTTAAAAAAATTCATGCGGTAGCGTCAACTACAAGAGGAATAAGTAGAACTGTATAATACAATATAATAATGACATAATATAGAAACAACAAATGCTACCAATAAACGACGATCCCTGGAAGCAAATCTAGCACGAACTTTTTTCAGCGTTATCAGTCCCTTCACCAAACAACGCCAGTTTTTTATGGCTCGTTGTGTTTGTTTCTGAAAATTCCATATTCACGAAAATTTTAGTCTTTTTTTCGCTCTGAATTCTTTTTTAAAATCAAAAATGATATCTCAGTGACAAAAAAAAAAATCAAAGATCGTTATTTAAGCAACCAATTTTGCAGCAATTTTCTTTTTTTCATATTGTTTCGACCAGGCTTCTCGAAGTTCTTCTTCATGTTCTTTCAGAATCACACATCCATCAAGACTAAAATTAGAAGTTAAAGAGTTAAGGATCAAAATTAGTTCCCCTGGTACGTTCATCAAAAATAATAAGAATCACTCAAGTAATTTAGTTCTATAGTGGGAAAGAGCTGTGTTTAAATTTTAGATTAGAAGCGAATATCGCGAATATATATTGATCCCATATTATCTGTATCATTCGTAAGATTTTCTGTGCTTTTGCTATAAAGTTGTAAGAGAAAAAATTTCTGACAAATTGATATCTATCTATAGATAATGAGACAAAACTGCAAAATTAGAGCATATTCACTCAATTTCGGGAAATTGAAAAAAAAAAAAAGTAACTATTAGCAGCAAACTACATATAATATTTCAAAGCTGTATTTTTAAGCTCAATTATTTAATAATTTTGCAGAATGAAAGCCATATAGACAACCAACTAACATGGGATGAGTACCTCCTCTGTAATGATTCCATCCAACAACCGCCGGAACACAATCAATGCCAAGTTTACGAGCTATAGCTACCAATCCATTCAGTTGCACATGTACACAACCATCTGGTATCATACTGCTTTTGTAAATATATAAATTGCCAAATTCGTTGCGAGGCACACGACCCTGCAAATGATTTTCTCTGGGGAAAAGCTATCAAAAAAAAAAAGATAACTTGAGATTTAGTTAGTTCATTAATACAATTCAAGTCTTTTGATTTCTTATTCATGATTTCTTGTTGAGTATATAAATTTGGCTGTAAAAAAAAGTGCGAAAAAAAATGCAAAAAAAGAAAGTATAATTGGAACAATTAATGAAATATTATAAGATTTGAAGCTCATATCATTACTAAGCGTGGAGAATGATCTCTTTGTCTTTCATTTATATTTATTATTTTCTATTATATGAGTAATAAAAGATTAAAATCTTTACATCAACAATTTTCGGAGTGACATATGGTATCGTTTGCCAACGGCCGTATAAATCAACAGTTTTCGGTCCACCATATTCTAATGAAGCACGACTACAGGATTTTTTTTGTACAACTCTGTATGGCTTTTCGTTAGGCTGCAGTAAGATAAAATTAAAATAATAAAAAGAAAGTGAAATAAAGTGAGAATTTTGTAGAATCATTCAGTTACTTTAATTGATCGAAGTTGCTTCATCCAGTTTATTACGCCATCAAGTCGATGAACCGAACTTCGTAGATAGATATTGAAATCTTTGATTTTTCCTATAGGCTGTTGATTTTCTGGATACATTGCTTCATATACGGATAAGTCCTTTTCCAACACATATCTAAAGAAAGAAAACTGAAGGATGAATCACTGATTTTTTGTAGTAATATCTCAACTAACGAAAGATGAAAAAAACAAACATTAATGATATAAATTTTTACTTCACATTACATAGAATACTTTATAATCAGAATATAAGTACTCAAAGAAATTATCCATGACAATTATCTTGCCACAATTTTCACAGTTTTTACTGTAATTTCTCCTATTATAATTTTTTTTCGGTTACAATAGTTTTTTATTTAAAAGTACTTATCAATATATGATATCTGTCCACCGCGAAGTTACATTGTTACTCAGTAATTGAAGAATCGAATTAATTTAAAGTAACTTTAAAAATTGTAACCTTTAAAATTGTCTTTTAATTATGGAAGAAAGTATGTACTCACAGTGGGTGATTTTTGTATTCTGCTATCGTTGTAGGTTTTGGTTTGGAGAAGAGATACTCCTGGATTGTAACATCTTCGAGTTGCTTATACATTACATTTTTACTCTGATAAAGCTAAAAATAATGTTAAGTTACAGAAAATTAAAATTAAAAAAATTATAATGTATAACACACACAACGAGTGATTTAAACAAACCTCTAATGTATCATTCCACCAGTCTTGGTTCACCCATAAACGTCGAACTGCAGGTGTCAGATATTTAGAAGCATAACGTGCTGTTATATCACGCATTGCATATTCTGCAAATAAAATTTGAAATAAAGTTCCAACTTGTCGTAATTTTAATAGATCTTCTACCAAACTACTACGTAAGTTACAGAAACTGATTTAAAATCATCCAATAAGTAACATTAGTGACGGAAACTTTAACTTTGCAAGCTTTATAAAACTAGTGATATTAATTTACCATTGTCAATACAAAGGACATAATGCATAGGTGAAGTGACATCAGTTTCTATTGTTTCCGGCTTATTAGCAGATCCAGTCCATGGATCCAAACCTGAAATAAAAAAAAGAAACTGACTCGAAGAAAACCAAGTCTTACAAAATAATTGAATTCCCAACATGCTCCATTTTCATTGTTTCGTTTGCCTAAAATAAGCATTGTATTGTCTAAATAAACACCTAACATGACAAAAGAAAAAAAACTCACATATCCAGCGACGTGAATTCTTATCCCAAAATTCCACCCAATAATTCCTTTTCGGACTGAGCTTGTCAGTCGAAGCACTATCATTTCCATCTTGATTTTTGAAATCAAAAAGTACAATTTTTCCTACTGTTTCTTCCAATTTCTCCGGCCATTCTATGTAATCATTAGCTGTAAGCTTTCTGGATCCATAATAACTGACAAGAGATTCAACTGCTTCCAAAGGCCGTTGTCGTATTGTCTGAAATTGTTTTATTTCGAGTAATGATCCGATTATAATCACGCAACGTTTAAAAAATTATGATAAAAACTGAAAAGATCTTTTGAGCAAATGCCTAAAACACTTGCTTGAATAGTTCAAGTAATGATTCATGTTCATCAAAAAAAAAAGAAAAAAATACTAGTTTGAACGGCATTGGTTGACAAGACAAACAAATGCGAGCTGTTTGTTTCAGAGCAATAAGATTCAAAAACAAGAGCTGAAAACAAGTGCAATGAATGATCAAATATGTTAATTATTTTGAACTGCTGACGATTCTTTCTATTGCTAACGAATATGATATAAATACCGTTTGATTTTCGAAATGTTAAAAAATATGTACATAATAGACATAGATATAAAATAAAGCTTAGTTGGTATTGTATGCCATATCATTCGTCATCAAATTGCATGTCTACCAATAATGATACGAGTATAAAAACTAGAGAAAAAAAAAACATTAAAAAATCACTCTTGCATTTCAACTTTTTAAATTTAACTTCTAAAAATTATTTAAAGAAATAAAAAGTTATGAGGATAAATGGGTTATTTCCAAATAAATCTTACAAATGCCAAATCCTTATCGTTTTCATAGACCTGTTCAGCAATTAATTCTTCCAACCGATATAGCTGAAAAATAAAAGCTCAAAATAAAAATAGTTTTTTAATTTATATAGGAAGAATTGAAAAATTTTTAAGTTAAATTTTTCCAAAACAATTTATACCAAATATTGACTATAGCACAGTGATATGAACTGTCTTGGACAACCACAAAGGAAAGCTCTCAATAATGCCCATTTTTTGGAAAAGACTTGCTAATGAGATGATTTTTAAGCCAATGAAAACAAAACCTGAGCATCACTGAAATCAACCTTAGCCATATAAACTTTTTTGGCCGGTTGATATGCTGTTTTGAACCAATGAAGAAATTTTTCTGCTATTGCAATACTAAAATTAGGACAAGCTGCTGAGATCAGTTGTTTCGGTATCATTGATAAGCATATTGATGCTAAATACTGTTCACGCAGTAATATGCGCATCCATATACGTAAATGTGCAATATAACAAAGCAAGTGCATCTAAAAAAAAAAAAATTTATAAGCATTTGAAAATCCTTGGCAATTATACTGCTATTCTCAGAAAAGGCAACACATGAAAAAACCGATACTTTTAGTAGTTCCGACAGAAAAATAATCATTATAAATTAATATTTTTTTGAAAACGATGAAGAATCAACAAGTATCTCATTTAACAGTAAATTTCAACTACTTCCCTTTTTCCCCTTTCTTTACTTTTCGTCCACTTTTACTGTCTAGATCTTTATCATTTTAATCCTATCTTTTTATGCGAAATATCAAAAAAAAAAAGAGAAAAAAAAAAAACCTTGTGACAATTGATTTGTCGTTCGCGAAGTTTTTGATTGACATGTAGCTTAATAGAGCGAGCTCTTCGAGTTTCTACAGTTTCCACCGGTTTTACTTTCATTTTTGATTGTTTGATTGTTACTTCGATAGAATCAGTTGTTGGAGGTAGAGCATTGTTACAGAAATCTAACTCATCAACATCTTCCCATTCATCATTGGAACAACTGGAACTATTTCCATCGTATGATAAACTGGGCATAGCTTGTGGACTTCTACGCTTTTCAATTTTTTTATTTAACTTATTTTTTGATGAAGAATCTGAAAACATTAAAAGTTCATTAGTATATGCAACAATTAGAAACTGATACAGGGAGATAGTATGAGCAATACCTCTAATAATTATAGTTAGTAAAAACAAATGATTATATCACCTTCTAATAATAATTTCAAATTTTTTCTTCAAAATGAAGACTTACCTTGTATCCCGTCTGTTCGATCTACCAATTTCTTTGGATATTGCCGTTTTCGACTTGCTTTTTTAGTATCAATTCTACTTTTCAATTTTTCATTCTGTTTAGAATTCTTAACTTTCACCACTTGTTTTACCGCAGAATTCTGTAACTGATCTTCGGAAGTGGAAATATTTCTCTTCCGCTTCCTTATATTTTTTCTGGAAGAAGCAGCAGTATTCTTTTCTGTGATATCTGGAAAACGGCTACATCTAGATGAAATAAATATATAAAGTGCAAAATAAATTTTAATTTTTATCAAATTGAATCAACCAATTCATGACGGCTTAAATGACAATAGTCAAACTTTGTTACTAGTCATTTATGTTTTTTGTTGATATATTCATATTCTTTTATGTCGATCATGATTTAAATTTCGCGGTTCCTATTTTTTAAGTAGGAGAAAAACTCAATAAGCTAAAATATGATTCGCATTTAAGTATGGGAAATATCTAATTAAATGAATAATTCGGTGAAACTAAAATCACTCATAATTTCCTCTTGAATTCATTAATTTTTAATTGCGAATAAGTCAGTCTTTCTATTTTTGCATTTATATGTTATAATTTGACAAATTATCAACGACTACATTGAAATTACTTACTATCATTTGCGATGGGTCTGCTCGAGAAGTCCATCATAGTACATGATTTATCCAACTCCACCTTGGCTTTTTCTTCAAGCCTACGACTGCGTCGTCGAGAATTACTTGACATCCGTGTAAATTCTTGAAGAAAGAAGCATTTAGCATGAAATCTATTTCACAAAATACCGTAACTTAAAGCCTTTTCAGAGATCCTTACTGAGATCCTAGACTTCTGTAATTGTTAGGCTTAACATGAAAACATACATTTTCGGAATTAGGGAAGCATTAATGATCAAGTATGTCCTATCATATTTTCCATTCAAGACAATAAATAGGAATCTATAAATAAAAAAAGATAAATATTATAGACGATCTGTAAACAAAAAAAAAGAAGACAAATACTTCAGGCGACAATCCACTTGAAGCCCAACTGGTAACGAAATATATTTCAAAAAATTGCCTGCGGACATGATTCCGAAATTGGTTAGTTGTATGCTTGTTGTGATTCAGTAAAGTTCCAGAGGAGGTAGTCTTTGATTTAAGTTGTTTTTAAAATTCTTCTCCCGCCTGGTCTATTTTTACTTTAATTTACCCTAACTTATCGTCCTCTATCTGATCACTAACAAAAACAGGATAAAATGATGATCAAAATCTGATATGTCAACTTTTAAAGCGGGAAAATACTCAAATAGAGGAGTCGAGGCGGTAGGAATGAGAATTGTTAGGAATTGATTAATTTTAGAGCAATTTTTATCCTCTTTTTTGTTAGCTTTAAGTCAAATGGATGAGAAAGGCGGAGATCCTATCCATTAACATATGCTTCTGATCGGAATTCAAATCAAGAAAACAGCGAGATTTTCTTAACTGTCTTGGATAAAATTTTATACATTGGTCATGAAAAATGATTGATATAACATGATGCTATCATAACGAGCAAATAATCGGCAATGTTTGACGATTGTTGCTTTCGAAATATAAATTGAAAAGATAAATTTAAGCAAATTTTATTCTTGAAATTTGTGCGTTGAAAGAAATGGATCTCGCCTTAATTTTATCATGTTTGAAATTATGTCTACCGAACATTTGTAGTATTCATGCAATCATTGATTGATTTCTAATTTTCGGTCCCATGTATCTGAAAAATATCTATGAAATTTTCTCATCATCTTTGTGTATTATTAGAAATCCGAGATTTAATGCTTCCTGCAACCAGTGTTATTTAAATGTCTCAGGAAGGAGCAAAAATTGATCCAGAAATTGACAAATTCTACTGATATCGAAAATATCGCTGACAGATTTTGATATTCGATCTTTTACTTACATGCCAAACACATTTATATTTTCCGTACTATAAACAATCCATATATTGTTAAACAGAAATCAATAGAGATGAAAAGGGAAAGGCTTTCTTGCACATTATTAAATCTAAACCTAAATCAAAACTTTTTAGTGAATGTTGCTATAATTTAAGCACAACTGCCATGAAATAAAGTCGGAGATTTAAAAAAAAAAGAAATCATAAGGTTGAGAGGCAGAAAGGTTATGCCAGTCTAACATAGAGAATTAGGTGTATTCAAATTTTTTCAGCTTAGGTGATCATCTCTATTCGACTCAACATAACGAAATTAATAATGAAGCTTAACAGTGCAAATCATTTGAAATTGATAAACTTTTGGATCCATGAACAGCAATAACTTTTATTATCAACTGACTAATTTGGTGGTATTCATGTCGCCATGCTGTTAAGTAATCATCACTTCGCAAAGCGAGAACTGATATACATAACGCAAATTTAATTTAATGCACTGCTATCCGATTCCATTCTGATACCTCGCAATATCAATGAGAATAATATTTTTACGTTTTTTTTCGCATTTTTTTTAGTATTTTTATTTTTATGTTGACGAAATGTGAAGAAATTTAACTGTTGCTATGAGTAGTTGAAAGTCCTCACTTTTGGTACATTTTTTCTTTTTTTTTTTTCCAATGAAGAATGGAAGTGAAATCGTATTTAATTTAACGACTTATTTAGTTTCATAAGTGATGGTAGCTAATCAATCAGTGATTGATAGCTATTTAATTTTTTTTTCCTCCAATTCTAACCTCTTTTGTGTTTCCAAAATATTTCAGTGTAACTGAAAATTTTCAAACAAATTCTATTCTTTTTTCATTTTTCAATCATAGGAATCATCAGAAGTAGCTATCAGTTATAAGAAACTTTCATTTTTCAGGCATGAAAAATAGCTATTCTTCATTCTTTTTAATCTTTTCGGGAAAAAAATGAGTTGGTCTGTATTTTTCGCGTTTCCGTGTTATATTCTTGCAGTAATAATTACACGAATTTCAAAAGTATATGTTTAATATGTTTTCGAATTTTTGTTATTATACTGAGGAATAGAAGCATTCATGCGAGATCAAATAAAATACAATAATCGGCAAATTAGAGAATCTTACAACTGCAGCAAATTCCGGATTGCCACATGTATTCTGAGCCACCACACAATTGAATAAGTAGTAATTTGCAGTAGCGTATCGCCCATTTTAATTTCGATTCAAACACCTTTAGTTGTGTTAAGATGCGTTAATGCGTTAAATTACTACATTCACGTTGTAGCACTTTTTAATTCGAAAATCTCTCTAGATCCACTTGATTGTATTCGAAAATCTTCATAGATCCACTTATCTTAGCACATTACATTTGCATTTGTTATTGAAATGTTTGTATCGGAAAGACATGTAGCATTTCAACGATTTGTAGTATGAATGGCGGATGATCATTTTCGTATAGAACAGATACTTCGAAGAACTGCAAATATACAATACATTATCTACATTGCATCAATTATGTTAATAATAATGAATAAAACTGTCGAAATATCATTTAATCAAGTTTTATTATTTCGAAAGAGAAAGTTCAGTCTGATGCACTGAATTTGAAGCTGATCATTACTTGATCATGATTCAATTTATAGATTGTTTCCGGAAAAATATTTTTACACTCCAATTAATCAAACTATTCAAATCATGTATTGAACGCATGGCGATCAAATCTCCTAAAATAGATTACTTGCATAAAATTGAGGAGATGGAATAATTTCTTTTTTAAATGGAAATAAAAATTTGTATCCTTCTTTCTTTCGTCTCGTAGTTTTTCTGCACTTACCTGTCTTTATATATATATTTTTTCTTCAGATGTATGTGCGTATCTAGTATCTAGGAATATGGCATTGCATTCGCGCTCAGAGACCAAAAGTAAAACGAACGTTCAAATACAATAAATATCATATATATTTGTAAATGATTTTTGAAAAAGTCACTGAAACAAAGATCTAAGAATGATTTCATTCGTGACAATATTAGAACTCATATGTCAATTGATCAGGACACGTTTTTGCTTTAATTTTTTTTCTACCAGGAATTAAATTCAAGTCTGTAGGAAAATAGGAAGGATTATAACTGCTCATAGATATTTCATTTCAAAAAAGTATAATTCTTTCTTAATTAGTTGAAATGTGAGAAGGAAATAGACAAATCCAATTCGAATTTAAATGAGAAGTTAGTTTTGAATTATCAAGGGATGAGAAGGAAAAAATTATAATAGAACCACATTTCATAAATTATGGAATTCGTGGATTTGCAGCCAGAAAAGGTAGGGATTCAATTTATATTTGATTGAGAAGGAAAAAAGAAAAAAAAAACTGCACCTTTCTATAGGCATCAGCAAAAATGTTTTCAATTTATAAATATTTTTTCCATGCGCAGTAACATATTCAATTTTTCGAAATACATTACCGCATCATTCCAATGCCTATGCATCATTTTTGTTCTTAAGAGCAGATGAATTCATTTTTAATTATTGTAATTCTGAGTACATGAAGTATTTAATGTAAAACGGCTTAGGAAAATCGTTTAATTTCCGTAATGTATGATGAATATAAGTCAATTAGTTCTCACAGTAAAGCTTACTAATAGTTTTGAAATTACTATATAAAAAACTGTCCAAAAAGATTTCTTATTACATGTGAAAAAAAAAAAAAGAAGAAAACTTTCTATTTGACCATCTCCTCAATATGTGTTGGCAATCCGATACTACCTGGGGAACAGTAACAGTAAATGTTTTCGTACATCGATCGTTGCAAAAACAGAATAATCTTTGGCCATTTGTTACTCGTGTTTTTCATTGTCCTTGATGATGGCATTCATGAATGCGTTCAACAGCTGTGCTGAACAGCCCTGTAAAACAAATTTCAGTCAATGTTTGTTACTATTATCGCCTGAAATATTCCAAATGGAAACTTTCAATTCCTGCCATTAATTATTTTCAAGTATGCAAATTACTAGCAACAATAGTTCTTTTTTCGAGAGCCCTATAATCCTTATCTTTCATCGTCATTTTCATGCAATCTTTGCGAATAGTAAGAAAATAAAAAAGGATTTACCCAAAATTGGTTGAGTCTGTTCAAATTCGGCAAATTTTTTAATTGCGATTTTCGAAATCGTGAAGATCTGCGATGCGGTGTTTCGCTATTTCTTTTGCTTACAGATGATATTTGGGTAGGTCGCAACATGATACCTTAGCAATATTCAGTAAATTTGATGGCGTATAACGACCAACCAACCGTGATTGAGATATTTCCGTTGGCATTCTGCATGCCAAATGCTGCATGTACATAATATACAGCTGGCCAACAGAGCGATGATTCATAAAGCTTAATTATTGTAAAATTTTAAGCTAAATTTTGATAACAATTTTGAAGTGATGAATTTTGTTTCTTATTACTTCAGATTGCAAAATACTTCAGAAAGAATACTGCGACATGACCCCTCTGCAATGATTTATTTAACTGCTTTCTGGTACAGACGAGATGTTCAAGAGTCAAATACTTCATCTCAAATATATTTATGATTTTTGTACAAATAAAAAATACTAATTTTACCAGTAAGGTGCTCCACTTCTTCCTTTTCACATCTTTATTCTTCTCGTCAAAAAAAAAAAGAAAAAAAAAGAAAAAAAAACAACAAACAATTTTCAAAAAAATCGTTAGTGAGATTTTTTTACTGCAATTTTTTGCATTCCGACGATTTGCTAACTCCCTGCTGGTGAAATTGCTTCTGAGTCCCTGTGAATTCCAATCACTTTTCTGAGTTATATATAAGAAATGAATAACATTTGCCTAGCGGAACGTCTTAGACATGAATCCCATGATACTAAATTCGTATATCCAAATGATCGCAAACATATTTACCTGTTCATATGTAGCGATCAGAACTGGCAACAGGCAATTCGAGTTCATCAGCATTCTCGTAAATATCATCATTACTACTTCCCGTCTCATCCTCATTTGCGCCGCAAATGTTCCAAGTTAATCTTGTATTTTACAAAAAACTTTAAATCCTACCTAACCACTTTTGAATCATATAGATGTATGAATGATCAAATGATCTTTGAAACTTTTATTTTTAAAATTTTTTAATAATTTTGCTTTATGTATAACTCAGAAAAGATCTGCGTACGAATAAAATTATGCAGTTCGCATCAAATGTTAGGCGAGATTTGCTCTTAATCATGCCTTTGAAGGCAATTACGAATCAGTAGTGATTGATGATAAGACATTGATGATAAGACAAAGACATTGTTTATGCATATTGCAGCAAAACTAATATTACTGGTTCAGTTTATTCGTTTCATATTGAAAGCGAACAATTTATTTGTCGCTTGGATAGAAAACGAAATTATTGGTTGTAATTGTACCGCCCCTCGGAACTTTAAATGAATCCCACTGCGATTACTGATAATACTACTGGCAGCTTTTTTAATCAGCTGTAATGATTGGTTATATTAGTGTTGCTAGCTGTGATAAACATTGAAACAGATATTGTCATGCCTGAAAAAAGCCGAAACGATCGTCAACAGGCTAATAATATATTTGGTACTACTACGAAACAATTTGCCGAAGTCGAAAGAGTTTTCAGGTAGGAAATATTAAACAAATATTTGATTCTGATAAGTGTTTTTAAATTTGAATGATAAATATACACGAGACAGTCATCTGGCTCTGGAAAACATCAATTTAACAATTTTTTTCTAATCGTATTCATTTTAAAAGATGAAGAATTTTATACGCAATATCTCCGAAAACTAAAGAATTGATAAGGATGATAAATGAACATCTTTTAGCTTTATTTTTAAGATCGGCTTTTTTTGTAAAGGATGAGTGATTCTATTTATCATAATTCCTCTTTGTTTAGCACTATTTATATGAAATTTATTTAATATGGCAAATATATCACAAGTTTTTGATAATAATTACAGGTTTTCATAATTAGACAAATAAATTTAGCTATTTTTGTTCCTTACCTTTTACTTACATAATTCAATTTTTGTGATGTTGCCTATATTACTCATTGTTTTACTTATTGCTATTGGTTAAAAAAGCATTTGCGACAACAGTACTATCTAGCATCTCAAAAAACTCTTTTCGTCAGGGAATTATTGACATTTCCATGGACTTTTATCATTTATCAAACTGTTATCACTGATTAAAAAAAAAATCAATCAATTTGTTCCTGATTTACCCACTCAGTTCAATACTGTTACATTAAAATAGTATTCAACAGTGCATATATAGCAAATTTATTTATCCTATTAAAAACCGCATGTGTATTCGATAGCACTTTGAGTTGATATAAATTTAAATATTTTATTTTGGTCATTTTTAATAAAAGTGACCATTTTTGCATTATTTCAAGAGTCATTTCATTTTTTTTACATTTTTGCTTCTCACTTTTCATATTTTAAAGCTGCTAGAAATTTGGCATCCGCGATTAGCTGGCTTTGTCTCAGAAATGCCTTATTTCATTGTAAATACTAATAAGCGATATTTGCTTGAATAAAAAAAAAGCATCCTAAAATTTCCATGGCGAAATAAGCAAATGATGAACGAGGAAGTAATTTTTTTGTTCGATATGAGACTTAATTACATATTCTTATATTTATAAATAGTCTATTCAAAAAGCAAATTTTTGAGGAAAAATATTTGATAAGGACAGCGATTAATCAAATAACAGTTGTTGGTGTGATTCATAATTTTTTTTTTTTTTTTTTTTGTTTTTGAACCGTTATTGCCGCTGAAGAAAGTAAAAATGTTGAAATTTTTGGACTCTAAACAAGAGGAAAACGAATATAATAAATCTTTTTATACTAAGTTAATAATTACTTCTGCCGGTGATACAGTTGATAAAACTGTGATATTTCATTTTGTTTTATTTTACTTTTTTTTTGCAATTACAACAGAAACAGCAGATGTGAAATATGAAACAGTATAAAGCAACAGTACTTTCATCAAAAGATGTTCATTAGAAGGCTTTTTATAACGCTTTTCATCAGAATAACAATTTTTTAACACAAAAATCAATTTGATAAATCAAATGTCAGAAGAAATACTGTAGAACTTGTTTTACTTTTCGCTTTTCAAGTATTTATCCACTTTTATTAATTGCTACAGTTAAAAGAATGAAAGTGATGATTAAAAGCAGAAATCAACAAATTAGGAATAAAAATTCATGCTTTCTGATTGTGAAGTGATGAACAGGTTTTGCTTTTTTTTTTTTTTGCGTTTCAAGTGCAAAAATTTGATAATGAATATGACGCAAATGATTCTTTTTGAGGTGATGAAAGATTTTTGTTTTTTGAAACAGTGAATTGCTCAAGAGAGATATCGATAATCAATCTTGTCAGACAGCAAGTGAGCTATTATCACAAAAAAAAAAAAAAAATACTCATTAAAGCAGCCGAAAGGTTCCATAAAGTAGTAAAGTGTCTATCATTAATCGCATAACGTTATAGCATGTGACAACGCTATCATATAAATGATTTTTGCTCGTCGTGAAACATTTGATTAAATAGAATATTTGATGATAGAAAATTTTCTTAAAATTAATAAATTTCAAGTTACATGGACAAATTCATTTTTTCCCATTGCAGTTTGTTTATCTAAATAGACAAAATCACGGAGCCAATTCATCAATTCAATTTACAGAAAAAATTTCGTTGATGGTTGGGAACGAGAAGGTGCGGCGATATCAGTATATCGCAATGATGAATTAGTGGTTGACTTGCAAGGAGGATATGCAGATGCAAGCTCACTCCGTCTTTGGACATCTGATACAAGAACTGTCGTATTTTCTGCGACAAAAGTTTGTGATATTTTTTTGATAATGGATTGTATTTTGATATGATATGAGCTATGAATTATTTATGTAGGCAGTGAGTGCGCTATGTATAGCTATACTGGTTGATCGAGGACAACTGCAGTATTCCGATCGTATTTGTCAATTTTGGCCAGAATTTAGTCAGTATGGTAAAGAAAATATTACTGTTGGTTGGGTCATGAATCACCGCGTAAGTTCTTGCATATTCTATTGTTATTAATATTTAAAATTATGATCGACTAGTGTTGAATAGATTTCACAAAATCCAGGCTTTTTAAGGCCGGCTTGGCAGCTTTTGATGAGCCAATTACTAAGGAAGATGCATTTGATCATGAGAAAATCGCGAAAATTATTGCAAGACAGAAACCAAATTGGATACCAGGTCGGATCAAGCGGTATTTACTAATAAAGAAATTGCTTGAAAATCTGTCAAACAATGAGACAGTTATTTCCGTGCTTTTGCTTGCAAACGTCTTTTCACATTATAGAACAATGAAAACAACTTTCATCAAAATCACACTTTCTTCAAAAATTGTTTCTAAAAGAGAAAACTGAAGTCATTTTGGAAGAAACAGTTTTGAAAACATTTAAATATAAATCCTTCGATTATTGTAAATAATTATAATCAACGAAATAGTAAACTTTAGTTTTCTCTTGCTCTCCTGCGTCATTATTAAATCTTGAGGTAAAATATTTTCGAGGATGATAATACTTCAGATGAATTATCCCTTCTAGTTTAGGTACTAAAACAGGATATCATGCAATAACATATGGATGGCTTGTTGATCAAATTATCAGGCATGTTGACTTAAAACATCGTGGTATCGGAACCTTTTTCAGGCAAGAAGTTGCTGAAAAATTTGGTAAGTTGAATTAAAATTATAGATTATTGTTATATTCTCTTCACTTTGTAATTCAGATATACACTATTATCTAATCCATAATGGCATATCTTTTAATAAGCATATATTTTACAGTTTTTTTTGATATAGATTTAACCGTAGTTTCGTTTTGATTATTTTCTTACCCAAATAGTTCTCCATCTTACATCTTTAAATCTTATCGTTGTAACAATTACCAAATCACAGTATATTATTTGCTGACATTTTCAACCGAAAATCCTCAACAATTTTTGTATGAAGAAAACAAAAAAATTGACTTGAGCAATAACATTTAATCATATGCTTCAGGAATCGATTTTCACTTTGGCTTACCTTTAGAAGAAGAATACACCGTATCTCGATTAACAACGCCTCCATTTCTTTATAAATTAAAAGAGATTTTGTACGATCCAAGGATTTTATACATGCTGAGCGTATTAAATTTGAGACTACCCAATTCAATTGCACGGAAAATTTGGAAAACAAATACCTGGATGAAAGTGGATGCAGTAATTCTCTTATATTGATTTTTTTCTTAAAGCAAGAATGAAACATAAATTTGTTATATTTGCTTTGTTGCAAATTCTGAAGACAATCCCTTCAGAATGTGAACACATTCAACGATCCGGATCTTCACCATATGGAGCAAGCAGCAGCCTTGGGCATAACGAAAGCCAAAGATCTTGCTAAGTTATTTTCACTCTTCTTACAAGGAAAAATTGTATCAAGCAGTTTGTTGGATCTTTTCAAAGCTCCGCAAATATCAAATGGTTGGGACGAAGTGATCCTTACGCCGCTAGCAAAAGGACATGGTTTTATGTACGAACGTCATCCGTTTAAGTCTGTATGTTGTTTTATTGGTTTTAAAACAATGTCTTTTCTAATATATGAATGAATCATAAATTTAATCAGTACTCTAATGCCATTTCTACTAATTTTTTGGCAACGAGCTCAGTGATGAATAAAATAATTAGAAATTCATGTTTATGATTCTGTTCATAGGGTTGCTGGCTCGTTGGACATGCAGGACTTGGTGGTAGCACTATAATGATGGATATGGAGGAAAACTTGGTCATCGCATATGTGAGCAATGGCTTGAAAATAGGTACCGGCGAACTCACACGAACTTATCGGCTGTTGAGAAATGCCGTTTTACAAGCAGTGAGATAATCTTTTGGCCTACAAAGAATTGGATTGGTTTGCAAACAATAATTCACAACAAAATTTGAATCATATTTTCATTGCCTATCATCAGAATATAATATTTGTCGCAGTAATAATTTGAATGCTGAAAGAAAACTAATTGTAATTGATATCTCGAAACTTTTGAGCTCCTGCATGACTTTTCAGGGGAAAAAAATTCTGATCGATTTGTAATTAGGATTATAGATTGGTTGAATTGGTAATTGTTTCTTGCTATTTTTACTCCATTAGGCCAACAAAAAACTTTTTTGGGTAATACAATACACAATATTACACTTATATATATAATAGTAAAGAGTAAATGAACAATACACGGTAAGTATAAAAGATACTAATAGTTGTATTCTACTCAATTGTCGTCGATACTGATGTTGCTACTGAACAAACTGCTTTCATTGAAAAAACTGGTGTAGAATGAACTGATCTTGTTGAAGACGTTGATGTGAACAGATGCTCGCTTGCGATGTTGATAATGCCAATACAGCTGACGATAATGACGTTGCTACCGCGAAATCTCTCTTGTCATATTGATTATCCTTGGCATTGATAATTCGGGAAGCTTACAATACATCAGTCATACAAAAAATTAAATATTAGGACTTAGGATAAATGGACAATGCCCACAAGGTTAAGTCCTTGTAACATTCTCAACAGTTAACATCTCAACATTTCACACGATTCAATAAACTCCATTAGCAAATTGGAGGATGAGAGAACAAAGGCATTTATGCCATATATAGATGAGTGACTCATTCGTCTATGATATATTATAAATTTTTCCTATACAGATCACTTCGATTATTTCGTTCCATTAATATCATAAATATTTCGATTTTACCGATATAATCATTTACCCATATATTATATATATATGAGATATCTTTACTAATGATTTCGATATCTGTCCAGAAACGACGATCTTCTATTCTCTGATGAGTAAGTATTTTATCACACTTGTATTTCTACGTTGCATCGCTTCGAAAATTTCGACTAAATTTTACAATAAACCAAAACTGAAACAAATCGGTAATACTCATATAGTTTGACCAATGTAATTTACAAGTCAATGAACTCAATACCATAGTAATATTTCTGATGTAAGCAAATGTAACAATAAATATTCGGGTTTCATAACCGCTTTATCATGTCATGTTCTGACACGAAGTACTGTATCTTGGATGTTCACCAAAATATTTCCGTTAGACAGTTTCTTAGTATAAACCATTTTACGGCAAAAAATATCCAGCACAGCCAATGTACCACTTCTACCCGAATCCGTCAAACAACACACAACGATTGGTGAACTGGAAATAAAGCATGTCATCCGTTCTGGGAAAGACTGCATTTTGCTTTGTTTCGAAGTTGACTTCTAATCATATTAAAATATATTACATTAAAATGAAACATTGAGATCTATCCTATAATTTATAAAAGGTATCAAATTATAAAAAACATTTGAGGATGGCAGTAAAATACAGAGAATTTTTTCCCAGGTTTTTTAAAACTAAGGGATGATATACACTGAACACATATCCAGCAGCTTTTCTTCGCTTAGTAAGAAATTTTCGATTGTAATTTGTACTGAATTTCAAATCAAACACTTCAGTTGATCTCTCTGGTGTCCCTTTGTTATGCCACGTATAAAGATATATATGAAGGATTTTTCGTTCTTGGCTATTTCCTTGCCTCAACTGAAATTCGATATAATCTATAATAAATCATCAAAGATCAATGCAGGGATGTTTTTTTTTTTTTTTTTATTTGTATATGAATAATTTAAAAAAAATCTCTCGCTCCTATTCGGTTCAAAGTCATTTCTTATACATCAATTAATGTTATGATCGATGTCACCATCCAACAAAGAAAGAACAAAGAACCAAAATCAGTGAGCCATTAATGAATAGGAAACCTTCAATCTTGATGCTTTATAGGATTAATTGTGATCTGCAAATTTTGATGGAATAGGATGCGAATGTGGCGAAAGCTGACTGTTCGATTGGAACATACAACACAATATCTTTGCTGAATACAAACTGATCATTGCAACAATTTCAGCTACATTCTCTTGATAAATCATCGCCCAAAATGACTTTACAGTGTTTTCCATTGGCGACTGCATCAAAATAAATTTTTTCTCCTCCTGAAATGTATCAACATAATTAGCATTAATGTAATTATGCGCTTCCGATGTATGCCTGAAGTTTTCGAATAATAATTTGCAACTGAAATGTTTACTGAAAAAGAACTGATCACAGTACTCATGAACTGTAGAAATCAAAATTTAGACATTGTGTCCAAGACAAAGAAAAAGAAAACAGCTCAAGTAAAACGGGAAAAAGAAGTAATAGAGAGAATAAATTCATCAAGGTATAAAAACACCAATCGATCGAATATGTTTGTATCGATTTAGCGCTAGCCATAGACAGTCCTAGAACATAAGCGACGTGTGAAAGTATTGTTTTCAATTCTTTAGCATCAGGTAAACATTCGCTGGTTTCAAAACATATCTGAAGATGATTTTACCAGAAACGACATAATGACCTGGACAGAATGTACTCTGAAAGCGTCCTGGCACCGATACCAAAAATGCGAAATCTGAGTCCAGGAGTCTTTCATTCCACTAGTAGTTCGCTTTCAAATGATTTCAAGAGACTGAAGATATGCAAATTTTATTATCAGACTGATAAATAACATAAAGATATACTTGACTCTCAGGCTAATTCAGTATGATTGATTTTTAGATTAATTCAATATGATCAGGTTTTCCTGATCACTTATCCAGCATTATGTCGAATACTATCGGCTGCCATGAGTTTCATGAATAGCACCATGAATAGTTTCATGAATAGCAGTTTCATGAATTTCATGAATATCTGCCTGCCATGCGATTTGGTAATATGTCAGCAATCGGTTTTTAAAATTGCGACCTTAAATAATTAGAAATGTTATCAATATTTAACTGATTTCCTACATTTAGTAATTTATTCTTTATCTAATAATTTCTATTTTCATTTAAATTTTAGATGGTTGGTACCAGTTTGATTGTTCTTTTCGTTGCATTCTTTGCGATTCCAGAAATCAAATACCGAGAAATTTGATGCCAGTCCTTTTCGGTATCATCGCAACGACCATTTCAATATGTTGCGGCTTGAATATGGGTTCTCCGGTCAATCCAGCTAGCGATTTTGGCGGACGGATTTTTGCTTCTTCAGTTGGTTATGGCGTCCAGCTCTTTACGTAAGTTCATTAATTTCTTTGAGTTTTAATTTCTTCTCTTAATAATTCTAGAATTTTTAAAAATTTTGCGAACACATTTAGAAATCTTCATTCTTTCAGGTTCCATCACTGTTTTTTCCTTGTTCTTTTATTAGCGTCAATTATGGGCGCCGCTATTGGCGTATATTACTGTTAAATTTTCATTGGTTTTTATATTCCAAAACCAATATTGGCGAATAATAAAAAAAAAAAAAAAAGGAAATGGATTAATATATTAAAACAGGCTTCGGAAAGATCACTGTGGTCTGACCAACGGTTTGCTTCTTTGGTGGAATTTAAAAAGACTTTGCATGATTCCCGCAACCTTTTGGATTTCAGAGATAAATGAAAAAAGCAGTTTTTTCGTATTTTAAAATTCCATTCAGGAAGCTGTCCAAAAAATGTGTAACATACTTGCGTTTACGTACGTGCAGTTCAGATGGAGCAAAAAATTATAAAAATGATTGTGACTTCATGTTTAACAGTTTTTATCTTTTTATCTTCAACGATTTTCTGTTATTTTTATCCTTAATCAGTTATTTCTTCCAAATTCAACTGTTGTAAAAAGAGCTGAATACGAAGACTGTAGTAAAAAAAGAAAACTTTTTTGGACAGGAACATATTTAAACGCAAAATACAGTAAAGTAAAGTGGATTAGTCCTAAAACGAGTTCAATACAAATTTTAGCTGAGCTTTCTTAACCAATATCTAGTCAAAATAAAATCATATGGCGTGTTTTTTTGTTGTTCTTTTATTATTAAAAAAACTTGTCAAAATCTCTTAAGTATCGACAACTGCTATATTTTGTTTAGAAAATCTTTTTATTACTGCCTGGTAATAAAGTAATGTGCTATGAGATAGCAATGATATGCGATTGCAACAATACATATGAATATGATATTGGTTGTGTAATACATCTCATGATACATAAATAACAACAAATCGAATCATGAACAAGCTTGGATTTTTCACATATTAAAATCCCATAATAACAGGCAGTAAATCAGATAATATGAAAATTCAGGTAAATTCAATCAGTTATTTATCAGAGAAACATAAGGAAAGAAAGAAAGGACATCTTATCCGCCGTGAAGAGTAGAAATGAATGAAATAATGTCACCATCCTCTAGGATCGTTTTAGGCCCTTGCAACAACTCCCAATCCACTTCATTAACAAGCACCAATATTCCAGGTCGTACATTATCGCCATCTTTGTCCACTAGTAGATGAGACCTTGATTTATCCGGTATTAGATTAACATTGATATATCGAATCAAATCACTAACTAATAACGGTCCAGATTCATTTGGCACTTGAATATCTAATTCTTTCTGCATGTCAAATAACGATTCTGCACCACCGGAAAACTCGACTTTTAAACTTAAAACACCCATTTTTAACCTGAAATTTGAACTCAGTTTTGCAGACTTCTTCCAGAGACATCTTTTGTCGTATAATAGTTTACTATAGAATTACATCTATTCTAAATACTGGAAGAAAGAAAAATTCGAATTCATCAATTTATATTTTTCCTTAAAAAACATCTGTCCATGTCGCGAGGGATACTATTCATCTAATCCTCCTCAACCACTATTTATTAACTTATTCCAAGATGATTTTTAGCATTTTCTCTATTTTCCTGCTAAAAAAGCTTACCATCTCCTATCAATAAGCCAACCTTATCACTGCCCCTCGAAATGTATGAACTCATCCTGTCCTCCTTTATCTTCACCGAAATCCGTTTAGAATCAAATCCAAACCCCGGGACTTCAAATGTCAAATTTCCATGTTTACATTAAGATCTCCTTTATAACGCGGCCCAGCGCGATATCGAGTCTTGCTTAGGTTCGTTCCGAGAATTGTTTTATTTTTTCCTTAATTTTGCCCATGTTTTATAGAAGGAGAGTTGGTGGAAATTATTTTGAATGCTCTTGTTTCTTAGTTTCTTTTTTTTTTCCATAAGAATTGGATTTCTTCACTGCTTGAAAATATCTGCAATGTTATTGTTATATTTTGTTTTAGACCAAAGACTAGATATATTTTCTTTATTACGAATTTGGCATAAGTACCAAGTTTTAATAATAGCTACAGAATTTTGACAAGTAACATGTTACAGTCTATTCTCCCAAAATATTGTGCTGGCTCTTGAAGAACAAAGGGTAAGTGTATTGAAGAGAATGACTAACATTGTGAGCTTTACTACTTCAGTATCTTGAAGGTTGTCAATTTTGGAGGGTTTCTTAAATAATCTCGATGACGTTCATTTATAGATGATTGGCAAAAAAGGCAAAAAACAGAATTCTACACATTTCGAGAATAATAAAGTGGAAGATGAGAAGACTGGAATGTTGAACGCATCCAAATCCAACATGAAAAAAGCTGGAGAATGTATTCAGAATGGCAAAACTTCTGCCAAGCTCGATTCACGGTGCAAATCATGGCGTTTGATTGTACGTAATTTGCCATTTAAGGTAAATGTCGCAAATTTTAGCTTTAATCTGTAAATTTCAGCAACTTCAAAACTTCCATTTCTAATTTGCTTATTAAAATTTTTTTTTGCTTCATTTATACTATGATGAAGCAGGAAAAAAATAAGCTTTGTTGTTACTGACAATATTTTTCTTCACAGTATTTACTCTGGTAAGTTTTACATTATTTTTTAACTTTTTATGACTTTTTTTCAGCTCGCAAAACTGATCCATTTAATGCACTCTTTTCTAGTTGAAAGCTTTAAAATGGAAAGAAACCTCACGTATGTCATATTGCAGATACCTCTATTTAGTTCTCTATTTTCGCTTTTCAGACGATACAGGAAGATCTACAAACGATATTTGGTAATATTGGCCCAATCACTGAAATTGTTTTGCCAAAATGCAAAGATAAACGATTTCTAAATTCGTGTGCTGGTTTTGCGTTTATCCAATTCTGGAAACGTCAAGATGCCGTGAAGGCCATTGAAAAATTAAATATGTCTGAGGTTAATTAGAGCATTTTTTATAGATTATTTAGTTTTATCTGAAAACATTTTTCTTCAAAAATTCTGTCATGTTTACATCTCATGTTCATTTCGAATTGCTAACGAAATTTTCGGTTGTGCCCTCATTATTTTCGGAAAGAGATGAAAGCAAGAAGCTTTTTCAGGTATTTGGAAGGAAAATCGCAATCGACTGGGCTTTGTCGAAAGATACCTACGAAACAGCAGTACATGAAGGTTTGCTTTCATAATTTATTTTATGAAAGGTGGCGTTTATGAGTACATGTTTCCGAACTTTATTTCAATTTGAGACTTAAATGGAAGTACTTATTTTTTAGTGTTTGAATTCTAAACAAAATTTACAGCAATGTAAGTGTTTAAGGAGGGATTTATATGGAATAGAATTCATAGTTAAGTTACTGTGATTGTCTTCTGGAACGCATATTATTTCCAGAAAAACAGGAAAATCAAAAAATTAAAGAAGAAATCAAGCAAGAAATTGAGTCAGATGATGACAGTACTATTAAGAAAGAAGAACGGAATGATGACGAGATCAAGAAAGAAGTATTGAGCGAAAACATGCCTGATAAGGTTATTCACAAAATCAGAAAAAAGTCGGAAAAACAAACTTGTGAACAAACTAAACAAAAATGTATGGAAGACAAAGCAGTATTAGAAGGACGTGTCTTATTCATCAGGTTAATATTCTTGGTGAAAGTGTGATGAAAGGCAGATTGGGGAGGCTGTAGTTTCTTCCGCTCAAAGAAACAAAATTTGTCATGATATTAAGCATGGAAGAATTGTAACTAGCTATTCTGGATGACTCTTTGAATTTGCGCTATCAGATTCAAAATTATCGAAATTTTGAGTCCAATATACTTTTGAGATTTTATTCTATAATATTTGTGTTTCAGAAATTTGTCTTACGAAACAACAGATAAGATGTTAAGAGAAGCTTTGTTGAAATTTGGAAACATTTCACTGGCAATTATTTGCTGTTACGTAGGTAGCGAACATTCAAAAGGGACCGCCTTTGTACATTTCGAAACAGCTGATGGAGCGGAAAAATGCTTATCAGCTATTGATCAGGTAATCTGTACGGTCATTTTCTAAAATTTCAGATCGAAGAAATTAAAATGTTGATTTTTGTGAGCAATTCGAAAAATTGTTTAACATGATATGTTATGATTTAATTGAGTACCCTTCGAATGATTCGCGTCCCATAAAGATCTTTATTTGCTAATATTATTTGATTACGAAAATTGCTTTACTGAGTTCTAGAATCAAGTCTTATCTTTTTATTAGATTTTATTAGCGTCTTTTAGACTCCTGGTGTTTTAATTGATGGTCGTCGGATTTTTGGTTATTACGCGTTGCCGAGAAGTGAAGCAGCAAAAATTGAGAAGGTATTCATCGATGTAATAATTGAATTTGGTAACAGTTATACTAATGGGAAGAATTAAATTGGTAGGGATGCTATTTGAGTTCCTCCTTTAGTCTTTCAGCTGATGGTTCGAGTGATCATATTTACTATAAAGTTAGTCTCTGAATCGCTGTAATGAATCGAGCCATTTGATACAAATGCCTTTATAAATATGATATAACGGAATATATTATTTTATTAAATTGATAATAAATGTCGGCTTTTTTCAAGGAAAAACTATCAAAAAAGCCAAAAGACAAACGAAATCTTTACCTTTTACGTGCTGGCTTTATACGACCCGGTACAACTTCTGCAGCCGGTATGAGTGAAACAGATGCTAATAAACGTGCACGTTTAGCAGTAGCTGCACGAGAAAAGCTAAAGAACTTGCACATGTATGTTTGTTTTGTTTTTTGATGTATCAGCAACATGAAATCACATTATAGAAGCTCTTATTTGTTATTGATTTGAACATCTGATTCCATTCCCAGTGGGCATTTTCTGTTTGTCTTCTCAGTTTCTGTGAAGTGCATGTTCACTTGTTTTGCAGTATATGAATTACTATATTTATTTGTAGATTAAGGATTTTTATCAAATTTAAAATAAGTCGTGGAAGTAAATCGAGTCTTTAAAACTTATTTTGGCATGTTCAATACAAAAGCTGCTTTTTTCCCTGAATTATAATTTAAGTATCTGTTTCTACTTCATTACTAATTTGCGTCAAAATTTGATGAAATATCTAATGAAAATTTTGAATAAAATTCGGAGCCTATAGAGTTACAATGGTAAATAATTAATGAAAACTAAACTTGCAGGTTTGTATCTCCGACACGTTTGGTTATTCATAATTTACCGAAGTCTTTAACTGATAAAGCCTTTAGATCGATGTGCTTTATTGCAGCTGGCAATCCAGATGCAAAAATAACTGAAGTATGTTATTGAATTAAAAAACTGGAACGTATTAATCCTTTAAGTTATGTAAATTTTCACTCTGTCAAAGCACGCTTAGCATTTTTTTGTGTCATGCTGAAAAAAAGATCTCTAAATTATGTGTTATTCCCATCACTTTCTTTTTATGAGTTTAATAAATTTCAAAATATATTTCTATCTTTATCTAATGATCAATATTTTCAGTGTCGCATTTGGAGAGATAGGAACAAATTAGATACATCTGGAGAAGCCGTATCACGAGGTTTTGGCTTCGTTAACTTTTCGAGCCATCAAGATGCATTATCAGCCATGAAGCATTTGAATAATAATCCGGATATATTCACCAAGGAAAAGGTTTCATTTAAATTTGGATTTTCTGCTTAGGATGAAACCTAAATCCAGAAAGTTATGTTATTTTATCTATTTCTAAAACAATTTTATGTGATCTCATAAGTAGCGAATGATTGCTTTTTGATGAAAAGCAAAAATGTGCAATGCCTTTTTTTATAAATCATTTCTGCAAATAAGATTTTCAACAGACTAGCTACTGTTCAAGAGCTTTTCTAATTCTCGTATAACTTGTAATTAATTTTTAGTATTTTCAGAGACCCATTGTTGAGTTTTCTATCGAAAATCTAGCTGCTCTTCGTCTTCGTGAATCAAGGTTGAAAAAATCGCAACAGAATCAGTCGGGTAATGAACAAATGATATGTGATAAAAATAAACGAGATTTGGAGCAAACAAAGAAGCAGCTTTCGGCTGGTGGACAAAAACCCCTTCCATCTTATTTGGGACCCAAAATTCGAAGAAAAGATGGGAATACGAAAAAGTCTCAAGTAAGTATCTAAATATTTAGCAAATTTTAATTGTGCGTTTAATTTTCCGGACCCATTTTCAAGTTCTTTCCACTGTTGATATTATTTTTAGATGAAAAGCAAAATCAACAAGAAAAGAAAAATGCAGACAAGGACGTCTGAAACAGTGGTACCAAAGAAGAAAAAGATAAGTCATTCCAAACAACTTACGAAATATCTTACTCTGTCAGGCTAATGTGATAATTTACGAATGTTAGCAGTCACAGCTGATGCTTTAACTGATGTTTCAAGTCCTCTAAACTTGAAGCCATTAATTCTAGACCAATAAAAATTTTCACAGATCGATTTTTATCTGAAATGACAAAAATAAATGCTGAATAATTTAAGTAGTCAACAAAATTTTTAGGTTGGAATCTAAAACCTTAGTTTGACAAACAAAGTTCTTTAATTTCATTGTTGTACTTTGTCGTCATTTTGTCGAAAATCGTTATTTAAAACATTAACCTAATAAAAGGAAATAAATCTGTTGCAAATATGAATGTTGTTTTATGTTTCATATTGTTTTGACAAACAAAAAAATCCTTCACTTAGAAAACATATTGTGGTAAAGTTGTTGAATTTCTGCAAATTTGTTCTCCAACTTCTTTACTATTGATTTGTATTCGTAAAATTAAGTAGAGCCGAGTATTGTAAGAAATATGACATGTAAAATGGTCAGTTCTTCTTCATATAATTGTAGATGATCTTGAATGATTATTTTCAGCGGCTTAGAACACTTTTAGTTTCATATATAAATAAATACGGAATTTCCGCATTTTCCAATTCAAGGAAACTAGTTAATGAGATCTCGGAAGTGATAGTCTCAAGTTCAGAGATAGCTGGTTTTCTTATTGTGCTTACATTCCTAACAAAGCCAATTGTCAGAACTGTTTTCCTTTTTTTTTCTTTTTTTTTTTTTTGTTGCAGCTGGAATTCGTGGGACATGTTGTAATGCCCCACATTCACACCTACAGGAAAAATTCGATTAGGAGAACTTGATACGATGTAAATTTTTCTTTTATTTTTTAAAGAATTAATGATCTGCTGTGATAATTATATTTTCCAAAAGTAGTTTCCTACGATAAGTTATGTAATTCTAATTAGTGGAGCATTCTTGTGATTTTAATTCTTCCATGAAGACTAATTTTTTATGTAGTTTATAAATTTTATCAAATTTATAAACCATATAAAAGAGTGTTGATCTAGTAATCAACGTTCTTTTATTTCTTTCTAGATTATTATATGTTGAATGAGATTTATCTGTATATTTTTAACTGATTTATATGTCATATAAGTCTTCAATTTTCTCCTACTCTGAGCTCTGTTTCCTCAATAGTTATAAATCGTATGAGAGTGGAACTCACTTCATTCATTAATTTAGCCAACAAATTATAAAAAATGGATTTCTAACTAAGTGAATCATCAGTAAATTTTATTGATTAAAACATTGGAAGGAAATGAGAAGTGCCAATTCGATTAGCCAAGAAAATTTGGATAAATAGATTTTCTATATTTCGAATCATGAAGACTATTTCAGAATGTGTCGTTTATCTTGTGCTTCGGGAATTGCCAAGGAAATTCGTTTAGTGGTACGAATCAGCAGTGATCATCTATCGTTGGAAGGATTACGACGAGCATTGTATAATTTCTTGTTTGCTCGAGCTAACAATGGGAAATTTATCCTGCAGTTGGGTTTAAACAAACACGGAAAACAGCCACGAAGCAAAAAAATTGAAACTCTTTTGGATCGGTTTGGACTGGAGCGCGATGAAGGACCTGGAACAGGTGGTCCATTCGCTCCCTACTCGGTTGCTAAACGTTTGAAAACATATGCTGATGTGGTGGAACGGTTGATTGATACCGGTTTAGCATATCGATGCTTCTGTTGTGGTGACACTTGGAAAGAAATGGATCCAATGAAGAAAGAACCGACAAAATTATTTTTTTGCTCGAGGGAATGTTTCACAAAAACGCGCAGCGAATCTAGAAACATGGCATTAGATGGTCTACCACATGTTGTTCGCCTAAGAATACCTAGCCGAGCATACTTGTATCGAGATGTAGTGCATGGCGAATTATCTAAACATCTATCCGCTACGGATCAACTGTTGTTAAGGCCAGATTTCATGCCAACAACATTTTTCGCAGATACTGTTGATAATCATACCCTTTGCGCTAGTCATCATGTTGCTTCCTCGTCTCGGGATTTCCTACAGCTTGCCATATGTGACGCGCTGCAGTGGTATTTACCAACATTTATAAATATTGGAAGTCTTAGGCTTCGCAGTGGTTCACGTTTGCTAACACATAATAATGCTAGAAGTTATGTTAGGACATACAGTTCAGTTCAGGAATTATCAATTTTAAACTTTTTATTGGCTGATCGTGGCTTACGGAAGACCTCTGATAGAAATGGTCGCTTATATAATCTTGATGAAATGATTGCTCAGTTTGATATTAGCACTATTACCAGTAAAGCATTATTGATTAATACGTATAAATTAATGAAACCGGAACGACAGGAAACATTATTGGAACAGCAACTTGAACTGGATGAAGAGATGCGTCTCTTCGATATGTTTGATAGGAATTTTTTAAAAAATATGGAATTCTCAGATTCGATATCGAAAAGTTCAGAGTTCCTACCAAAACCGATCTCAGAAAGATAATTTATAATTACTTCAGCCTGAGTGTTTTTATGAGAATGTTCTTTGAAATTTGATTATAGAGGGTTATGATTTTCTTAATCTTCAATTTGGAAAGGCTTATAATTCTTGTGCATTAATGGTGATAAGCAAAAATGTGAATTTTGTAGCATTTCAAGTGAGAAACTTACATAACTCCATATTTTTTTTCTTGATTTTTTTTCCATTCTTAGAAGTGCTAGTTGTGTTTTGAATTAATTGAACATTCGATGACTGAATTTAAATAAATTTTCACATGCTTTGTTTGGTGAAGAGTTTGTAAATTTTCCATATTTCTTTTTTTTAAATATATAAAATTGTAATTTGTACGTGTGGGCTGTTTTTTTGTTCATAGTTTATTGCACGAAATATTTAATAGATAAATGCAATCTTTACAAGCTAACTCTCGGACCACTTCGTTCTTTGAAGGTTCTATACCTATTTATCGAATTTCTGTGTTCTCTAAAAAGATTCTTGAGAATTCCAGCTTGTCCTCAAGCTAAGACAATGAGTATTTATGATAAATATTCTGAACGATCTCAATTAATTAAAGTTCATCAGCAGCTGATGTGAAAGAAAGTATACCTAGAAGATCAATGATACATTGAAATATGATTCATGTTTAGTCATCGTGTGAGACTAAAGGCTATTTAAATAAAAGAATTCTGATGGGCTCAAATTGAGCATTGCTGGCTTCAGTTTATTAGAAAATTTTTTCAGGATTTGCTTAAAGCATAATGCATGACGAAAATAGTTATAGACTACGAGAATTTTTGAAGAAAGTTAGGAGTTCATGTGTGGATTACGACGATTACTGGATTGAAAAACTAGTGAAAGTCTTACCAAAAGGTTATTTTCATGGGAAGGCTTTGTTTATTTATTCCACAAATTAGAGTATTTCTATCGAACATAAAGGTATGAACAAAAGCATTGTTGAAATTAGCATAATTTTTTATATTTTTAAAAAAGATTTCATTGATGAAAGAAAATACCATTGAAGACCTGGCAGAAGGAAAGCGTTGAAATAACTTGATATCTGCTTTCATTAATGGAGAGAAAATTTTCATAAGAATGAACAAATATTGCATTACTTAAATTCAAACAGGAAAATTTAAGGGAAATTGAACTTTATATCGAACAACTTAAATTCGAATTATCAATATTTTTTTGTATTTTTTGTGAGTCTTACACGATTTAATGATTTCAGACAATGAAACAAATGATGCGTTAATTGAGTCATTGAAATTTGGAACAGATAAGCTATCAAATCAAAACAACTTCTATTTCATTCATCTTAGTTTAATTAAAGAGGTGAGCTTTATGTAAGCGATGGGCGAAATAAAGAGAGTAAGCGTACATGGTCTTTATGTCGAATAACTGAAATTGAAGTGGTAAAGCAAGAACGGAATGAAATAATTATACCGAACTTAACATGAAAATTAACCAAAAAATCAAATCCATCGTACATTCATAATTTTTATAAGTTCCAAGTTAAATTTGAATTTTTCTTCAGCAATTGTGAAATATCCTGAATTGTATATTTTTTAGATAATATCTAACGGTGATAAAAATTTATGGAATTGTGATTTCATCAAAAATTTTGTCCGGCAATTCCTGAACAATACAACTTTTGATGGTTCGGCAGTAGTTATGAATACTTTATTTATGCTTTACCGCGAATTGGAAGAAAAGAATTTTTCTTATGAAGATGAAGGTACCATATCACATTTTTGGATTTCGATGATTAAATTAAAATAATACTTAAAAGAAAAATAAATCATTTAAGAAATAGACCAAAATCAAAAGACTACAGGAAAGCTGATGTATTGTCTAGCTGGGATCGTTGTTGAGGATGTTTTTCAAGTTTAATGATACTGTTTAGGTCCAGTATTTTTCCAGTTTTTCTGTTGTCAATTGCTAATTGGATCAAAGATAAAATATAAGTAGATGGAGTCGGTGGTTAAAGATAAGAGGGTTTTTCAACTTTTTAAATTATAGAAAATTGGGTTAGCGAACATAAACATAATCGACTTTTTTGTCTACATATATATTCATCCGTAATTGTTATCGCGATTACAAGATTAATCAGATGAAATAGTTTGAATCAGATAACAAAAATGTGCATGATCACTTTTTTTTTTCAGAAAATTCATGTACACCCATATTCTGTGTAGCCTAGTCGTTACAGATGACATACTTCATTGAATGAAATGCAATTATAGTAATGTTTCGCTATTGATGAATGCTTTGATTCAATAAGTTTTTTTGTAGAAGTGGTTCAGAAAGCTCTTCAGTTATTAAATGACAGTGTAGATTCAGTTCTGAAAGTAACTATATGCAGTTATCTAGACAAGATATTTGGAAGGAAATATAATACTTGCTGGGCTTCCTCCATTATTGAGCTATTGAAAACGAGCAATTCTGGATCACCGCATAAACGCACAGGAAGTTCCGCTTGGCGTGAGAGGTTATTTAATAGTTTTTGGACTCGGCATTTTGCGACTTAAATTTGTTGGTTTCAGATTTAAATTGAAGTTTCTATTTATTTTCTGCATGCATGATTATGGAATTTCCTGAATATTGATTATTAAGCAAGTACTGTTAATTGACTTTTTCATATTTAATGATTTTATCTAGGTTTTTCTTTCAGATTATCGCAGCTTTTATTATATGATTCAAGTTTAATATCCATAGAGCAGTCACGAGAAATTTTTGCGTTAGCAAAAAATCTTGAAAAGCGAATTGAACATATCGACGTCTCTGGATGTGAAATTATGTCGATGAATTTCCACTTTTGCAAACTTTTGGCTGAACTTGTGTGAGTAAAGCATTATGCCTTTGCTGGATAATTTTTTTTTTTTATAACTCGCTATGAACTGTATAATTAGTTTGAAAATAATTTTGTAGTCGAATTTATAAATAGTGTTGAAGTTTAAATCTCATTAAAAAAAATTCAAGTTATTGGTGTTACTGTTTTTTCAGTTCTCTATTCATCATTGACCTTAAAAAGTTGATCTTATCTTAATTTTTCCAATACGATTATTGGTCACATTCAAACTATCCTTCAGACTTACTTTTATTCATTTTTATTAAAATTCAAAACTGTTCTCTTCTGTTGTGTAGGATATTCTGGTGGACAAAATAGGATGTCTTTGCTAGGATAAGATTGCACTGAGGAATATTTTTTCTGGTGGTTTTTGATATACCTAATTTTTATAGACAAAAAAAGAAAATGGATGAGAAAATATTTTTCGATGATGATTGGTGTTCCATTCATATCAGAAATGAGGTTTTATTGCAATTAATTGCTATGTGAGTTTTTTTTTTTTGTTGTTTCGCTTTAGTTGCGAATTTTGTTCTGGTGTTGTATTTAAATTTAATAATTGAGTAGTTTTATAAGTCTTTTATTGACTACATCTTTATTGTCTTTATTATATAATAGTATATTTCTTAGATTCTTTTCTATGTAAACTCAGTTGAATAATTTAAGGACGGCAATAAAAAGTATAGTGCGACAAATAGCTTAGTAATTGGAGGAGAGTGGATTAAAAACTTTTTGTTTAGCCATTCTAGTTTGAATTATTTAGATAAAACTATTCATACTAAACAATCATGAGTAAGACTAGATAAAATTGAACATAATCTTGATATTTTTAACTCAATGCCTAATATTGCGCTTTGACTGCACTCATTTATAAAACAGTCATGGCCAAGACTAGGAATAATTGGACTTAATATTTAATGATGATGATAATTTAGGGGGCATGAAGAATTAATTAAAGTTGTATGGGATACTCCAAATTTACGTTTATTGGATTTGGTAAAATTGGGATATCATTCCGATAAAGGTGATTCTTTTCCTTATTTTATTTCCCAATTTCTGTTAATTTGCTTAATCTAATTAATTCTTATCCTTTCTCTCTAGAAATGCAAAGTTTTACACATTTTCAGGTCTTTTTTATTTTCCCTGTCCACAGCCTATTATCATTTAATTTTTGAATTTTGCATCAGACAAAAAAGGTCATTGTCTTTTCTAATCTTCGTCATATTTTATATGCAACCGACTATTTATTTTTTATTATATTTGACAGACTATTTGAATCGAGGTTTATCCATACTATGCAAAGAGCGTGACATATTATCAGCTAGCAAATTCATTGCAAGCCTTGAAAATCCATCCATCGCTGTGCTCGATTCTTTATACAATGTTTTGGAACTTCATAATATGGTAGATATAGTTGCTTATATTCACAATTCTGTTATCGAAATATGTAAAATAATTTTTAATAAGATGAAGCGAATGATGACATAGTCGTAGATAATGTTTTGGTGTTACGTACGCCATATGAAGTCACATGGTAGTTATATACAACCAAAAAAATTGCGTAATTTGCGTGGAATTTGTTGTTTTTTATATTTATTCAACTTTGTTTTAAAAAACTGTCTGAGTATATTTTGCTTAAAACGACAAAAATATTTGAATGAAATAATTTATTAAACTTTATTTTCAGATAAATGCAATGATTTTGAATGCTTTGCTACAAAAATCAAAAGAATGGAATAAAAAAATTATTCCGGTTTTAGCTTCAAAAGCTGCCGAACAGCTTAATTTACCAAGATGGGAATGTAGAGATAATGCTTTAAGTCAGCTCACTGTGCTAGTTAAATTTGGATATAGTAGATCTGGTAAGCTGTGAATGTTTTATAATCGATTTCTAATTGTTGATGATTTCGTTGACCATATTGTTGTATTGAAGAAAAGTTATTCCTTGATGAACACTATAGTGTTATGTTTTTAAACCATATTACAATTTTTAAAGGATTGTTAATCGTCTTGGCAGAAATCTAGATTAAGTTAATTTGCATTTAAATTATTCTCTTTTAGATTTGATCCAGTGTATTACTAATATGGCCAAGAACGACGAAGAGCCTTATGTTCGGGTTGAAGCTCTGGTTTTTTTAAATCAAATCGGAAATCCAGTGGATGTCAAAAATTTAGCTGGATATGTGCTACTTTCAGATTCCGATTCAGCGCCAAGGTGATTTTACTGCTCCATGAATTTCGCGGACTGAAATTGTTTTGAAGTTATTTAATCCACATTTTTTTATGCAAATAATAAATATTAGCGATCCAAAAATGATCCTGCAGTTCCAGCATTTATTCTTGAAGAGCTAGATCTGCTTATGAGAAAAATTTTTCCATTTATTTCATTTTGTAGCATTCACAATTTGGTTGAATATATTTCTTTTTCGTTCGTTTTTTAAAGTTTTTATTTACTTATTATTATTAACTGATTCTAAATTTTAAGGATTAGGATGATAAACATTTTTGACAATTGAAAAAAATTTTGTTTCTGTTCATTTTTTGAGCGGTTGTTTGTGATCACTAAAGAGAAATAATTTTCAAAAAAAGTGGAATGGGTTTAGGATGAAAAACATTCAGATTGGTATGTAGAAAATTTCCCAATTCATTTGCTTGTGTATATGTACTTCATGATTATTCAGTGATCAACACTCAATTCTTATAATTGAACTAATGATTCGTTTTTCTTTAAATCCTTTCCTTGCTATTTTGAAAAATGATTTTCAAAATTAATTTTGGATAATCCTGTTCTATAAAATATACTTTAATATGTTGAGTATAAAGTAAAACTAATTAGATCATTAATTAAGTTGGTCCCATATCTTATCACTCGGTATTATTTCGAGAAACATCAAAGTTTTTTGTGTTTCTTGGTAATGAGCAGAACGAGCGAAGAAGCTAACTGAAATCGTAGTGTTTTTCACTCTCATTTATTATATCTGCTGTTCAATTACCATTTGTTTATAATTTTTAGGATTGAGGCTGTTCAAATACTACATAATAATCTACCACAAACGGAAGAACTTTGCCTTGATCTTATACCGAAAATTTTATATGATGAAGATATCGCTTTGCACCGTATGGTTATCGATTTATGTGCAGACTTAATTATCAATGGTAGAAATCAGGAATTGAGGAATTTACTGGTAGAATTTCTTGAGGTTATTCATACATTTTCGTCTTTTTCTTATTTTTTATTGTACATTAGCATCATTGTTTTTCGCTAAAGGAATATTATTTGTAAATAATAGTTTGGCTCATTATGAATCATAAAATTTATGAGAAACATAATCTTTGAGACATCATGTGAAACGAATATCATTTGATGGGCATGGATTGTATTTTATTTCTAAATAAAAACTTGCAGCAGGATGAAGTAGACTGTTATGAACAATTGAATGAAATTCTCTATGGCAAAAATAAAGGATTATCATTACAACGTAAAGATAACAGTGATTTGGAATATATATTCAAAGTTTTGGCAAAGCAGGATGAGGAAGACTTCGATAAAGATTGCTACGACTTATAAGTTCAAGTTTGAGTTAATGCTTATTTACCAATTGAAATGGCGTTGAATTATAGAAGAAAAAGATTTTTTCTAATGAAGTAATTTTGATATCACAAGATTTATTTGTTTTCTTATCCATTCTAGCTGCCGATTCCTTTTTGTTTTGAAAATGCAAATTATGATAAAAAATCAATTGGACGTATGATTCTGTATTTACCAAATCCTACGTTAATGAGCGAGAAGTATGTTAATGGGCGAGAATTTAGTATTGCTTCTATATTTGCTATTAAAATCATTAATTCTCCTTCCTTTAAAAGTTTTCTGCCTATTGCTCTTAGGGCCTTTTTGGTAGGTCCGACAATTCGTTCGTATACATCTTCACTCTATGGTGCTTTGGGTATTGTATTTTTCCATATCATGCCTTTTGCGGCTAGGAAATTAGCATTTTCTTCCATGAGAATTCTAAATACTAATTGAAACTGGTCGACGTTATCGCTCAAGATTAATTCTGGATATCCGTGTCGAGCGATGAATCTTCTCAGGACATGCAAAAACTCTTGGCGGTTAAATTCTCGACTAATTCAAGATGTATGGCACTTGTGAAACATGTAAAAAGAACTGTCCATCCCTTTACCATTCCATTTCAGATTTGATTGGAAGCGGACCCATATAATCTAGCCAGTCTTTTCGAAGGTTCTTGTCCGCTTCATTCGTGTTGCGGGAAGGTTTGGCAGTTCGGGGAGTTTGATATAGCTCTTCAGTACTTACAACCCATACATGAAGATATAATAAGTTTGACTGCGGATCGTCCTTTTCGGATCCAAAATTTGTATGTTAATTCGCACAAGATATGAGCTATTCTCACTTGATATAAATTTTCATGTTGCTATTTAATGAGAAGCTCGCTAGTGATGTTATAATTTGGCAAATAGATAGCATATTTGCTTTCATTATTTAATTCCGAATTCTCAGAACGACCCTTTGATCTCCACAGTTTGCTAATTTCAAGTTGGATAGGTCAATATATTTATTTGTCCTGTTATTTCGGCCGATTATGCTTGCTGGATCAATAACCATTCTATTATCTCATAGTCATCCATGGTTACATGATTTCCTTTAATGGACATTGATCGTAACCAAGGTAATTCCTTACTATGAGTTAGTTTGATAAATCGGAGAGCCCACACCGTTGTTCTCAATATCGTTTACATTTACTAAAACGGTGTGCGGTGTTGAATTGAATTGTTTCCCCTTCAAATTTTTGAGTGATCTTTGTAATTTTTGCAACAATCCCTTCTTCAAATTCGTCTTTGCCATTAGAATAAAAATTACATTGTGACTAATCCACCCTTTCCTTTTCTAACCATTGAGATCCCTTTCATCACAGTTTGTAATTTCGGACCTTTTTCGGTCAGAGGTCTTTAGTAGCTACATCTGTTCAGTTTTGCTTACTTGGTGTATAGCGAAACATGAATTTTGCCTTTCGAATTTCTTCGATTCGATTTTGGATAAATCGTGGGAATAGTTTTGTATAATTCTTGATCGAATACTGCGGATCATTTGGAATCTGATCCCTTTTTTTTGCTGAGAGGACAATCCTTAGTGAAACATGGTTTTTCTTCAGTCCTAACTGTTTCAGTACAAACTGAGCTGTTCTCACCCTAATCAATATGGATAACAATTCGGGTACTAATATACTCTTAATTTGAGTGATTCGAGATTTAAAATTAAAAATGAATTTGGGTTTGTGCCTTGGTTCTCCTAATTAAGGACATATACAGCCGATGAACAAGCGACGTTTGATGCGTTTGTAAATACATAAATATCCGGTTATGATGAGGATGTTATCGCCATTTGTGGTAAATCTATTACATTTGTTGGCCAGTCCTTAATAAGTGCACTCCTATGTTGTTCATCTTCTTCGTTCAAAACTTGATCCCGTGCTTTGCTTTTTCTCCAGAGATATTGAATAAATAGTTTGAATTGTATCACTGAAAGAATTAAAAATCTAATGGGTCATATTGTGAAGCAAGGAATTGTAAAATTATTCTTTTGATTAATTTACTTCCGACCCATGGCGTTAATATTATGCAAATAACATCTAGATTGTGAATCCATTTAAGACCACAAAAACCTTTATTCGTTTTGTTTTGATTGCATACGGATATTCATTTATTGAATTCTTCATTTTTAGAAAGAAATTTTCTGATATTCATTGAGACTTCCCCAAAAATGCTTTTCATTTCCTCATATTTATGAAAAGCTTCATCTGTTCTATCTGCAAATATAATAACATTGTCGACATGTTGATTCTTTTTATCTCGCCTGCTGTTGTGCAACCATAATTTTCCAGATGACAATTCAACGTACTGATAGTAAGAATGGCGATGAAATCATTCCAAAAACGATAACATTTTATATTTTCATCATTCACGACCTTATCTATATCTTTAGCCAAAGAAAACGAGTAAAATTTCTTTTTTCCAAATGTAATTCTAATTGCAAAAAAGCTTTCTCGATATCAGCAATCATACTATTTTCATTGTGCGAAAACGTAGTAATATCCCCACTAAGTCTGGTGACATGATTGGGCCGCGGTATAATACTTTGTTCAAGCTTTTGAATCCATTGAGATTTGCAGAGGCATCATAGACAATCCTCAACTTTTTTGTCGCTTTGCTTGGAGTTAATACTTCATGATGTGGTAGATAGTGTATAATCCCAATCTCATCGTTTGGGTGAACCTCTTCGATTATGTCGGATTGCAGTTGTTCTTCGATTGTTTCATGATATGAACCGAGAATTGATTTATGTTTCAAACGCTTGGCTAGGTTTTTTAAACGTCCGATACATAATCCATAATTGTTACTTAATTTGTGTTTTGAATGTTTCCAAGACCAATGTACTTTTTGTCGGAAAACCCGAAATAACTTTTCTAAAGAAACTTTTTCATCTCAAAATATTTACACTACAAAAAATTATTTGAATCCTTATCCAATTCACATGTAATATCCTTTATGCTAATCATGTAACATGTAAGATTCGCATTCCTTATGCTAATCATCTTCTTATAAATAAAAATGTAAATCCAACCTGTTACCTACGCCCGATCTACAGTAAATTCTCAACCGATTTTTTTCAAATTTTGACACAACCTTCTACTCCAACCGACCTTCTTTATAAGTAAATATGGTTACGTTTTTTCACGTGTCACGTACGTGGCAACTAAAAATAAGTGAGGAGGCGGAGTTTATCGACCCCGCCTTCCTTTTTTCTCTCATTCTCCTTCTTCCGCACATCTCTCTATCCTTTTTTCTTCCATTCTCCTTCTTCCGCGCATTTCTCTAACCTTTTTTCTCTCATTCTCCCCCTTTCGCAATCTCTTTCTTCTCCCAATTCTCTAATAACAGTTAATATGATTAATAATTAGGATAGCGCATCTATCTATCCTTTTTTTCTCTCATTCTCCTTCTTCCGCAACCTTCTTCTTCCCCCCACTTCTCTAATAACAGTAAATGTACTTCTTCCACGCATCTCTCTATCCTGAAGAAAATCGGATTTCATAAAATTAAAAGCTAAAAAAATAAAAGAAAGATATTTCGAATTTAAACGTGGCAATACGGCATCTTAATAACGTGTTACGTCGCAACATTACTAACGAATTCAAACGAGGTATTATAACTTCCGAATGATATATAACGTGTTACGCTGCAACATTACGTAACGAATTTAATGTACTTTATAGCTCCTACACGCATCAAAAAGAAATCGTAAGATTTATAGAAAAACGTTACGAATTCAATGTAACATACTTAAACATAGTATCACGACGTCTTAATAACGTGTTACGCTGTAACATTACGTAATGAATTTAATGTACTTAAACGAGGCGAACCAGTTGAAGGACAACCAGGCATATTCAAAGAAACTACGATAGGCAGATTGTACACCGTGCATCCTAATCAGGACGAATGCTTCTTCCTTCGTATGTTGTTAGTAAATGTGCCCGGTCCAACCTCCTTCCAGCAATTAAAAATTGTCAACGGCGTTACACATGCTACTTTCCGCAGTGCATTTCAAGCTTTGAATTTATTGGAGAACGACCGACACTGGGATGTATGTATATATGACGCTTGCAACATGTCACATCCGAATCAAATTCGTACACTGTTTGCAATCATATTGACCGCCTGCACTTCTTCATCTCCAGCGGAGTTATGGGAGAAATATAAATCATATATGGCTGAAGATATTTTGCATCGAATACGCAGCGAAAATTCAAATATGAATATGGATTTCACAGCAGAAATCTACAACGAAGCGTTGATAATGATTGAGGATTTGTGTCTACAAATTGCGAACAAAGTTCTCAATCAATTGGGAATGCCATCACCGAATCGATCAGCTGCTGCTTCGTTTGATGTAGAATTGCATCTCGAGCAAAATTACAACATTGCTGATCTTTCGTCATATCTGCAATCAAACATATCTAAACTTACGTTGGAGCAAAGAAGCACTTAGGATCGAACAATGCAAACTGTCAATAGAGGAATTGGAGAAATCTTCTTTTTGGATGCTCCAAGAGGAACTGGTAGAACTTTTCTAATTACATTGATTCTGGCAACAATTCGGTTCCAAAATGGCATAGCCTTAGCTCTTGCATCGTCCGGAATATCTGCTACATTGCTACCAGGTGGAAGAACTGCTCATTCCGCTTCGAAGTTGCCGTTGAACATCCAATTGATTGAAACTCCCACATGCAACATTTCCGAGACATCAGGCATGGGTAAAGTATTGCAAAAATGCAAACTTATTGTTTGGGATGAATGTACAATGGCGCACAAAAAATCGATCGAGGCTCTTGATCGATCATTGCAAGATTTGCGTGGAAATATCAAACCATTTGGGAACGCCTTAATATTGTTTGCAGGAGATTTCAGGCAAACATTACCTGTAATTCCTCGATCGACATCAGCGGACGAAATAAATGCTTGCCTGAAATACTCTACTTTGTGGGGACACGTAAAGGCGTTTAAATTAACTACAAACACGCGTGTTCAGCTGCATAATGATTGATTAGCTGAAATATTCTCACATAAATTGCTGGAAATTGGAACGGAAAGATGCCGGTTGATCTGACCACAGGACGAATTTCATTGCCTCATAACTTCTGCAATTTAGTAACCTCAAAAGATGATTTGGTTGAAAAAGTATTTCCCAATATTCAAATTAATTATAAGAATCACGATTGGCTGAGTGTACGAGCTATTCTTACGGCCAAGAACAAAGACGTCGACGAACNCTTACAGTAAAAAAATTAATGAGCAACGTTATAGAAGCATCAATCTTGACAGGACTTTTCAAAGGTGAAGATGTGCTTTTTCCTCGCATTCCTATGATTCTAACGGAAATTCCATTTCAGTTTAAGAGATTGCAATTCCCAGTTCGATTGGCATTTGCATTCACCATCAACAAAGCCCAGGGTCAATCGTTAGAATTGTGCGGTTTAGATCTGGAGAACGATTGCTTTTCACTTAGACAATTATATGTTGCATGTTCTAGAGTCGGTAAACCAGACAGTCTCTATATCTACAGAGACAATGGAACAACAAAAAATATTGTATCCCTACAAGTATTGTAAAATTAATGTTTTTGAAATTGAGGAAATAAAAATATTTTTAAAAACGTTTACCCATTGGAATGCAACGCGTATCAAAATTTGAAATCAATCGACGAATAATTAAAAACATGCGCGTATTCGACTGCAATTTTGTG